>OY282640.1:57183979-57541479 GCA_958299015.1 Tetanocera ferruginea | reverse complement strand
TTTTCATTTTTCATTTTTCATTTTTCATTTTTCATTTTTCATTTTTCATTTTTCATTTTTCATTTTTCATTTTTCATTTTTCATTTTTTATTTATTTTATTTTTTATTTTTTATTTTTTATTTTTTGTTTTTTATTTTATTTTATTTTTATTTTATTTTTTATTTTATTTTTTATTTTATTTTTTATTTTATTTTTTATTTTATTTTTTATTTTATTTTTTATTTTATTTTTTATTTTATTTTTTATTTTATTTTTTATTTTATTTTTTATTTTATTTTTTATTTTATTTTTTATTTTATTTTTTATTTTATTTTATTTTATTTTATTTTATTTTATTTTATTTTATTTTATTTTATTTTATTTTATTTTATTTTATTTTATTTTATTTTATTTTATTTTATTTTATTTTATTTTATTTTATTTTATTTTATTTTATTTTATTTTACTTTATTTTATTTTATTTTATTTTATTTTATTTTATTTTAGTTTATTTTATTTTATTTTATTTTATTTTATTTTATTTTATTTTATTTTATTTTATTTTGTATTTTATTTATTATTATATTTTTTATTTTATTTTTTTATTTTATTTTTTTATTTTATTTTTTTATTTTATTTTTTTATTTTATTTTTTTATTTTATTTTTTGTTGTTTTATTTTATTTTTTGTTATGTTTTATTTTATATTTTATGTTATTTTTTATTTTTTTTTTATTTTATTTTTTATTTTATTTTTCATTTTATTTTTGTTTTATTTTTCATTTTATTTTTATTTTATTTTTCATTTTATTTTTCATTTTATTTTTCATTTTATTTTTCATTTTATTTTTCATTTTATTTTTCATTTTATTTTTCATTTTATTTTTCATTTTATTTTTCATTTATTTTTAATTTTATTGTCATGTTATTATTTATTTTATTTTGTTCTACATTATTACTTCACGTGGCTTTATGTTTTTTATTGTTTTATTTTCTCTTTTATGATTTCTTTTTCAATTTGAATTATTCTTATTTTTATATAATTTATTCAATTAACGACTTTATTTCGAATTTTTTGTGTTTTCACATTTAAATTTCATTTCTAATTTTTTTTTTATCTCATGTTTATTTTTAATCTTTTTCGTCTTTAAATTTTGTATTTGTGTTGAAAATTGTTTGAAATTTGCAAAACCGAAAATTTCGAAATGAAAAAAATATAAAAAGTTTTTGAAGTTTCAATAAATCACAAAACAAATAATGCCTAAAAATTTGCTATGAAATTTTTCAAAAATACCGAGAGTTCCGCATTTACATTTCTACCGAATTATGTTATGTAAAATAATAATACTTCATTTAAAAGTTTCATAAAATTTCCAAATTTTCAAATTTTACTTATTTTTCAATATTCTTTGTTTCAAATTTTACTAATTTTTGCATTTTTTAACTTTTATTCTTTATATGTTTTTTGTGTTCTTTTTCAAAAAATTTTTTTATTTTATAAATTAAAGATATAAAATAATTTTATTAATATTTCATGTCTTTTTTGTAGTTTTGGAATTTTCATATTTAAGTTTCTGAATTATGCTCTTAAATTATGTATTTGAATATATTTGTCCTTAAAATTAAATCCTAGTTTTATGTACCAATACCATGGGTTGTCACGTACCTGAAAAGAAAAAGAAAATAATATTTGAAATTTTTTAATTAATTGGATTAAAATTAATTGAATAATGAAGTTAAAAACGGTTTAGCAATTGAAATTGTAGGGGCTTTGGCCCCACAAAGAACAGGGTCGTGCGAAAAGACCAAATAGGACGATATAAGCCGGTTTTGTTTTTTTTTTTTTAATTTTTTGAATTGGTTATCGAGATAAAAACAAAATTATGATCAGAGTTGGGTGGGAAGAGCAAGGGGAGAAGGGCCCTCAAACTGCGACTCTTGTGGTTTTAGCGTTGTGAAGCGTTGTGTTTGGTTTTTATTAGGTTTTTGACATTTTGTCAAAGATACAGTACATTTGTGTTTTTGGTTTCAATTAATTGTTTTGTTTATTTCAGTACAAAATTCTTCGCATATTCATCATATGTTTTAGTTCGGCTTTTCTTATTAATTGCACTTTGTTTGAATGTAGCTTTTTAACTTAGAATAATTTAGGGACATTTTATATAATTTTGTCGGAATTTCAGGAGTGTTTTTAATTAAGGATTGTGAAAACACGGTAAAAGATATTTGAGTAAATATTTGTTATATTTTGACTTAAGTATTCAAATTAAAAAAAAATTATTTTTTGATTTTATATTTTTTACTTTGTTATTTCGATATTTTTATTTTAATTCCTTTAATTCCTTTTAATGATAGTCCAATATAATGGGTATTCCAATATATTTTTTTATTTGTAGTCCAATATTTGCATTTTTTATTTTATTTTAGTTTTTTAATTTAGTTTTAATATTGCTTTTAAGTCATTTTAAATTAATTGTTATTTAATCGTTGTGGTTTTTGTAGTTCTGTTTTAGATTTTGTTTTTTTCGTCTTATTTTTAAATATTGTATTTTTAGTTCTTTTTAAACTTAATTTTTTTTTGTATTATTTTTTTATTTATATTTTTTTATACTTATTTTAATTTTTTTATTTTTAAAATTTTTTGATTTTCTTTGGTTTTTATGTTCTTACGTTTTGTTTTCTGTCTATGTTGTGTTTTATATTTGTTTATTATTTGCATCATTTAATTTTTTTGTTTCCTAAAAATTAATATTTTCTTTCTTACTAAAAACATTTTTAAATTTATTTTTTAATTATAGGTATTTATTTTATAATTTTAAACTTTTTAATTTTTTTTTTTTAATTTAAGTTTTTAAATGTTTATTTATATTTTAGTTTTTTTTATTAATAACTTTGTATTTATTTTTGTCTTGTTTTATTCTTCCCCCATTTTTGTATGTTTATTTGTTTTTTATTTTAAATATTTTGTTTTAAATTTTTATGCTTTTTTTTGTTTTTTGGTTTTTTAGTATTTTGTAGTTTGTAGTTATTTTTTGGCATGTGTTTCAAAATAATTTCCCTTTTAATACTTTATTTGAAATTGTTAATTTTTTTTATAGTTTTTAATTGCTTAGCTAATTTTTGTATTTTCTCATAACTTTTTTAAATGTTTGATCATTTTTGTATAATTTTTCTTTCGATTCAATTATATTTCATTTTAGTTTTAATGAAATGAGCATAATGATTAAGTTTTTAACAAATTTCGAAAACATGTTCAAATGCTGCATTTGAGTGGAGCAAACTGTAAAGTAACCAACCATATTTTCTCACAAAAAATTTTACCTTTTTGGATCACGCAAAAAAACAATTTATACAGCGGCATAAAAAAGTTTCCTCATTCAACACACAAACTGAATTGACTTCGTTCGTATAACACCCAAAGCAAAAATAAATATATTTTCTCACATGCAATAAATTGCGCTTCATTGTTTTTGTTTGTATTTTCTTTTTTTTTCTATCTGCCTTCCTTTAGCATTTGCATGGTTTGTTTTCCATGCACAGATACATTAATTTGCTCTTCATCATAATTTTTATTCATATTCCTACATATCTGTCTGTCCGTCTATCTATCTACATTTGTTTCTATGCAACGACGACGATGTGGACGACGAGACGCACGTAGTATCTAAACAGTGCAGTATCTCTTTTACTTAGTATTTCAGTTTTACTGGTTTATGTATCTGTGTACTTTATTGGGTGGCATGCCACATTTTTCATATTTTTCAGTGTCCCTCGCGCTCAGCCACAATTGCGATGGGTGTCTGTCTATATTGCCTAACAACAACAGCAATAACTAAGATTTGAATTTTTTTAATGAATTTCTTGCATGCAATTTAGTTTATTTGTCTAGTATTTGATGTGATCTGGCAGTAAATTTTAAAATTTTTACGACGACCCATTGTTTTATATTTAAGCCATTGTCTCAAAGACTGCTTAAAAAGAGCATGTGGAAAGTAAATTTGTTAAAATTCGAGTGCCATAAATGAACTGTTTGCATTAACATAATATCGGAATATATATATTAAAAATATATCTATTTTTGAAGATTTTCTCATTTATAATATTTTGATATAGAATATTGAAATAAGAAAACTACTCGAGAATATTATGCAAAATTTATTTAGTGTCTACAGCTCAACATTTCTTCTATTTAAAATCTGCAACTTTGGAAAAAATATTCATATTGACTATAAGTCAGATGTGATCTTAAATTTATTATCATTAAATTATATATATTATTGTATCATATATAATATATAATTTATTATTTGTATTTAAATATGATGTGACACTTCAGGATGATAATCATACAGTCGATGCACAAAATTATGAAAGACCAATAAGCTTGTCATCCTTATTGCTGAACAAACCTGGATGGTTGCGAAAAATTAAGTACAATCCAGGGTTCTAACCAAAAAATTCCTTAAATCAGCAACATGCTTGTCATGTTAGGATATGTAATCGTTTCGCCTTTTAACCTGGAGTATTTTTTTCGACAAAAAATTACACACAATATACATCTTAAGACTACAAATTTTTCTATTCCATTGACTTGCATCTGATAGTAATTTTCCAAACATAGAATATTACAGTAATTTACGTTGCCACCATAAAAAAAAACAATACAAAAAATAAAAACAAAAGATTTTACATTCCCACAACTATTAGAGATCGTTTTATAAGCTCGCCTTAATTTCTTAAAAGTATATTAAAAAAAAAAACTCAAAAAGTTTTGCCGCGCACTACATTCAAGTTCACAACAATAACAACAACTAAAACAAAAAATCAACATAAATATTAAATTAATAAATGACATCAAATCAGCTAAAGTGAGGTTCAAGTTCAAGTAAATTTAATGGTTTTTCAGTGTCAAAAGATGGAATGACATAAGAAAAAATAAAAATACAAAAAGACCACAATCGAATTTAGTAAAAATTGTAGATATGTAGGATACATTTAGACAAAAAAAACAAAAAAAAAAGGCTTAAGTTCACATTTCGCTATTTTGATTGCAAATAAATGTGGAACTCGAAAATGTCTGTGTGTTGGTGTTATTGCGTTGGAAACAAGTTTTAACTAACGTCAAATTTTAAGACAACCAGAAAATGTTGTCAATAACCTCTCAAAATAAAGTAAAAACAAATATAAATTTCAAGAAACGCAAGCAAAACCCAAAAAAAAAAACAAAAACCAAATAAAAAAAGAAATGAAACAAAAAGTTTTCTGAAGTTTGTTGAGAATTAAACAGGTTTTAACACATAAACTGGTAACTAAGAACAAAAAATTTTAAATAAAAAATATTCTCTGAAAATTTTGAGCTCAACGATGCCGGCGGTTGCCAATAAAGTAGTAATGCTCAGTAAAGCAGACAGATAGCAAGAGAAAAATGGCGGCTACTATAATGTTAATAGTTTAAAAAAATTTAAATTATGCAAATACTTTGATAAAAAGATCAGCAGATGATTAGAATTTAGCAAATTAAGAAGTAATAATTTCAACTTAAGTATTTATTGTTGAAATATTAGAAAACAACTCATATAAAAGCACTCAAAATGTATTTCGATGGAATAAAAAGCTTCTTTCTAAATTTCTGCTTAGAAAGTTTGAAATATTTACAATTTTAATTTTCTCAATTTTTGACACAATTTTAAGAAATATCATTGTGTTAGTACCGTTTTAATTTTTTTTTTTTTTTTGTTTTGTTTTAAAGAATGCAAGAAAATTCTATATAAGATAAAAGGTATGTTAATCCAGAAGAAATTGAAAATTCTTAAAAACTCATTAAATAAGTATTTATGAGGTCAAAAGATCAGGGAAATGACTTTAAACATTTATTAAAACATGAAAAACTATCCCTGAAATCGTATATTTCTAACGTTTTGAGCGTTTAATTTTATGTTTTTAGTATTAAAATAACCATTTCACCAAACTCTTTTTATCACTAACAATATAAAAACTGAGTTCAAAATCAAAGAGCTTCGAAACAATAGAGAATACATTACTCTGAATAATCATTAATCGCAAAGGAACACTCTTTATATGAAATTTATTTCTATTTGACATAAAATAGTCTTGCCAGACGTTCCATATTTATCGGTTCTTTTCGTAATTTACAAAAATGTTTAAAATATCCTACCTAGCAATTTAATAATATGCTATTTTTTTTTATGTAAGAACCAAATGCTTGCTGTTAATATTATTTATTAATTAAAAGCATCTCTTTTAAAAGCGAAACTATTGTATTAAATTATTATATTCCATAGGTCCTCCCAGTATTCGAAAATACTTCTGATGAAAATTAATACTCGTACACTTTCATTATTATTCGAAATGCTTAAATTAACCTATTTTCTTTTTGTTGGTGCCGGGGTTGTATTGAAGAAAAAAATAAAAAAGTACTCTTAAATTTTTTTTACTTTCAAATAAAAATTTTAAAAATTAAATGAGAAGAGAAATAATTTGTATAAGAAAAATAAAGAAAGCAATACTTTTTGTTAAAGAAAAGTATAGTTGATGTAGATGTTTATATTTTTTTAAATTGAATTTTGAGAGTTCTAAAAGTTCGAAGCCTGTAAATCTATACTCCAAATGGACAATTTGTGGTAGGAAACGTAGTTTTACGACCATGTTTTCAAGATTAATTCCATCGATTAATTTGAAATGCTTTGTTATAGCGTTATTTTCCATTCTATTTGTTAAAAACCTACATTTACTCTCAATATTTTCAAAATGTGGCAGCAAAAATAATTTATTTCATTATGGTTTTAAAATTATTGTATAACCAATTCTCTAGGAATCTATCCTTTCACATTATTAATTCAAGATTGTACGAAAGTCTTCCTGCTCACTCTTTTCGGATTTTTCTCATACATATAGGGTGTTTTTTTAGAGGTATAGAACTTTAAGTTGGCAACACTATTTTACCTAGCGGCCATTTTGTCAGCTGTCAAGGGATTTGTGTTAACTTTGGTTTGGCATTTCACCATGACTAGACTGACGCCTGAACAACGCTTCCAAATTATGCAAATTTATTTTGGAAATAATGGTTCTGTTCAAAAGTAAGTACGCACCGCGCACTACGTCCATTTTACGGTCAACGTAATCGTCCATCAGAGCAATTAATTCGACTAACTATGAACCGTTTTCGCAACACGCTTACTCCAAATGATAATACGGATCCACATAGACGTCGTACAGTGCGTACAGAAGAAACCATTGCTACTGAAGAGCGTTACGTAGAGGAAGACCCGAATCAGTCTATACACCATAGTGCACAGGAATTGGATATGTGTCCATCCACTTTATGGCAGATTTTGCAGGAAAGATATTGATTTGCGTGCTTACAAAATCCGACTCATGCAAGAATTGAAGCCACACGATTATCTAGCAAGGCGTAGATTCGATGAATGGGCCCAAAACAAGCTTGCCGTTGATGCCGATTTTCATAAGAGAATTTTGTTTAGCGATGAAGCTCATTTTTGGTTGCATAGCTACGTCAATAAACAAAGCTGCCGTATTTGGATTGAAGATAATCCTCAAGTGTGTGTTGAGACACCGTAACATCCGGAGGAACTGACTGTTTGGTGTGCTTAATGGTCTGGTGGAATCATTTGTCCGTACTTCTTTAAAAACGATGCTGGCCAGTACGTTATAGTCAATGGTGACCGCTATAGAGCCATGATTACTGGCTTTTTCGTTTCTCAATTGAACAACAATGATGTGCAGAAGCTGTGGTTTCAACAAGACTTCGCAAATGTCACTCAACTCGTGCCACAATTGATTAACTGAAGGAAACGTTTGGCACGATCCAGAATTGGTCTTCAGGATCGTGCGATTTAACGCCGCTAGACTATTTTCTTTGGGGAGATGTGAAGTCGCTAGTCAACGCCGATAAGCCCGAAACGATCGACCACTTGAAGGACAACATTCGCCGCGTTATTGCCTATATATGGCCACAAATGTTGGAGAAAGTGATTGAAAATTTGACCACCAGATTAGATAACGTCCGAGCCAGCCGTTTAGGTCATATGCCAAAATCATCAAATCAAGTTCAAATCATATTTAAATCATAATGCCAAAAGATTATCTTTTGAATAAAGTCAATTTCATGTCAATTTTGAAAATCCATCTTTGTTTTATTCCATTTCAAAATTCTATGCCTCTAAAATAAACACCCTTTACTTTCTGTCTTCCATCTGTGACCCCGACTATGGAATACCCTTAACCTCCTATCATATTTAAATATATATTGATATACTTAAAACAAACAAGTAAAGAAAGTCTAAAGTCGGTCTAGACCGACTATCAAATACCCTAAACCTACTTTTCCAAAAAAAAATAATATTATTGAAAATAGGCGTGTCCGTGGGCGGATGAAGCCTATATTTTATATGCGTTTAAATGTTGATGAAAAATTTAAAGATACCAAGTTTTATTCCTGTAGCTCACAGTTAAAGCCTTTATTGTGCTTTCGCTATGGGAGATGGGCGTTTTCATAGACGGATTACTTCCAATTTTTGAACACACCTTAGTTTTGGTATAAAATATATACGTATCAAATTTGATCTCTCTATGACAAACATAACTTTATTTATTGAGTTTTAAGCTTTTTGAGTTGTATGGGAGGTAGGCGTGTCCGTGGGCGGATGACGTCCATTTTTCAAAACCATCTTTGTTTTCTCGTAAAAAACATGCGTGCCAAACTTTATCTCTGTAGGTTAAACAGAGGTTTAAAAATTGCGTTTTCAATTTTTGGTTTGTATGGGAGATGGGCGTGTCCGTGCGCGGATAATACCCATTTTTCGAAGACATCTTTGTGTTTACATAAAACACATACACACAAAATTTTATTGTTGTAGGTTAATAATGAGCGAATTTATCCATTTTTTAAATTTTTGCTTTGTATGGGAGGTAGGCGTGTTCGTGGGCGGATGATGTCCATTTTTCAAAATTATCTTTTTTTTTGTTATAAAAATCATATGTGTCAAATTTTATCTCTGTAAGTTAAACAGAGGCTTATTTATTGTGTTTTCAGTTTTTGGGTTGTATGGGAGGTGGGCGTGTCCGTGGGAGGATGACACCCATTTTTCGAAGACATCTTTGTGTTGATATAAGACATAAACGTACCTAATTTTATAGGTGTAGGTTAACTATGAGCTGAGTCATGCAGTTTTCAATTTTTGCGTTGTATGGGAGGTAGGCGTGTCCGTGGGCGGATTCCAAAAATATTCAATAGTACAGATCCTTGGATGCAAGTGATCATGTGTACCAAGTTTCATCCAATTATCTCTACTCCCTCCTTCTTCTTATCCTGTGTTTACGGACAACACACAGACGGACGGACGGACATGAATAGCTCGACTCACGAGGTGACGCTGATCAAGAATATATATACTTTTCTATACCGGACTCGCTTCGTTCTATGCGTTACAAACGTTTGCACAAAGTTAATATACCCTGACCTTTCAGGTTTAGGGTATAAAAATGCCAATTTCAGCCCTTGAAAGGAATTTTGCCGAGCTATGATCAATTGTGTTGTGTATATTAAGTATTGATATATTTAAAGAAATATAAAGAACTTCTTATTATTTAAAAATCCATGTATTCCTTAACCGTTTTTAACAGATTTCACTAATGTGGGTTGTATGCGAGTTGGGCGTGTTGAAGTGCAGATGACGCCAATTTCCTGTGTACACATGTGTTTTGATATTGAATTCTCCCTTAACAAGTTTCATCCCTGTAAGTTATATTTAAACCATTTTATGGTATGTGCAATATTTTGAGCTGTATGGGAGGTGGTCGTGTTCGTGGGCGGATGACGGTTTTTTTTTTTGTTATTTGTCGTTTTATCAATTCGGGAATAAAAATTGTAAACGAGAAGTCTTATACGAATTCTCGAATACAAATATTCATACAAATTCTCAAATACGAGGCAAATTGAGAACTAAGTGAATTTTTTAATTACCCGCGTAGTAACTTTAAATGCAACACTGATCCTACAACTACCATCTGTTAATAGACTACTGTCAAAATTTCACAATTTTAATTTGCTCACTGCGACGCTTAGTTTGTGTTTGGCAGCCATTCACAGCAGACGATCTTGCGAATTTTGGGTGGAAATGGAAGAAAGTGAATTCCGTGTGTTCATCAAGCATTATTTTTTGTGCAAAAAAACCATCAGCCAAACCAAGGAAAGGCGATACGTGTTGGAACATTTTGCGAAATCATTTGGATATGAAAAAATGTTCCGCAGAATGGTGACGCGTTTGCTCACTCTCGGTCATAAACATGATCGTGAGACTGATTCAAATGCTTGTTTGGCGATGTTGAACAAAGATAATAAGGTTTTTTCCATCGATTAGTAACCATGGACGAAACATGGATTCATTACTTTACACCATTATTTTACGAATTCAACGACGCTTTGAAAGAGAAACGTCCCCATTTGCTTTTCTATCAAGACAATGCGCGCGTTCGCACCTGCCCAGCTCATGCATGGAAAAATTCCATGAATTTAAGTACGAATTGCTTCCTCATCCAGCATGTTCTCCAGATTTCGCCCCCAGCGACTATTTTCTGTTTCCGAACCTGAAGAAATAGCTCGGTGGAAAGAGATCCACCACCAGAGAGGAGCTCATCACCGCAACAGAGGCCTATTTTGAGGACTTTCCGAAAACGTGTTTTCGTATGGGATCGAAAAATTGGAGGAACGTTGAAAGGGGACTATATTGAGAAATAAAACATTTTTTTGCCGTAATCATTCCTTGCTTCATTTTTCATGGAATTAGCAAACGGATCTCGTATTAACACGTTTTACGTCTTTCTGATTTCAAATTCTGATTTAATTTTGCCATATTTTGAGTTTTTTACCATCTGCAATTTTGGTCATTATTTTTGTTACTACAAATAGCCCGCGCCATAGAAGCACTTTTTAAAGTTTTTTATTTTTTTTTTTTCAATTTTACATTTACAAAATGCTAGAATTTTTCTATGGAAATCGGTATTTTTGGCATTTTCCCCTGAGACAGAAAATTTTCTCCTATACACTTTTCCAACGATATATCTATCTATTTGAAATTGAACCGTACGTTGGGAATGAAACAACAACAGTTGTCATAAAGGCAATGATTTTTGTTTTAAGACTGGTAACACTGTTATAAGATTGAGCGTTAATTTTAATTGCAATCTCTCACGTAATTTCATTCTAATTCCTTTAAAACAAGTTTATCTGTGCTACGAATTTCACAATAGGAAGAAAAAAGTTTATCAATTTCAAAATTTCAATTTAGTATTTGAAATTGTGTTTTACCAACGGAATTTCTTGTCCGAATTATAAAAAAAACAAATTTACAGAACGAACACCTATCTGCTCTATCACGTACGCATGCATTTAAGTGGTGCAAATTGTTTAAAGAGGTTCGTACTTCTGTTGGCAACTTGCCTCACTCTTCTTCAGTTAAGTTCTTCGATTTCATTCAATTCTCAAGGTGTCGTACACTTGAAATTCCTTTCGCAATATGAATGGGTCAATCGCTCAATATTATTGGAATTTTGAGAATTATGGAAGGACAATTTATGGTTTTTGTATCATAATAGTGCAACAGCTCAAACATTGTATGCGATAATGTGGCCAAAAAAATGTCAATATCGTTCAACAAGCACCATATTTTTCAGAAATAGCTCTGTGTGACTTTTTTCTGTTCCCGAAACTCAAATTGTCGCAGCGTGTAACACATTTTGAGACGATTGAAGTCATCAAAGAGAATTCGCAGAGGGAGCTAAAGGCCATTCTGTAATCGGCCTGCCAAAATTGCTTTCAAGAATGGGAAAAGCGTTGGCCTATGTGTGAAAAATTGGCACTACGATGGTGGCTATTTTGAAGGTGATAAAATAAATATTAAAGGATAATTAGCCGTTGTTGTTTAACTTTAGTCTCATTAGTGCACCCTCTTTTTTTGCCAAAGGATTTTTTCAAAAAGTAATAAAAAATATATACATGGATTTAGCTTTACATAGCACCAATGAATATCGGTAGACCTGAGTTCAAATTATCATCTAACACAGAAAGTTTTTCAATAGAAATTAATGAAATTAACCTACTGGCGGCCGGGATTTTTTCGTTGATACATGCCTACTTTGGTGGGATACTTCCATATAGTCATCCCCCATTGGTCCCCGGATATGTTCGAAACATGGCATCACCACTATAGTGGTGTTGCCGGCCAGCAACAGTAGAAAAAATTTCATCGAAATTTTTATTTTCGTTTTTTGGGAATTTGTATGTCTTACTGGGGGTTTTCTGCGTCGCTGATCACGAATCCATTGTCAGCATATAAAAATTCCAAGATAGCGGCTCTGTACTGCGCATGCGCAGTTGGAAAATTGGTCCCAAATAGGATTGCACATGCGCTGTACAAGGCCGCCATCTTGATATTTTTAAATTCTGACAATGGATTCGTGATCAGCGACCCCAAAAACCCCTCATAAAAGATTTTCAGGTACATCAGGGAATATAATCATTTTGAGCCACTAAAGTGGTGATGGTTAAAATTAGAAAAAGGAGAGTTGCCAGATGTGCACAAAGTAAACATTGCATATTTGCAATGACTATAACGAAGGGTTAAGATAAATTTGTTGTGATATGTAGGTCAATATTTTTTACAAAAGAACGTAGCTGAATATTCGCAAGCAATGATGAATTACCTTCATCTGTTTTAACCCTTATTTGGAAGACTGTGTTCATTTACACCTCACTGTTTTTCTCAGTGTGCCGAAAACGTAACACCAAGTTTTAAAGCGAAAATTTTATTTCTTTTTTTTCTGATTTTAATTAATTTGCTAAAAGCTTCTATGAAGACATGACAAAACAAAGTGCCATTTACTTCAAAGCCATTTACTACAAAGTGCCATATAGATTTTTACAAAATCTATGAAATGGTCTAGATTTGTATAGCATAAAAATAAAAAAAGACAGAAAATTAGTTTTATTTATATAGATGAACAGCAACAGCAATATCAAACAAGAATGTATGTGAGTTGTGTGAATTCCATAAATAGGATATTCAACTATGACTCATTTCTAATGGAGCAGATTTAAAAATTTCAAAATTGAGAACAAAAGCACAAAAACATGAAAAATGTAGGCAAATATTAATGATGTACTAATAAACTGAATAGAAGGACATAGCAAAAGTGAAGCGATTTTGAAATCTGTCAAAACAATTGTGAGGCATCAATAGATAATTTAGCAAATGAAATGAAAGAAAAGTAAATGGGTATCGATATTGAACCGGAATAGAGCTTTAAAATTTTAAAGAAATAAAGAACAAACTCAATTTAGATTCAAACCTTGCGTGTCATTTGTCTTACATTTTGACTTATTATATTTTTTGTATACAAAAAAAAAATATCAAAAGTAACTGCTTTTAAGTTTATTTTAATAAAAACTTGTTTCAGAAATTTTTCTTAAATGCATTCTTCTAAGCAAACACTTTATTATTTCCAGAGAAATCATTAAATAAATATACAAAAACAATTACAAACATATAGTATTAAGCGTGACCAACACACATTCGCATTTTTCAATTCAATCAAACTGTGCAGCAAAAGCAAAGTTCCATCAAACAGACAGTAGCAAGAAATAATCATGACATGCGATAAATTTGCACAACAAAGACAAAACAATATTAATAACAATAACAATTTAACGTCAGTTCACAATGACAATGAATGTAACCGAATCAACCGAATGGAATCACAATTAAACGCATTGAAATGCTTGAAAGAATCGAGCAGAGTGGAGCAGAGCTGAGCGGTTGGTGGCACAGAAATTAAACAAAATATAGTCAAATGCCAAAAACAACAATAACAAGAGTTGACAGTGCGCTTAAATTGGTTTGGTTTTGATGTTGTTGTTGTTATCTTTAGACTTACAAGCAAGAGTGTGACTTTTAAAATATAACATGCGATTGAATACAGCGCGTAACTAAAACAATCTGATGTCATTTATTGTTTTATGTGATTGTTATTTGTTTTTAACTTTTTTTTTTTTTAATTAATTTTTTGCAAGTGTTGCAAGAAATCGCTTTGGATAAGAAAAAAACGAGAAAAAAAAGAGAAGTGAAAAAAGAAGGTGCGTTACCGGCTTAAAGGGTGTGCGTGTGCAAACAATGTGGCCACAATATATTTTATAAATAAATATAAATTCTACTGGAAAATTGATACCATCACAAATTGATATTGCTTTTGCCTTATTGCGAATGACATGAATTGGCAAATAAACGTCAATTTAGTTGCATGACAATATATTAAAAACTGCACACGTCAGAAGTTTGGAGAGTGAGGTTTTAGACTGCATTAAAATGAACAAAGAAAATGACGCAAAATTTATAAATTTTTTATAAATTTATACATACAATAACACTGTAACTGACAGCAAAGAAAATGTCCGTACAATAATATAATGTTGATATGGGCTTTGGCCCATATAAAGTTGATTTATATCAACATCTATACTATTATATAAAAGGAGACTCACGGATTTGCGGCGACGTGTTCTCAATAACCGCTGAACCGATTTTTATAATTTTTTCACTATTCAATTGCTATGATTAGCGAAATTAAAATAGGGTACTACGTTTTTTACAAAACTTTTTCTTTAATTATTTAAGAATTCATGTGTTTTAATTCATGCTAATGCTGTACAAGCAGCACAACAAGCAGCAGAAAACCAATACTTAAGCTCTGGCTGTGAGAGTAACTCAGCACACATCACGGCTGCCATGTTGTGTCGGGAGTTGCTCTCAGTTTGGTCTCTTGAGCAGTGTTGCCAACAATCTGACATCGTATTTGTTATAGTTTTCAGACTTGAATTGTTTATACATATTTACAGTCAAAAAATCTTTTTCCTCTTATACCTGATATATAACCAAATTATTATTTTGTTATGAATTGCAAATGTTATTCATCGACAATAACGCAATCTCGACGGATTGAAAGCTTTATACAATAGTTCAGATTTAAAATTTGTTTTTATGGCAACACTAGCTACTTTATTTGCAGTCAACTTCTTGCTCAGAGAGAAATATAAATATATTAAAATCTTACCATGAAATGGGGGATGAAATTTTTTATTCCATTCCATTGCATATGCTCAAATGCTTCTCAGAGGATCTCAGTACGATCTGAAATGTCGCATTGATATGTCATTGTTTGTGTTCATCTGCGCAGAAATTATGTTCATGCATACAGCCTTATAAAATAGATTTCCTTAAAACTTTTCAATAGGTTTATATTGGACGCATCAGAAAATAATTTTTGTTTTTATTTTCCAACGTCTTTTTTAAAATCAAAAAGGTTGGTACTATGAAATGAAGTTGTAACAAAATGATGACCATAAATGTAGAGGAATACCAATATAACTTCTTTAATTTAGTTGGATTTTCGATTTTGTTCCAAACAGAAGCCTAAATTTTTTTTATTGCGCGTGTTAATAAATGTTGCACATTAAAAGAGGTATTGTGATTGGTGTGCAAAGCATATTTTTTGATTTTTAACCGATTTCAAAAAGGAGGAGGGTCTCAAGTTGGTTGGTTTCTCTGTTTTTTTATAATAGCATTATAAATAATGCATTTGCATTGGTCTCCGGTAGTTTAAGTTGAACCTTAATATTATAATTCAACTTTTGAATGGTTTTCCATTATATTAGACAGCCTGGCATAAGCTACGCAGCGCATGTAAAACGCATCGAAAACGTATGTTTGACGCAAATTTTAGTGTTTAAAGGATGCGTAAGTTAAGCATATTTTAAACAAGCTGTTTACATCTTCTTTGTATATTAAAATGATTGTATGTACAAGTAGACTTCAAAACCGCTAAACCAATTGTTATGAAATTTTCAGGGAAACTCTAGCAAAGTTTGGAGAGCGCTCCTGTGAAGTTTGGCACCGATATCGAATAGCTTTAGAATTACATGTTGCACAGCTCCAAAATTCTGTATTCGACCTCAACTTTCACGTGCTGTTTTACTGGTAAAATTTTAAATCCGTTGCAGAAGGGGCGTGACACTTTTAAGGCATTCAAACTTTTCAGTATAATTTAAGAAACATAAGTCACAAATTTGTGAAACTCGGCAGGAATATAACATTTAGTCGTGTCCATCCACTGGAAAAATTCAGCAAGCATTGGAAAATGGGGCGTGGCACCATCAACATAGTTTAAATGTTTAATATCGAATAGCTGTGGTACTTAATGTTTCATAATATTTAAACTCAGTATATATTTTATTTTTGGAAAGGTCTTTCGACAAGAAATATAGCACGGGCATTGGAAAACGGGTTGTGACTCCGCCCATACAAGCCAAATTTTTAATAGCAAATAGCATTGGAAATAAAAATCGCTGATCAGTGAAATTCCGAATGGAGTTGCCATTTGGTAATGTCCTTCTTATAGAAAACTGGTCTGAGCTTTGGTCAAGTGGGTGCACCTTCCCCTTCAAGCTACATTTTTGATCGAATAGGTTCTGAAGTCACAGATGAAGTACATGTGTTTGTCTAAGGCTGCGTGCATTTTCAACGCCGATTCAGACAGACAGGCAGGCTGAAATCTGTGTGAACAAATGAGATACAAATATCTTTCTATCTCGCTTTTTCACACACTCTGCGCACACAGGCAGGCAGTCTGAATTGGCGTTTACTATGCACGTGGCCTAAGGCGTAGCAACGCGCGCCGGGTATTGCTAGTTATATTATAAAAAAAGAAGGCCGAATGATTGTCCGTAAAATATTTTATTGCAACTCTCTAACATAGAAAAATATTATTTGTTAAATTTTCTGTTGTTCAAATTGTGATTCATTATATAAATATATATACATATAGAAGGACCGTAGTCAGGACGTAGTCAGGACTACCGAAATAAAGATTTTTTTTTTTCTTTTACTTATATATACAAAAAAAATATTGATATTGATAAGCAATTTTTAGTCGGAATACGGTGCATTTTAAAAAACACGAACTATGAATGATTTTATTCATCATTAAAATAAATAAGCAAAAATATAATGAGTAATTATTCAAAATCATAAAACCAACAACAAATACATGTCTTTTCCACTTTTAACTTCAGTCGATAATCTATAAATTGAGTTTGCAAGAAAAACCATTGACGTAAATATTTTTTTTGATGCATTCAATGGGTGTCTTCAACACGAGAACAAACACCCAGAATTTATTTCTAATTTATGGTTTTCGAGCAGGGACCGTACCGGTTATGGTTTTTATCGAAAAAGTCACATATTAACTGTTATTTTTTAACTTTTATTTTTTCCGACAAAAATAAAAGTTATTTTGTGCCTTATATTTTTTCGGACAAACATAACAGTTACTTTTGACTTTTATTTTATTGGTCAGAAATAACAGTTATTTTCTGCCTTTTATTTTTTCGGTCAATAATATCAGGCAATTTGTGTTTTTTCAAAGGCTATTTTACGGACTAAAAAACTATTGATACCATTATTTTCGTCTCATCGGTGCGCACAATTTACATATGGTATCAAAAGTTTTTTAATTGGTCAAGCGGCCTTTAAAAATATACAAAGTGCCTGATATTTTTGACCGAAAAAATAAAAGTCACAAAATAACTGTTATTTTTGACCGATAAAATAAAAGTCAAAAGTAACCGTAATTTTTTTCCGAAAAAATAAAAGGCAAAAAATAACAGTTAATTTTTAACTTTTATAGTATCAGTCGAAAATTTAAAAGGCACTTAATATTCGTGAAGCTGAGGCCATTTATATCATAATGGTATATTTGAAAAAGTCCTGCGACAATTTTTTCATTGTGTCTTTTCATTTAGAAATTGTAAAATAACAGTTATTTTCGGTCCCTGTTTTCGAGACATAATTTTTTTGTATTTGAAATCTTTAAATTGCTTGGCAACCACAGAATAAGCCAAATTTCAGAATAATTTTTTCAATTCTTTTTGACTTTAAAATAAATGGCCAGAATAAAGCAACACTCTTTTATGGATAGAATTAACATTTACAATGAAAATGTAATAGAAGTTTTATTGAAGGAAAAAAAACAGGGTTTTTTAAAATTATTTTTACCTAAGGCTTAGTTATTACTTTATAAACCCTTATTCGGCACACTTCGCTGATATAACGTGTTCGGCAGACTGCGACCATGTGCATCCCAGTTACACAAAACAATCATAAACTAGTAAGGTATATCTTCGACTTGGCCGAAGTTAAAATACCCCCACGGCCGATTCTTAAGGGTAAAAGAATCTTAAATTGGAGAGCTTTTTGTATGAGATTTTGAGAGATTTTATTATTTTTATGTATCTTAAATACATACATATCAAATTGTTTTCCTGGAGCTTTAATATTAGCCTTTTTATAAAGTTTTCAATTTTGGGATTGTATGGGAGGTGGGCGTGTAAGTGGGTGAGTGACGCCCATTTTTCTAACACACCTTAGTTTTGACATAGAATACACAAATACCGAGTTTCTGTTTTGGTTCTTTAATATAAGCCTCTATATAGATTTTTAAATTTTGGGGTTGTATGGGAGGTGGGCGTGTTAGTAGATGAATGCCGCCCATTTTTCTAACACATCTCTGTTTTGACATAGAATACATAAATACCGAATTTCAGTATTCTAGCTTTAATATTAGCTTCTTTATAGGGTTTTCAATTTTGGGGTTGTATGGGAGGTAGGCGTGGTTTTCATCCGATTTAGCCCATTCTCGAACTTGATCTTAGTTTTTTTAAAAATAAGCTTAAATATCGAATTTCAGCACGATACCTTCAAAATTACGGCTGTAATCGTGTCCACAGACAGACGGACAGACAGACAGACGGACAGACGGACAGACAGACGGACATGGCTAAATCAACTCGGGTGGTGATGCTGATCAAGAATATATATACTTTTCTATACCTACCACGCCTCCTTGTGGGCGTTACACACGTCGTTACAAAATTAATATACCCCTTACGCAGTACGCGTGGGGGTATAAAAATTAATTATAGAAAATGTTGACTTGATTTTTTTTTAGTTTATTAAAAATTAATGTTAATTCATTAGATTGTTAATCATTAGAATGTTCGTAAGCCAACATTGTTATTAAGAAAGTTACAAAAGTTTCAATAAAAGCACAAGAATGTGTATTTTATAGCATAACACAAAAATAGTGAGGTAAAAACAACCCCAGTGTGCGGAATAAGGGTTAAGATACAAGTATATGAAGAAAGTCTTTAGTGAAATTTTAACATTAAGCCATAATATTAAACATAAATACTGTGCATGGAAGGCATTTTTTAATTTTTCTATAAAAATTACTTATTTTTCACGTAGTTTTTTTTATTTTAATGTTCTTTAATATTTAACATTTGTTTTGTTAGCGAATGTTTTTTTTTTTATATATATATATATTACATTTGTTTTTTATGTTTCTATATTTTATTTTTATTTTTTTATTTTTTTTTTTATTTTTTTTTCATTTTATTTTTTATTTTTTTTTTATTTAATTTTTTTATTTAATTCTTTTTATTTAATTTTTTTATTTAATTTTTTTTATTTTATTTTTTTATTTTATTTTTTTATTTTTTATATTTATACTAGTTCTTTCCCGTCAAAAATGATGGGTCCGGAAACACAAAACCTGAAATATCGACTATCTTTAAGCTGAATTAGAAATCAGCGTTGGTCACATATTCGATTTTAAATTGTGCAATAGTTTTATAGCCCGTTAACTGATCTCAATTTTAAACAAAGTTTAGCTTAAACAAAGTTTAAAATTCCTTAACCTCAGTTTAAATTTTAACGCCGATACCTCATCTCAAAAAATCTAAGTTTAACTTAGTGAGGCAAGTTTAAATTTAAACACAGAAATTCTAGGTTTAAAAAATTTAAACTTAGATTTTGTCAAAAATTCTCTGAGAACATTGGAAATATTCTCAATTATAAACAAAAAATTAAAAAAAAATAAAAAAAATCATACTTCAAAAAATTCAAAACAATAAACAAAAAAAAACATATTTTAAGTTTTGAAAAAAAAATATTCCAATGAAACTGACAATTTGCATTATTTTATCAAAAATTTTTTTAAATATTTTGATGTTCTACGTCAAAGTTGTAGAATTTTTACTACAGTGCCGCTCAAATATGTTTTTTAATCTCAGTTTAAATTTTTAAACAGAGTTTAAGTAAACTGCCGATAAAAATGAGATAAGTTACGAAAGTAATTTTAACTGAGTTTAAAATTTAAACTCTGTTTACGAAATCTGAGGTTAAGGAATTTAAACTTCGGAGATCAGTTAATGGGCCTAAGTATTTATAAAATGCCTAAAAAATTTTTATAAAACTGAAAATTTCAAAATGAAAAAAATATAATATAATATCTTTTTTATTTTTATATTTTAATTGTTACCTATTTTTATTTTTATTTTAACTGTTACCTATTTTCGCACAAAATTTTTTTATTTTAAAATGTGCACAGCTAGAGCAAAACTTATACCAGAAATGAAATCCTCGCACCAGATTCAACTGGTCTTATATGTAACCGTTTTTATGTAAAAATTTATAATTACACCACTGCAGCTCGCCACCATTATTCACACCATAAGTTTGTGTGGTGTTCCGGAATTTTTTTGTTTTTGTTAATCCCCCCACAGTGGTACCTAGAAGGGTCTGGATAATTTTAAAAAGATCTGGATAATTTTTTTTTTTATTTGAATCTTTTTTAAATATTTTTGTTTTTTAATTAATTTCTATTTTTATTTTTTTGCTTTATATTTGGTTTAGCTTGTTACTCTTATTTTAGTTTAATTATTTAATTTCTTTTAATTTTATATAAAAATAATGTCTCCAAAATGAAAAGATAACAAACAAACTCTTAAGTAATTTTTTAATTTCTTGAAAACTTTAGTTTTTGAACAATTTTTAATATATTTTTAATTTGTTTCTAATATTTTGAACTTATTTTGAATAAGTTATAATTATTTTACTTATTTATTTATTTTGTACTGTACTCATTTTTACTGTACCTATTTATTTTTATTTTTTTTATTCATTTTGCAAAAAAAAATTTATATTGTTTTTTTTATTTTTTATAAATTTTTTATTATTTTGTTAATTTTATTTTATTTTTATTACATAAATTATTTTCTTTTATATTTAATAACTAATAACCTAAATTTATTTTAATATTTGAAACCTCATTTTATATTTTTTTTTTTTTTAATTTAAAATGTTTTCTTTTTTAATTTTTGTTTTACCTTGTTTATATTATTTTATTTCACTTATATAATTTCTTTTTATTTTATATCAAAAATTTTGTATCGAAAATCAAATGATAATTGCAATTTTTAAAAATTTTTTAAATTATTTTTAACTTATTTTCATTAGTTATAATTATTTATTTATTTTGTACTGTACTTATTTATTTTAATTTTTTTGTTTAATTTGTTATTCTTTTTGCAATAAATTTTTTATTTCAAGTTTTTGAAAATATTTAAAAAATTTTTAATATATTTGTAGTAAATGTAACTTATATTTCATAAGTTATTATTATTAAACGTATTTATTTATTTAATACTGTACTTGTTTATTTTTATTTTTGTGTTGAATTTTTTATTTATTTTACAATAAATTTTTTAAATTTTTAATTATTTAATTATTAATTATTAATTATTTTAAAATTTTTATACTTTTGGTAACTTTATTTATTTTTATCTTTATATTAAAAATTATACCTGGAAAATCAAGTGAAAATAAACAAAACATTGTATGCAGAATCTTTTTAATATATTTGTGATTGTTTTTAATTTTGATATTTTTTATTTTGTTTTTTGTTTTAATTTTGTTTTTTATATTTATTTTACATTTGTTTTTTATATTTGTTTTAAATTTGTTTTTTATTTTGTTAATTTTATTTTCATTTTTATGTTTGCAAGTTTTTAATTTTGTTTTAATTTTTGAAATTATTTTTATTACTTACTTACTTAGATGGCGCTTACAACCGTTGGTCGGTTTTGGCCTGGTCTAAGAATTTGCGCCAGCCTCTTTTGTCGTGCGCTTGCTGGCGCCAGTTGGAAACTCCAAGCGTCGTCAGGTTGACCAATCCCTGGTCTTTCCAACGGAGATGCGGTTTTCCTCGTCTGCGTTGGCCACCGCTGGGTACCGAATCCAATATTTTTTTCGCTGGAGCTTCGTCGTTCATTCTCTCGACATGACCTAACCAGCGAGCCGCTCTATTTTAATACGCTTGACTATATCGATGTCGGCATATAGCTCATACAACACGTGGTTCCATCGTATTCGGTACTCGCCATTGACGCAGGTTGGACCATAGATCTTGCGAAGGATTTTTCTCTCGAACGCTCCCAAAGTCCTTTCATCAGAGCTGCTCAACGTCCAGGTTTGTGATGCGTATAGTAGGACGGGCATGATTATCGACTTATAGAGCGTCAGTTTTGTTTGCGAGAGAGAGCTCTGCTTCTCAATTGCCTACTGAGCCCAAAGTAACACCTGTTGGCAAGAGTTATCCTTCGTTTAATCTCAATACTGATATCGTTGGAGGAGTTAATACTGGATCCCAGGTAAACAAAGTCCTTCACTACCTCAAAGGAGGTGTTGTCAACAGTAACGTGGTTTCCAAGACGCTGGGACTGTTTGTTTGTTGACACAAGATACTTCGTTTTATCTGCGTTCACTGCAAGACCCATTCGACTCGACTCTTTTTCTAGCCTGGAGAATGCTGCACTGACTTCGCGCGTATTTTGACCAATGATGTCAATATCATCAGCATACGCCAGCAGCATAACGCTCTTATAGAAAATTATGCCGCTGCGTCTCAGGTCAGCAGCTCGGATGATCTTCTCCAATACTATATTAAAGAAGTCGCACGATAAGGAATCACCTTGTCTGAAACCTCGCTTGGTATCGAATGGAAGGGAGAGATCCTTCCCGATTTTCACTGCGTTGCTGGTGTTGTACAGTGTCATCCTGCAAAGACGTATTAGCTTCGCAGGAATACCAAATTCAGACATGATGGAGTATAGGTGACTCCTTATTGGACTGTCGAAGGCGGCTTTGAAATCGACAAAGAGATGGTGCGTGTCGATTTGTTTTTCGAGGGTCTTTTCCAAGATTTGTCGGAGCGTGAAGATCTGGTCAATGGTGGACTTTCCAGGTCTGACGCCACACTGATAAGGTCCAATCAGTTGGTTGACGATGGGCTTCAGTCTTTCACACAATACGCTCGACAGGACCTTATATGCGATATTTAGAAGGCTTATCCCAAGGTAGTTGGCGCAAATGGTGGGATCGCCTTTCATCTGGAATGCATTCTTCCGACCATATTCTGCATAGAAGTCTGTGAATGCATTTAAACAGAGCTTCGCCACCGGTCTTAAACAGATCAGCCGGTAGACTATCGGCTCCTGCGGCTTTGTTGTTTTTAAGCCGAGCTATAGCTGTTAAGACCTCGTTATAGTCGGGCAGCGGAACTTCAACGCTGTCATCCATAATTGGGGATTATTTTTATTAATTTTGTTTAATAACTTATTTGCTAATTTTTTTATATTTTTCTCAATTTGATTTCTTTTGATTTTAGACCTAAATATTAATAATTATGGGACATTGTCTAGTCAAAAATTAAGTCAGCTTTAAGGTTCTTAAACTTTTCTTCATACAGAAGCATAGTTTATTAAATTTATAATAGAAAAACAGTCGAACTTTTTCTCATATTTGCTTTTAAGATGAACTTAAAATGTTCTGTTACATTGCTTATTTAATATTTAAAAAATAAAGCAAAATTAAGCAAATTTTGCAATCTTTATAAATGTTGATAGTTTTCAATAAATTGGGACGTAAATTGAAGATGTAGGAAAGTGCACTATGAAAAAACATTTGAAAACCATGTTAAAAGTAAAAAACAAAAAAACCAAATTGTCCATTTCAGCAAAATTATTGGTCATCAAAATATTTTCGTAGAAAATTTAGTGATTTCCAATAATTTTGTAATTTTTTTTTTTGTGGAAGTAAAATTTTTACAATTTTTTTTTACAATTTGGAATTTTTTTGTTAATTTTATTAATTTTTTTTTTTTGTAATATTCAAATATTTCGAAAATCTTGTTAGAAATTTTCTTACATTTAATAATTTTGTGATATTTTTTTTTTATTTTAGACCTTATTATTAAAATTTATATCGAAAATCGAATGACAATAAAAAAAATCAAGCAGTTTTAATTAATTTTTTTAATTTATTTCATTCATTTTTTGTTAATTTTATTTACATTTTTAGTAATTAATTAATTATATCTCGGAAATCGAATGCATTTTTTGTTAGAAATTTTATCTTAAAATATTTTTTGTTATGTACTTTTTATGTTTTCATTTTTGTATTATTTGCATATTTATTTTTTATGTTTTAATTTTTGTTATATTGTCTTTTAATTCTCTTTTATATTTTAATTCATACGATTTAAGGTTTACTTTTTAAAAATTTATTATTTATTTATTAAATTTAATCTTATGAAAATAAAAAAATTTAACAATTAAGTGTTTATTGAATTTTTGTTTTATTAATTATTTTTTTATTTTTAATAATTTTTTAAATTTCTTTTTTTATTTTTAATTTCTTAATATTTTGTTGTTGTTACTTGCTTATAATTTTAGACCTTATTTTGACAAATTATGTCTTGATAATCAAATGGAAATAAAAAATATATATTAAGAATTTTTTAAAATTGTAATTCTTTTATTTTTTAAATTTTTTTTTTAGTTTTTTTTTATTTTTTCAAATTTTTTTTTAGTTAATTTTTTTTTAATTTTTTTAAATTTTTTTAAATTTTTTTTAATTTGTTAATTTTATTTGTATTTTTTTGATTTTAGACCTGTAGCTCGTTTCTGCAACTTTTGTCACCGCAGTTCTCACAATATTTTCTCACTTTGACGCCATAATGACGTCATTCTCACTTGCACCGTCTCTGTAATAAAATGAGAAAAGTCGGTGACTCGTCTCGCTTGTTTCAATTCTATTTTCGTAGGAATTCAATAGCCAAAGTGTTTCTGTAAACTAAAATATGCGACTCGAGTCGGCTGAAGTTGTCACTATATTCTGATACGATGAGAACAATTTTTGGTTGATAGTGCAACTTTCGATTTCAATGAAGTGGTTACTTATACTTCTACCCGGTACAAGGTATCAACTTAAATTTTTCATTTAGTCTATCTTAATATATAAAAGACAAGCGTCCTGCTCCGTGCCCAATATCGTAAAAAATGTTTAGCCTGGACCAGAACCTATATCGTAAAACCTGTTCAGCCTTTACCAGAACCTGTTAGAAAATTATCCATATGAAATGTTTGTACTTACTAAACCTTTTGCTCTATATCGTAAAACATGTTTAGCCTGGACCAGAACCTGTTGTAAAACTATCCATTTGAAATGTTTGTACTAACTAAACCTTTTAAGACCTGTTCACAATGGACCAGAACCTGTTATTAAATTATGTATTGGAAATCTTTGTACTTTAAGACTATCGTCATTTTCCTCAACTACTATACATCAAACATCATGTCTTGCTATTACAGTGCTTCTTAATTAACAGAACCGCAACCTATTCGGTCTGCATAAACTGAACAGCAATTATTACATTCAGTGACGTTGGTGTCAATTGGAATTGCTAGAATTAAATCACAATGTTCGGTCTTCTGATCCAAGTTTTAGCGATTGACTACTCAAGTTAGGAAGTGGAGATGAAGATATCATAGAAATTCCAGATTATTTTGTTTGCAAAGGTTCGCTTATTAACCCTTTCAATGGCTTGCCTAGAATAATCGTGGACAATTTTTTTTAGCTTATATTCCCATCATTTAAGCAATAAAAAGATTAAAAAACTTCCCTCTGATTTTTACATGAGCTGCTTTGCTTTTGGCAGGCTGTCTAATATAATGGAAAAAACCACGATAACGTTGTATTATAATATTTTAGTTCAACTAAAACAACCGGAGACAAATGCAAATGCGTTATTTATGCAAATGTTATTATAAAAAAAAAAATTATGGTGATCGTGGCGTGCAGGTTAAGTGTGTGGCTTAGTACGCTCGGAGCCCGAGTTCGATCCCCAGTCGCGGCGAAAAGTTTTTTCAATAAAAATTTTTCAGATCGGTCACCACCTCTCTGCAGACAATGGCAAACCTCAGAGAATAAATAATGCCATGTAAAGCTTCTTGAGAACATGAACTTTAGCCGTTCGGAGTCGGCATAAAACGTGTAGGTCAAGTTCTCGGTTAATTGTGTGCAAACATTTAATAACACACATAACACAATTGATGATAAGAAGCTCGGTCAAAGTCCTTTCAAGGGCTGAAATGGCCAATTTGTTTTTTTTTTTGTATTATAAAAAAAAAATTATACTTTGCACACCAATCACAATACTCACTTTATTTGCAAAATTTATTAACACGCGATATAAAAAAATTGAAGGCTACTGTTGGGCATAAAATCGAAAATCTAACTAAGTTAAACGTTATATATCTCCCTAAAATTATTTTTGTCATGTTGGCACAACTTCACTTCATAGCACCTCTTCATAGATTTTAGAAAAAAACTTTGGAAAATAAAAAAAAAAAATTTTCCGAAGTGTCCAATATAATGGACAAGTGCATTGAAAGGGTTAAATAGATTTTTGGCGATACTTTGAGTCCGAATAACATCAACCGTTATTCCAAAATTGCTATCCTGTGCCCAAACAATTCCGATGTGAACGAAGTCAACGAGCAAGTTCTAAATATTTTAGTTGGTGACACAATGAGAGATCTGAGCACGGATTAAATTGAAGACAGTGATGATAACGATAAATAAAATTGCCCTGCCGAGTTTTTGAATAAATTTTATCCTTCAGGAATGCCACTGCATAAGTTAAACCTCAAAATTGGAAGTATTATAATACTTCTTCGAAATTTCCATACCAAAAGAGATATCTGTAATGGAAGGTGGTTAGTTTTGAAAAACCTAAAAACTTAATTTATCATCGCACAAGTATTGACAGGTGCACTGGCGAACATTAAATAGTTTTCATACCTAGAATTGATTTGGCCCCGACATACACAGATTTGCCTTTCACTCTCCGAAGCACGTTGTCATTTTTTTCTGTTTGACAATGGCGAAAAATAGGAAAAACTGATCCCTTCACATGTTTATAGCAAAAATTGCAAAAAAAAATGTTATTTATGTGATTTTTTAAACTTTTAAATTTCCTGTCAAACAAAAATGACTAAGGGCCAGTTTTTCAGTGCGGGTTTAAACTCGAGTCAAATTAAACTGAGATTAATTCACCAAAAAGAGATGTGAAAATCTGTTTAACTAGATATTGTAGCATTCGTTTAAGTTGAATTGACTTAAATTATCATATGATGTGTTGTTTTTTGCTTAAACCGAGCTTAAACGTCCAATTTTGGTGAGTTAACCTTGGTTTAATTTGACTAGAGTTTACACCCGCACTGAAAAACTGGCCCTAAGTGAAAACCAAGCATAAGAATTTTTTTACTAGAAATGTTGTATATACGGAAGTTTTATAAAAATAATTTAATAAACATGTTTTCAAATAAAAACCTTTGTATATAAATTCAATAAATTTTTTGTCGCATTTTGTACTCTAAATGGTTCCTTCCCGTCGTAGGACGGGCTTTTACACTAGTAAATATATAATATACACAATATTATAAGTATTACAATGTATAAATTATTGAATATACAAACTTAAATATTTTATTAATGAGATTTATTCCATGATAAAAATTTGTATCACTGCATTCAGCAACCGCATGAAAAGAATACTCGGATCTCAACGCATGAATAGGGTTTGTTTTATAAATATCAACATCACTAAATGTCAAAACATGAAAAATTTGTTTTGTTTATTTTTGTTTGTTTTTTTATTTTTGAAAAAATCAAAACAAAAAAAAACTTCAATTGTTTCAATTTTATATATTCCCTATCACTTGTGTATCTTTCTCATCATAGAGCAATATTTTCTCACTTATTAATGCAGAAACACTAGCTTTTGTAAAAGTGAGTATTTTGGAACGAAATAGTGACGACAGAAAAAGTGACTATTTGTCGCAAAAGTTGCAGAAACGAGCTACTGATGTTAAATTTTATATGTCGAAAATAAAATGGAGATAACAAATTTTGTAAGCAATTCTTCAAATTTGCAGGATTTGAAAGTTGTCCAAGCCATGACAGTTTCTTGAAAACAATTTTAATTTTTGCAATTTTTAACAAATGACCGCCTCTTGAGATTTGACCTCTGATCTGATCTAACAAAACAGCAAATTTATAAAAGTTTAAAATTTGTCCAACAATTTTAAGAATTGTTATTTTTTTTAAATCGAGAAAATAAGAACAATACAAGCCATTTAAAAGTGTGCTTATTTTCGACAAAATAACAGTGCAGCAAAAAGTGCGCTGTAACAAGAAATTTTAAAATTGCATAGACCTGAATAAATTGTAGAGACTTCCGCATGGACGCAATTTGCCAGCTGTTGGCAAAGAACGCATTCTAAGAAAAAGAATATTATTAATAAATATTGTCGATAGAATACTGCAAGCAAAGATCCCGTTAAAACAGATATTTATTGAGTTCAAAATTTCAGCTGTGTTATGATGATGAAGAGACCTCATCCGCAAGATATAAATACAACTCACTAACAACAGACAGATACAGAACATAACGTTGGAGTTAAAAAAGAGACTCGTTCATAGAGTAGGCAGTCGTCGTTGCAGCATCTGTCAGACCTAGTTTGAGTTGTTTATTTATAGTTATCCTAGAAACTGCTCAATTTATGCGATATTAATTTGCTCCAAATACATGTTGAACTGCTATTGAAATGCAAATTCATTTGAATTTATGTGGCACTAAACTAATTGCTAGAATGTTAAATTCAAACTTAAATCAATTGATGAAGAAAAATTAAATTGCTTTCAATTTCAATGTGAGAAAAACCAGCTAACAATAGCAACTTATAATAAAAAAAGTTTTAAAAATAAAGTTAACAGCGCCATTTTTTTTATTATAACATAAAAATACATGTGTCACATTGCAACAGAAACGCTTTTTAATGTTATAATTTCTTTGTTGCAGTTCCTTTTCATGTGAAGTTAGCACCGCCATTAATGTTTTTCACAAATTCGAAAATTGTGCTGTAATGTGCTAGAGTTGTGCTGTCGTGTGCTGTGGAGATATTTCAAAAAATTGCACTTTGCTAATTTTGAATGCAAACTTTTTAGTTTTGTTAAGAAGATAGCTTCGCCATTAATTAAATAACGAATAACCAAAAGCGAAACTTAAAAAATTTGCTATTTTTTACTGGGAAAAACCTAAAATTTTGCTTAGGTCAATAATATATGCAAGTAACGTAGTAACTGTTTTAAATGTTTTTGTTTCAAATAAACAAACTTTAAAAAAAAATAGCTCAAAACACAATTTCTTAACATGTTCTTAAAGTGTTCGGCACGACATTGATATAAACTTTAAAAAGCCAATAAAGCATGACGGCCAATTTGGATTGACACCCGAATTTACGATAAGAATTAAATTTCTAAAATACAAAAAGCTAAAACATACACGCGATGTCATAAAAACATTTATGTGACAATGACTTGAAGGTAGTAGTAGTAGTAGTTGTTGTTGTTGTTGTCTTTGTGTATAGTTGTGGCAGGTAAGGAAAAAAAATAAACGAACAAAAAAATCACGTATACGCTTACGATGAGTAATCTTCGCATTAGGGACATTTTTATATTTGTCCCTATAGGAACATCAAAGCCAACAACATACATACACCCATACATAATTTCGAAGACTGCAATCAAGGTGAATGAATCATTGTCGTCAGAGTATTGAACTGTTGCGTTATCAATCGTTGCAAGTCAAAGGAATGCCTATAAATAATTAAAATAAACAAACTAGCTATAAAATATTATAGCATTATTATAATAATGATAATGATAAGCATACAAATTTTGCTTCTCAATGGATGGTTGTTGATGAAGGCACTCAAAAGGGATCAAAGGTTTTTTAACGCCACACTCAGAAAAAAGCTTATCGGAATATGATAAAAAAGGCATCATATTTAGAGAAAAATGGTATAGACTTTGCTCCAGAGAATGCTATTCTCTAATTTCGATACTTAAAATTCTCTAAAAATGGTAAAAAGATTCCATTAAAAAGAAAAATATATCGTTTTTTGAGAAAAAGCTTTTTGTTTTTGAGAAAATATTTGTTTTTATTGAAGAAAATACTTCTCCTAGTGAATTTTTTATCAAAATATAAGAAAAGTTTTTCATTTTCAATAAATTTTTCTCTATAAATGAGAAATTTTTGTGCGAGAAAAATACTTATCATTATTAGAGACATTGAAATATTTCCATTTCCTAGAAGTAAAGAAATATTTCTTCGAAAATGTGAAAATTTATTCTAATTTAAGAAAATTTTATTTGAAAAAGAGAAAATTTCTATATCGAAAATAGAGAAATTTTTTACCGGAGCAAGGTATGTGTTTTTTTCTCAGTGCACACTGGCAATATTATTCTTAACTCATTACAATGACAAACAAGAAATAAGATCAAAACAGCAAGAATAAAAAAACGAAATATATGGAAAATAAACAAAGTTGACAAGAGAAAGAAAAAGTGTCAGCTGTTAAGCCGGTAGCCGGTGAAGAATGAAAGCAAAAACAAAAAATTATAGTACGTCTGGAATTTCACAAGAGCGTTTAGCTTGGAGAGTTGGGGAAAAATGTTTTGGTATGCTATGGTTTAAGCCGGCCGGCATATTTTGGGTGTAACAAAAACCCACCCTAATTCTACACGAAATAATTAAACATGTGCGGCGAAATTTGTTGCGAAAAATGTGTAGAAGAAGAGACCAAAACATAAACATTGCGGGACCATTCAACGTTTACGATTCTTCCATACTTAAACGACGCTATATAGGGCAGTTACTCAATATAGGGCTCTGGCTATACCAAGAGCGAGGTCAATTTGAATACTTAACACATATTTTATCAAAATTTTTGGTTATTGGATTAACTGACTTGAAACCGCGCTTGAATATTTAGTGATTTAAGATTATCAAAGAAATACATTACAAAAGAAAAGATTTCTAAGTTGGTCTTGTTCAGAAAGAAATCAGAGATCCACCTTAGTTCATTATGAACGCGGCCTGAGGCCTAATACAAATATTGCATTATACAAAAACCTATTTTATTTAGCTATTTTTAAAAATAAGTTTATATTAAAAATAATATAAAAAAATTATTAGTCTCGAAAAAGATTGCAGTCCGAGGATTGAACATGGACTTCCTTAGCTATTGCATTAGACTCTACCGACTAACCAACAAACCATGATATTGCACGTAAATGCGCAAGGAAAATGTAAATATAACACGGAGAGAAATTTGAGCTGAAAACAATCCCTAAACTAATTATTATTGGGAGTGATTTTGAGCTAGGCCATAATATTCTTTATATCAAGCCCTTATGTGATTGTTTATCAAAAAAATAACACGCCCATTCGTGCATAATGCATGTGACTTTTTGGATCATTTATCAAAAAATGAATATGCCCACACGCGTTCAATATAAGACATTTTTGGATTGTTTATCAAAAAATTAAAATGCTCACTTTTGCCCAATGTACGTCATTTTGGTGTTGGGCATATACAAAGATGTGTTGAATATTATTCCTCCTCCTCGTCTCTGCAGCTTCTGAAATCGTTATAAAGGATGTATAATATTCGGGCATAAGTTTTGATTGTTGCCTGCAAGGCTGATGTTTAGTGATTCTAAGTAGAGTCCTCCTACCAATGTGCCATTTTATTTCGTTTAATCAGTGAAGATTTTAATGGCATTGTTATGTGAAGGGCTTCCAATCTTCGAATTATTTCTGGATACATCAAACTTTTTGTAGAAGAAAAGCTTTTGCATAATGTTATCTACGGTCTTAGGTAATGAAGGAAAAAGTTTCCGAATGTGTCCTAGAGTGTCCTATATTCCGAGCCATTGCATTTTTTGAGAATTTGATCTAGCTTTTTCAATTCGCTTGCAAATATCGGCTTCGGTTTGCACTAATCACCTTGAGAAACTGTTAAAGCCAAGTCTATGAGCAAAAAGACCACATATCACCGAACTCTCCATTCTTCATCATTTTCTTTTTGGGTTCAAAATAAAATCATCTCCATACTCATGTTTAAATAGTCTTGAAACAGTTGTTAAGAAAATGTTCTCGGATGTTATTCTTGAGTTTTTTTCTGCTTAAAGTTGTTCTAACATTCAGCCATGAATCTACACCTATATTAAGTTTCGAAGGATTTCAGTACTTCGCTCTAAATGAGATTATATAAAGTGAAAGGTAAATGTAAGAATAAATAAAATCATACAACTATTAATAGCAAGACGTCTAGAAATACATACCAATAAAACATTTTCTGAGTCGAAACTTAAAACGTTTTTATATATATTTGTTTTTTTCTGGCAGGATATAGTATGATTGGTCTCGGAGTTACTTGGTTTTTTCGTTCAATAATGAAATTTTGATGGGAGAGAGCAAGGCCAAAGTTATTTGGTTTTGATAAAATTTTAAGTTGATAATTTTGAGTTAAAAATATCGAATCAGTCATTTGCAAGTCGAATGAAGTCCGTGCACTCACAAGTATTGAACGCTCCATCAATATGGAAAGAAGTTATGTCGCGAGCCGAACATTTTGTAGGCGACATTTGCCTACATAGATGATCGAGAGATATTTCAAATGTAATCTGTTTGGGAGGTACATTTTAACAGCTGCATTAAACTTCACGCACAATCTAATAAGAATTTATTTTAAAGCTTGCATTTGACGCGGCGCCAATTTAGTTTTATTTTTTATTAACTAGGCAAACATTTTTTCGAAATTAACAGCGTTTTCATAATTTAAATCTTTATTCACTGGTTAAACATGATAAAATTAATTACCTGATAATATGAATCCGCCATGATGCTGCTGTTGATAACGTCGATTGTTGTTGCTCGGTAGAAAATAAAATCAGTAGTTTTTCAAAATTGCAATAGTTAAAAAGAGTTCAAAATATATCCAAGACACTGTCAATAAAATTCTTATTATATCTATCGAAGTATATCGTATACGATAAATTATTTTCGTTCTTTGCAAATCACAACCGTTCTCGACTAAGTGAACAAAAACAAAAAAACACAATAAATAGAAGATAAACTGTTGTAGCCAACAAATAAGACGACGACAGCAAGAGAGCGAAGTGCACAAAACAAAATGGAATAAAAATTGCTTAAAACACAAATTTTGACGTCGTTTGATGGAACAGTAATCGGCACAAGAGATAAACAGCAAGGAAGTGACGTTTTTACGTTAATGTCCAGTAGTGGGTGAAATTGTAGAAAATTTTTATAGCTCTCTTTATTAATATGCAATGTTGTGGCACTTGGTTTTGTGCAAAATGCTTGGCAGAATATAATAACAACAATATACAGTGGTTGCAGTGTTGAAGTCTGAAATGAGAGAGAGAAAAAAAACGTATAAAAATTAGTATTTCCTGCAGTGATAAATAGAAATAATAATAATAATAATACAAGTGGCTTGGTTATATATAGAACAACAGCAACACCAACAACAATAATAATATCAGATAATTACTTTTGTACCAGCTCATGAGCCAAAACCAACTGATAAGAACATCAAAGAAGCAGCACAGTTGGAAGAGCAGCAGTTGCAGCGACTAGACAAGATAACGCCTAAGGCCAAAACAAACAGGAAGGATATTAAAACTAAATATGACAAATTGAAAATAGAACCGTTTTTGAATAAACAAAATAACTGCAGTATTTCGAAACTTTTTTGGCCCTTTACTAGCTCAGGCGGACCAACTGTTTTGATGCCAACTTAGTTTTAGCCTGGCAAAACAGTAATTCAGGTTTAGCACTAAAATAACTGATGTCTGTCGATCTGCACAGTTTGTGGAAATAAATATTTTCAATTTATTACGTTGAATTCTGTTTATCTCTTGCCATCATAAATTGTTTAAATTGAAATAGTTGTTGGATTTAAATTGAAAATTATTTTTTGAGTGTATCTGCGCAGCGCAGCGGGGCACAAGTTATACAGAATAATTTAAACACAAGCAACTAACTACTAAAGTATGATTGTTGTTGTTATTGTTGTTGTTTTATGAAACTTTAAGGTGCTTGTTGTTGTTTTATGAAACTTTAAGGTGCTTTTCGCGATGGCAAGAGACTGTAGCGTACTTTTTTAAATGCATTCAATTGGATTCGTTTTTTTTTAAACGTGTGAGAAATGAACGCCTTCAAAGCAGCGTTGACTACGAAAAGATGTCATGATATTTATCATAACATCACGTCTCTATGAAAAAAAGAGTTAAAATGTGAAATAAATAATGAAGGAATATTTTACATACAGCTTTAATACTCAGAAAGAAATTGCATATTTAAAAATTTTTTTTTAGCTGATAACTTTATTGAAATTACTTAATAATATTTTACTAGTAAACCTGTTGCCCGAATTCGAGCAATTCAATAAAAATTAATTGTTAGAAACATTATAGACGTTTAATATATGATATTCTATTCAATAATTTATAACGAATAACGATATATTGAGGCTCAATAATGATATAAAAGATCATTATCTGAATGGTTTGACTTGAAACGTTTTATCTGACACAAAATTTTTTAATGTAACTGTCAAATTACGAAGACGGACTTACACTAATATAACAACTGAAAAAAAACATTATTACTATTCGAAAACATCGCAGCTTAACTCTTCCAGCTATAAAAAATAACTAATGTTAAAAAAAAACGCATTAAAAAATAGATTTAAGAAATAATACTAAGATATATTTCAGAAATTAATAAAAAGTACTTACAGAACACCAACAACATCGATTTATAACACATTTAGATGAAAAAACACCAAAAAACCCAAAAAAAATTTTTTTTTTAAAACTGTTAAAATTTGACTGACTTGTTTGCTCGGAAAGTGGAATTTTTGATTTTGGAACTGCATTTTTCGGACAATTGACATTTGAGGAATGCATAAAAGATAATTTTGGTTAAAAATTTTTTGTTTTGAAAAAAATTCAAATTCGATCAATTCGTAAGCTCTTCTCAAACTAAATTTCAAATTGATAAAATAACGGATTTTTGTACAAAAATTTTATTTCTGTTTTAAAAGGTTGGGCACCCCCTGAAGTGAAATCACAATTTTTAAAAGTGGTTTGCACATATACAGACTAAACCTGATTTACTGACATCTAAATCGATAGAATCGGTCTATTGGTCTGGGAGGAGTTGAAGTCACAAAAAAAACCTTAGCCTATTAATTATATAGATTATGTTATGGTATTAATGTCACGCATACGTTTCGAAAAGGATATAGATTCTACTTTAAACTGTTTACTTTCTTATAAGACAGCCTTATTTTATTTCATTTTGGATCTTATTTCCTGGGGCTATACGGCCTTAAGAACAACAATCAACTGAATCAAAATCAAACGATCAGAATAAAGAGTTAAATTAACACTGTCGAAATCAAGAAACTTGTGTACATTAAAAAAACTACTGCTTCACGACTTAGGAGGGAACACTTCTAAATGGCGACGCTGACAACAATCCCGCCAGTGGAGATGATATACCGGAAACACCAATTATGGATGACAGCGTTGAAGTTTCACTGCCCGGCTATAACGAGGTCTTAACAGCTATATCTCGGCTTAAAAACAACAAAGCCGCAGGAGCCGATGACCTACCGGCTCAGCTTTTTAAGAGCGGTGGCAAAGCTCTGTTTAAATGTATTCACAAGCTTTTATGTAGAACATGGTCGGAAGAACGCATTCCATATGATTGGAACCTCGGTGTGCTCTGCCCAATCCACAAGAAAGGCGATCTCACCATTTGCGTCAACTACCGTTGGATTAGCCTTCTAAATCTGTCGAGCATATTGTGTGAAAGAATAAAGCCCATCGTCAACCAACTGATTGGACCTTATCAGTGTGGCTTCAGACCTGGAAAGTCCACCACTGGCCTTCGACAGTCCAAGATGGAGTCACCTATATTCAACAAAAAAAAAACAAATTGGCCATTTCAGCCCTTGAAAGGACTTTGACCGAGCTTCTTAGGATCGATTGTGTTGTGTGTGTTATTAAATTTTTGCACACAATTGACCGAGAACTGGACCTACATGTTTTATGCCGACTCCGAACGGCTAATGTTCTCAAGAAGCTTTACATGGCATTATTTACTCTCTGAGGTTTGCCATTGTCTGCAGAGAGGTGGTGACCGATCAGAAAAATTTTTTATTGAAAAAACTTTTCGCCACGGCTGGGGATCGAACCCGGGCTCCGAGCATGCTAAGCCACACACTTAACCTGCATGCCACGGTCATCACCTATATTCCATCAGTCTGAATTTGAAATTCCTGCAAATTTAATACGTCCATGCAGGATGACACTGAGCCAGCAGCGCAGTGAAAGGCGGGTAGGACCTCTCTCTTCCGTTCGGTACCAAGCGTGGTTTAAGACAAGGTGATTCCTTATCGTGCAACTTTTTTAATTTAGTAATGGAGAAGATCATCCGAGCAGCTGATCTGAGGCGTAGTGGCACAATATTCCATAAGTGTCATGCTGCTGGGGTATGCTGATGATATTGATGACACCATTGGCCAAAATACGTGCGAAGTCGGTGCAGCATTCTACAGGCTAGAAAAAAAGTCGAGTCGAATGGGTCTTGCAGTGAACGCAGATAAAACAAAGTATCTTGTGTCAACAAACACACACAATCAGTGGCTTGGAACACTTCATTTGAGAATGTTCAAGACTTCGTCCAGCATAAATTCCTCAAATGATATCAGCATTGAGATTAAACGAAGGATAACTCTTGCAATTAAGAAACAGAGCTCTCTCTCTCGACGAACAAAACTGACGCTCTATAAATGAATCATCATGCTCATCCTACTATACGCATCACAAACCTGGACGTTGAGCAGCACTGATGAAAGGACTTTGGGAGCGTTCGAGAGAAAAATCCTTCGTACGATCTATGGTCCAATCTACGTCAATGGCGAGGTTCGAATACGATGGAATCACGAGCTGTATGAGCTATATGCCGACATCGATACAATCAAGCGTATTTAAATTGAGCAACTTCGCCGGCTAGATCCTGTCGAGATTGAACGACGAAGCTCCAGCGAAAAAATTATTTGATTCGGTACCCAGCGGCGTTCAACGCAGACGAGGATGATCGCATCTCCGTTGGAAAGATCAAGCATTGAATAACCTAACGACGCTTAGAGTTTCCAACTGGCGCTAGCAAGCGGACGACAAAAGAGGCTGGCGCAAATTCTTAGACGAGGCCAAAACCGACCAACGGTTGTTAGCGCCATCTAAGTAAGTAAGTAAGTGAAGAAGGAAATAATCGTTAACGGACATGAAGTGAAGAAGAAAACAGACGTTAACGGCCCGACTACTTCGGGCGGATGTCATTAAAGAATAGAAGGAACAATATCGGACTTAGTTGACTCCCGAGGTCACCGCTTAGGCGGGACACCTGAGGTTGCCCTAATTAGTTCGGGTGTGCTGTCGTAAATTTGGACTCGCTGATATCGATTTGATAGGAAGGTTTTCATTCAATTTTGCAGATTGGAGTGAAATCCTATAGCTGAAAGTTTAGACAATACGGTATTGTGACTGATATTATGCAAAGCTTTGGCAAAATCTACAAAAACAACATTCGTTTTCACGGGATTTTTCGTATTATGTATTATATTGTATACAAAAAGAGTGAGTTTATAAGTAGTGGAATTGCCACACAGGAAATCGTGTTGTAGCGGAGATGTAATAATTTTCACAGCGAACATATATTTTGCGTAGACGATTTATTCGAACAGTTTGGGTATTAGGCTAGCTTACAGATAGGTTTGGAATCAGATTTATATAAAGGAAGTGTATGGGAATACTCCAGATATTTATCCAGATATAAGATTTATCCAGATGCAGATAGTGCGGCTATCATCGAAGTTTTTATTCAGGTATGACGTTCGAACTGGAAGTCCGTAAGATTTTATTTTATTACTGATAAAGGTCAAAAAGAAATTCACTATTTAGTTTGACGCTGGACTCGGTATCGATTATATAGTTAATAAAGAAACTTGTTTATCGTATCGAAGTCATATTTTAAAGATAGTTAGATAGATAAATCTTAGTATTTTAGTCTAGATCTTAGTACCTAGAGATTGTTTAAATGAAATGAAGTGGTTTGTAGCGTTCAACAATATTTTAATTCATAGATTTCTTGCCATAGTGCCTAGTAAGCAGTTTCTCTAACTATATTGAATGCTAGATTCTACAACTAGAATATAGTTCCAGTTCTACAAACCATTCCAACTTGTACTCCTCATATAGGTCGCATCGAAAACAGTATAAAAACCCCAATCTGCTCTGTTTGGGAACTTTCTTAAAAATGTCCTTATTAAATCATGACTAAGAATTTTGTTCTCTATGCTGTTAATCAGCAATTTTGATTTGATTAAACTAAAAACTTTGCGCTATATATAATATTTGTTTCTCCAATAGGCACACTCTGTTGGTATGATAATCTGTTGGGCCAGAACGAATTGGCCCCGTTAGGCCTTTACATGCAGACCAAAGCTGAACACCAGACAGTTTATTGCTATGTACACATAATTTATTGCAGGCAACTACACTGGTTTTTCATATGTCAGGATTTGAAACCCTAGTGCCGTGTATAGCTATAGGAGACTTTTTAGCTAAAATCAATTTTTATCCAAATAATTTTTTGACAGGAATAGAAGGCCATACATGCTTTTTTATACATTTCTTTAGAATCTATTGTCTCTTTCATATATAGTTGGCACTTATATGGCGATGTACCTTATTTTTAGTGGTGAACAATATAAAGTGCCTTGATGGAATTTACTCTGATGTTGCATGTAGCAGCAGAGAGAATTTATCGGAAAGTTCCTTCATAAGTTCGCTGAGTAAGGACGGAAGCAGTCATTATAAAATTAGCTGCACAATAATCGCATGTGCCACAAACTTGATACCGCTACTGTTAAGTATATTCATAACTCCCATTCATAGCTATAGGAAATCACCACTTATGGCAGTTTTCCTCTTAATGCAAATCTAGTTACCTACAGTCCAGCACAACTAAAAAACCTGCCCTAACGTTTCCAGATGGCAATACTTCCAATTTTGGATGAATCTATTTAATATTTCTATACTTTTATATGTATTTCATGAATCAGTCGGCCGCAGCCTTAACTTCTTTATAGTCTAACCTCTAAATAATATCATTATTTTGTCCTTCATCGCAGTCATAATTTCAGAGTCCATGAACTGTGTTGAATTGAATATTAATCATGGCATTTTAATACGTTATTAAATCCATAAATTCAGTAATTAACAACTACTTAAAATTTATAATTTCCATGCGATTCCTTCAACAACGATGACACTTTCGTGAAAATCTCCAACATTCACCGATCTCTTAAAATCAGATCGCTTGATTTAGAATCGAACACCACTTTACCGCATATTGATGTTTTTTATTTAAGTGGCGCTTCTCTTATAAGCTTAATCAAATAGTTTAAAATTAGGCCCATATTACCTGAAATCTGTAGCTGAAATCGTTTTGTTTATCACGTTTTCTCTTGTTATTTTTGAGACCATACCAACCATGGCCGCACTATATCCAAACAAACCATGCCTGCGGCTTAGAAAATTATTGTGATTGTGATGAACCGAAATACAGGTGTTTGTTTAGTTGAAGAGTTAGTTAGTTATATTCTAGTTAGTTAAACGAACTCAAATAAAACCTGAACGAATAATTTTAGTTTGGGGCCCAGGCAGGAATATTATTTTGCGAATCTTATTAGAGACGTTTAGCATCTTATCTGCTAATGTAACTTAGCAACTTGTCAAACAAATCTAAAATAGTTTAAGTGACATTTAAAAGATCTCGATTTAACACAAAAAAACTGCATCAAATAGTGAGGAAATTAAAAATAACACGCTTTGGGGGAAACAACGAAGACTGCAGCAGCAAGTGAGACACAAGAAATTGTTGAAAAAATTCCAAAGTAATTCCGATGCAGTTCCAGAATCACCGCAAATGACGGCAGACTGTATGGATATGTGCAGCATCAGACAAAGCAAGTGAAGTGACGATAGTCACGGGTTTTATTTATAGTTTAAAAATTTATAAATCAAGTTGCGGTCGTTGTTGTTGTTGCTGCTGGTTAATTTGGAAAAACCTACTGTCAATTAATTGGTTCTGTTGCTACAGTTCTGCCGTTTTTTTATGAGCTCCAATGAAAAACTTGTGCTTTATTCAGATGCGAATAGCACACTTTAATGGCTGATTAAAACGATGAACTTAGCAAATAAAATAACGATGATTTACCTTATTTTGTTAACGCTTCACTGCCTTGGCAACTTATATTGTTTGTCTAGTGTTCGGTAAATGCTTGTTATAATATTTTTCAGTTATAAATTGCAATAATTTAAAAACAATATACATTCCATACAAGTTCGTAGATAGTGCAGATATTTTGCTTAATGTTTTTCACTTCCTCCTTCGCTGTAGTTCTCCTCTTAAAACACTTGCTGTTGAACTTTACGTCTATTGTTTTGCTTTTATTACTTCTTCTACGCTTTTTTAAACGACAGCACTGACGGACACACACTTATACACACAAACACTAACACAGAGTTTCGTACTTCTTCCTTCCTCACTTGATCAATCTAAACAACGATGATCAAAATGAAGATTTTTCGATTCCTCTTTCTACTTCGTCTTTTTTTACTTTGCTTTTTATCTTATATATTTTAAAAATAATTTCTTATTTAATTTATTCACTTTGCAAATTTTGAGTTTGCTTTCTAACGCGTTTTACAAAGGTTTTGGCTGTTTGTGGCATGCAAAATTTTGGTCATATATATTGAAGCACAACTTAAGTCAATCTTTGCTTGTTTTTGTTCACTTTTTTAACACGATCTCAGGTGGAAAAATTAAAAAATTATAAACCGAAATGAAAAATGAAACACATCACCAAAGCGACCAAAGAATTCAACCGACCAACGAAGAGGTGCACAACGGACGACGAACATAAACGAGGTAAGCAGTGCTGCCAACGTTAGCACTCGATTTTTGGCATATATTTGACAGTTTGTATGAGCAGAAAAATAAAAAGAAAGATATACGAAGTTGATGCGTTCGAGTAATGGATATGTTTGTTAAAAATTATTTATTTATTCGGTTTAATGAAACTGCTACTGAGATTAACTTTTTTAAAAATTATTTGTACTATGTTTACATTGAGCCAAATGGCTTTAGTGAGTCATTAAAAAGAACTTACATTGGTTTTGTTGTGAATGAATCTCATATCGTTTGTCAATTAATTGAAGAGCTACCGTAGCAGTAATTTGAATTGTTTTTCTTAAAGGGATTACACATTAGCGCACTGGTTCGTTGGACAACATGGCAGAGCGAAATCTCACGATAGAGCTAGCATTCAAATTTAACGTACCTGTAGGTAGATTCCAGGATTTGCTCTCGCTAAATCTCGATCGCTAAAAAATGCTTACGTCAGTTTTAGCAAATTTTAGCGACAATCGCGATTCTGATTCACAGATCATCTCCTATTTTCGTCGCTTAAATTAAGCAATGAAAAAAATGAGCCGGATAAAAACAGCTGATTTTGACATTTATTTATTGCTAAAAAATTGCTAATTTGCGATTCTGAGTGTATTTCAATCGCTAAAAATCGCTAAAATTATAAAATTTTTAGCAACAAGAAATTTTAGCCGCTAAAATTTTTAAAAACCTTATAGTACTTATAATAGGAATGAAAACAAGGCAAATTTCAGTTATCAACAACGTAACTCTGTCTTTTTCGAATTTTATTTCATAAAAATATTTTTTAAGATATGTACGCCAATAGAAAACGTATAAACAAAAAGGCAGAATTTTTTTTATTCCAATGTTTAGAACGCGAATTTAATAAGACACAGTTGATAAGACATTCATACTGTTATTATAATTAATAATGTTTCGTATTTAATAAATCTTACCGACACTGAAGCGCACAAGAATTTATTATTTTGACTTTAACCTCAATGCTTACACACACAAACAGAAAATTTGACAGCTCTCGTTGAAAAACTTGTGCGCCACTACGGTGGATAAAACAACTAGTTTTTAGCTAAGCGATGTGAAGTTCAGAATCGCATTTTAGCGAAATCGCTAAAATTTCGGATAATACAAGATTTTTAGCATTTTAGCGATTTTTAGAGTTTTAGCGATAGCAAATCTTGGAATCCACCTACTGTTCGTAGAAAATGCAATTTTATTTTGTATTCTTCACCCAGCGTTAACAGTTTTGCACGATAAATAGTGCTTTCGGTATTTTTTGAGCTCATGCGAGATGCTGCGGGAGAAAGTAAACATCATCGCTTTATGTGAGAAAAATTCTCATGCGAGAAAATTTTTAACACATGTGCGATTTTTCCCATGCGAGAGATAAAAAATACCGAAATTACCACAAAATACCTCACATTGCCAAAAAGAGATTTCTACCTGCTGTGGTAGAAATACGCGTGAATGAATGTGTACAGAAAAGGCTTACTGAGTGAATGCGCTTGTTGATGTATTCTTCTTGTTCTTCTTGTTTAAACTGTTTTCCATATTTATCAAAAAAAGAACGTAAATAATTTCTAATAGCAAAGTGAAAAATAAAATAATTATGTCTAGAAGAAAAATATCATTGTCGCATAGATATTCAAAAACTCTGTGAATTTAAAGTATTTTTTACATTTTAGGCGCATTTTATATTATAAATTTGTTAATAGAAAAAATTATGATGAAAAGTGCAAGTACTGCTATGAGCCTGGAGAAATTTTTTTGGGAAATAATTTTTGAACTCATTTAAGTATTGAATTATTATGAAAATTATTGTTTTATTAATTGTTATTAATTAATATGTTGCAATTTAGGTTTACTTTCGTTTAATAATTTTATATTTTGCTATAAACACAGCTTAATGCGATATTTTAAGCAACTTTAAGGTATATTGTAAAACTTTAATTCATTGAAAACATTGCTCACCCAAGTTTCACTGAATGGGTTGCTACCCGAAGGGTCAAAAAAGTAAAGTATCTGAATGTGGTCATTATCATGTGTCATGTATTATTTTGACGGCTCAGCTGGAATGGATAGCAAGATTGTTAATACGCCAAAAAAAGGGTGTATTTAATTCACACTATATTCAGATTTCAGCGTTGCAGTGCAGTTTTGCCTAATTTCGTGAGTAATTTAAACAAAATTCTCTTGTTTGTGGTAATTTCCAAATCAACAAATTGTACGGGAAATTACCATAGTTCTTATACTATGTTCACACTGAGTTCAAATTAGGTAATTTCGAGCTTTTAAGTAATTTCGACTGAAATGATCTAAAAACTATGGTAATTTCCCATACAATTTGTTGATTTGGAAATTACCTCAAACAAGGTAATTTCGTTTAAATTACACACGAAATTAGGCAAAAATGCACTGCAACCCTGAAATCTGAATATAGTGTGAATTTAACACCTATAAAAAGCTGAGAAACTTATATATTGTTTTTTACGGCTAAGAATCTCTGCCAAAAAGAGGGGTTTTTTGTTAATTTGTTTTTCAAAGCATACCATTTGTTTTTGTTTTGTTTTTTTTTTTTATTTGCGTAGGTAGAGTGCTCAACTACAACCCTTAACTGAAGAATGCACTTTGATCTTTTAGTTTCCGACGCCTAGAAAATGCTGTAGACGAGAAACCAACTTACAACCTTTTTTTAAACACGCCAACTTCAACGACCTCTAGAAAAGAAACAACAAATACAAAAACAAAAAAAAAACATTTTTTTAATAAATTATACTTTAACTATACATAATTTTAATAAATTTATCTTAAATAATTTATTAATACTATGTAAAAAACATTAATAAAAAAGGTGTTGTTTTTAATAGCTTCACACTGTATAGTACCTTAAGGGACTTGAGCTAAATTGTAAAACTACAAAGAAGGTTAAATTTGAAGTTCAACGGACAAAAACTATATGATTTATGCTGTCCGTCGACTTGAAAACACAGTTTTGAAAAAACCAAAACACATAATTACAAGCCGATTGCAATACTGCCAGCTCTCAATAATGTGGTGGAGAAAATAATAAAAAATCAAATAGTCGAGCATCTGGAAAACATAAACTTCCTGTATCACCAGCAGTATGGATTTCGGAAAGGGTCCGGTACTCAAGCAGCAATAGTTCAAGCGGTGGATGACATTTGCTCTGCTTTAGATCGAGGTTGTACGGAAGTCGGAGGTTTGTTTATAGACCTACAGAAGGCATTTGAGTGTGTCAACCATGAAATTTTATTGCAAAAATTGCGCTATGCTGGATTTTGTGGCAAAACACTTGATCTAATGAGCAGCTATTTGGAGGATAGATACCAGACGGTTTTCAATGGTAAGGCTAGCAGCAATTTAGAAAAAGCCTTTTGTGGTGTTCCCCAAGGTAGCGTGCTTGGACCGATCCTGTTCCTGATATTCATCAACGATATTAAAAATATCACATTAAATTGCAAATTGTTCTTGTTCGCAGACGACATCGCCCTGCTTTACCCAACCAGAAGTAGAACAGTACTAAGAGCTCAACTAGAATACGACATTTCTATGCTCCAGGAATTCTTTCGTTTTAACAAAATTTCTATGAACACTAACAAAACAAAATTCATTATTTTCGCACCACGCAGGGATGCGGAAGCAAATTTTATGTTCACTATAAACGAAACGGTAGTTGTGGAAGAGAAGGAAGTGAAATTCCTGGGACTCAGGTTGAGTAATAATCTTTCTTGGAATCACCATATATCAAACCTTCAAAACAAGCTTGCGTATGGACTTGGACTGCTGTTTAAATTTAAAAATAAGCTGTCTGAGGATACAAAATATCTTATTTACGTATCGCTATTCCACTCACATCTTACTTACATGACAATGTGCTGGGCCTATAAAAACACCGTGGAGCTAAAAAAGCTACAAAGAATACAGAATAAAGCGGTCAAATTAACATTTCTATTGCCAAAAAGATACCCCAGTCTCCAACTGTATTCATCCAACTTCAAGTCGCTGCTGCCTTTAATAAGTCTTTATAAATACCAGCTATTGGTTCATGTCTTCAAAAATTTACACAACATCAACTACAATACAACACAGCTGGTCTACCCAATATATGACTTCAACACCAGAAATAGCAACAACCTAGTTGCGGCGAGATGCAGGTTGGAAGCCACCAAACAGCGATATCTACACGCAGGACCAACGGTTTATAACAACCTACCAGCAGAATGTAAAAATTCTTCATCTGTAGGCGCTTTCAAACAAATACTCAAGCAATACTTACTATGCAATATCGAAAATAATATATCTTGAATTTTGTATTACTTAGATGTACATATGTATTAAAGAAATCGAATAAGTAGATTAATTTTAGGTATGCCAATCAGGCAAGCTCCTCTAGAGCCTTTAAAAGGCAATGGAGCATCATCTATTTAGTGTAAATATATTACTACTGGAATAAAATGATACATACAAAAAAAAAAAAAAAAAATTAATATTTCAATATATCTCGCTATACTGCCGCAATATCTTTGGTTCCATCGAAAAAATTTAATATGTTTTGATGCAGATTGGCAGAACTTCTTTATTACTATTATTTTTGACAGTTATTTATTTTGAACTACCACACCAGCTAATATTTTTACAAAAACTCGATTTTTAGAGGTTATTTTAAACCATTTCAGCTCGCGGATAGCTATCGCTAAAGCCAAAATATTTGAAGAATCGTCAAATCATAAACCAAGGTTTATTTTGAGCAACTGTGCTGAACAACTTTTTTCTCGAGAGGCGCCTTAACGGACATACCAAATTTTATCCCTATAATTATGGGCGTATTCGTAGACGTATCACTCCCATTTTTTGTTTTCTTCTTAGTTTTAGCATTAAAACATACACGTCTTATTTTGCTTCTTTAGCTTTAATACAATTCTCTAAATTTTCAACAAACTTTTCAACAAAGTAGAATTTTGAATTCGAGAAGACATAACGTAAAGAGGGTTTAAAATAGTTAACGAAAAATTATTAAAATTGGTCGACCCACTTCAGAGCAATACGAATCCCAACTTTTTTCAAACACCTTGTTCCAGGGTAGCTTCGTTCGCTCGCTCCAATTTTTTTAGAGAAAAGATAATAATTCTAAAATTGTCTAAGTTGCGGCGTCATATTAATGTTTTTTTTTTTGCTAAAAAAAATTACTTTAACTTAAAACATTTATCAATTTTTTTTTTAAATAAGTATTTACTTTAATTTAGTTTTTATATTTTAGTTCTTTTATGTTTTAGAACCAGAATTACTGCAGTTGTTATGCCATCAACGGAGCATTTCTAGCGTAGTCTCTTCGGTAATAACGCTGTACTGAGATTTAAAAAAAGGAGATACATTTTTTGCATCATTTAATATAGACTTGCTTAATAATTTTGCTTTAAATTTGCAAAATCATATTTTTCAGCGTTTTTTTCAAACTTTTCGTTAACACTTAAACTTTACTTCAATACCAAAAATATTCTACAACATTCATTTTGTATATGTATAGGTTTTTAAAAAAAGTAACTAAAATGTATTTTATGCATATCATTTTACGTTTACCAATTTAGTTTGACTCAATTTTATTTCGAAGATATGAAAAAAATGTAAGAAAACATCAAAGAGTCTCATAAAAAAGTTAGTTAAACGTTTTCCCATTGACTTGTTACCACCCTTGTCAGAGAAATGTGTTAGAAAACTTTTCGAAATATAAAAATTAAATTCAGTCATTTTTTCATATTATCGAGGTTTTTAATTATGGGTTTAATTTTAATAATAAGAAAATCTGAGAAAACTGAAAAAATATGTAAAAATAACATTTTTTTCAAATAAAAACCACCAAAATAGTGAGTAAATCGGAATCAGTGACCAATTTTGTTTTAAGTAGGTGTATGCTTGGAATTTTTGCAAATTTAAAAAATCGGATCTCAGATTCTGACGTGATCCAAAGGTCCAACCACCTGCAATGTACTCTTAAAAGTACCGTCAATCATGATCTTTTGGAACTATTTTAAACATTTTTTATTCTTAATTTAGTCACACCGTGAAATCATTTTATGACAATGAAGTTTAAAACTTCTTAAAGTAAATTTAAGTCTTTTTATTGATTCAAGTGTTTGTTTAACTTAATCAACAAAAATCAGATCTTAAAAGTCAAGGCATATAACTATAGTTACTAGTATCGCCTAGGATCCAAATTCGACCAATTTTCTGTTTGCCTATAACTATAAAAAAATAGTCGGTGCACTCCTTCTCCGCAATCTGATTAAATTAAAAAAAATTATCAAAACCGGTTGAGAAACACGGCATAAAATGGTTCTTAACTGTTTTTCCTAAGACTATTTATATATAGATGATCAAAAACTCGACTATTTTAACGACGTATAACTGACTTCAACAAAAACTTTAAAATAACTATAGTTATGATAAAAAAATCGACTATTTTAAAGACGTATGACTGACCTCAACAAATACTTTAAAAATTGCAATCTTATTAAAATAAATAATATAAAGAATTTTTGTTTTTTAAATTATTATTTAACTTAATTTATTGTTAAATCATTTAATTCTTCATCTTAGTGATCTAAGTGATTCATTACAATTATAGATTATTTACTGTTTATGATAATTACTTTAGTTGCTATTTGATACTCTTTTCCGACAATTTATGCAGAGTATGGATCCAATAGCTTTGTTATTTATACATATTTATTTTAATGTCTAAAAACAATGAATTTAAACTTTACTTTACGGCACAGGTTTTTTGGGTAGCGAGCCGAAGGCCGAGATAACAGTTCCCTTAGTTCCAGTTACTGTTGTGGTCAGTGCAGTTGGAATAACTGGTGCTTTTACGGGCGCAGGTTGATCCCATTTTGATTTGCTAATAATTAAAATAGAATTAAAATAATGAAAAAAAGAAACATTTATACTACACACCGTTTCTTGGCTTCCTCTTCGACTTTTCGTGCCAAAGCAGTGGCTTGCTCGATTTTATCATTGTCCTTGCGCTCCTTCTGCCGTTTGACCATTTCATTCTTTTGTACTCGCGCCAACTCCTCGTAATAACTTTCATGGCCCCACTGCAATGGATCGTAAATTTCTGGTGGATAGTTCGTGCCAAATTCATTTATGTCACAGAACTGAATAAGTTTCTCGTAAATGCTGGGATTTCGAAATTCTTTGCGCTCTTGTATAATACGATTCATATCCATATTGGTGGTGTCCATCTTTTCGTATAGATGACGAATTTTTTCCAACAACTCAACTGAGGGTTTTCCTTTGGGTTCTGGCGGCAGCGAAAATCCATAGTGTGCATATTTTTCCAATTTTTCCGTTTTAGAAGAATTTGCTGCCGCTTTGGAGTTGTTACTGCCGGCAGGAGTAGCGCGTTCCGAATCGATATCAATGACATCCATTGGGGTGGCACGTTCATTAATTGAATGTGTATACTTTGCTGCTGAAGTTCCATCGCCATCACTATTACTACTAGATTCTTCGCTTGAGACATGTGCGTGGGCTTCGTCATCGGACACGATTGTATCGTCTTGGTAGCTGACCAAACGAAGCGCCTTCTTTTGCCTTTTTCTATTTGATGTCTTGGTGGTATGGGGAGGCTTTTCAGGTGTCTGTACAGGCGTTACGGATCTTGGTATTACAACCTTAAATTACATGTAAGACAACGCATCTAAATTTACATCGCTAATAAAGTGCTTTGAAATACGAACCAGTGAAGCCTGCGAGTTTCCAGAGTCAGGACTCTCTTCTGCACGGTGATCCTCCTCATTTTCAGAATCAGTATACTGGGCAGTTAGATTTGCTAATGCGGAATGGCTCATATTTTGCGGTAATATCTAGTTTATATCCTGAATAATAAGTGTGTTTAAATAATATAAATAAATATTAAATTTTACACATGCACGAAATAGCAAATTACAAATGATGTTAACGATGCTGAACTGTCAAACTGTCGTTAGTTCTAGTGTTGATAAACGGAAAAATAATGAATTAAGAATCGTTACGTTTTTCTATGTATCGACTATTAAAGCCGATAATGTTATGTAATTTTATTGAGACTTTACAAACGATTTTACATTAGTGGTATTCATGCAATGCCGAAAACGTGCCGAATATGCTGAAAATCGGAAAAAGCGTAAAAGCCGTATATCAACTGTCAAAATTTGTATGGAATTTGAAATACGGCAAAGTTCCCAGTTTACCAACTTTTTTTAATATTACAGTTAAGTATAAGCAGTAAGGTGCCTTGAAAAAAAAGTTTCATTTGTACCCATCCTAAAATGAACCTTGATGTATTTTATGATGATTCCCAAAATATTTTGGCCTTGCCGAAATCCGTCAGTGAGGTAAACCATTTTGCAAAAACCTCCATTATAGATTTAAATAAATAAACTGTCTCAAATTATAGGCCTGAAAAAGATCTTTCAATCTGCATTAAAAATTTGTATAAATTTGCAATTGGATTTAAATAAAACAAATGTTTGCAAACAAATTAAAAAAAAAAATTAACTGCAAATCTATGATGTAGTTTACGAGAGTCATGAGAGAGAGGGTAAAAACTAAATCCATAAGAACCAATCCATTCATTACTGAATCAGGTTGAATTCCAGTAGTCTTCTGGTCAGAATGATGTTAGTATTGCATTCTATAAGATGATTAAAATTGTTAATAAACAACAACAGTCAAGAAGTCTTGCTTTCTGACATAACTTGTTATGTAGCAGGCGGATGACGCCTACTTTTTTTCCACGTTTTAGTTTTGGTATAAAATATATATAAAATTGTTTGCCTGTAGCTTAATGCCGCGTTTCCATGTGATCTTCCAGTATCTTATCTTATCACATATCACCAATCACTTGCTATAAAGAGTGAGATGTATATATGTATCTTTTGCTATAAAACTTTGACATTTGGGAAATTTGTAAACAAAAAATAAATTAATTAAATTTTGCAAGTTTCGAAATGTGGTGCTGTTCAGAATACAATTGCTGTTTTCGTTCAAGTGTAGCAGTGCATTCATGATGAAGATTGGAAACAAATTTTTAAAGAAAGCATCCCATCTTTTTATTTCCTGTTTGATATCATGTTCGGCATATATTAAAATTCGGAGAACTTTTTGAAGCGTTGGGGAAGTTGATCTATCAGAGGACTAAACTGGCTTCGCTTTTATGGCTTTCAGATTGTCATGTACAATGTTTACTAGGATAATTAATTCCATTGAAAATATGTCTGCCGTTAAGACTTATTTTAAATTATTATAACCTCATGTTAACCATTAAAATTACTAAAAAACTGCTTCTAAAAACATGATGGTTTTATTTACAAAATAAAATATTATAGTTTACAAGACGTAAAATGTGCGCTCCAGGCCCAGAGCAGCAACACCTTTACTGACGCGATTCAAAAAAGTATGGACTTGGCTTTCACGCTTCATATGCAACGGCAGCGTCTGCAACTCCTTCAAGTATTACTCAGCACCCAACTGAGTATGGTCAACTCTTGTGCGCTCTGCCTGATGTGCTCAATATTTTCGTCATGATACCGCGCCGATTCCATCTGCTGTTGAAGAAATTTGTTTGCCTAGCTCTGCAGGTGCAGGAATAGTTTCTCTCTATCACACGCATTTTGACACGTTCAAGTTTATATTGCCGACGTTCAATGGCCGCATCCTTAGCTGCCTTTTCTTCAAACCAATTCTGCCGTTCCTGCTTACGACTTTCTGCCATAGATTTATCTGCATTGTGACTTCCCTGCCATAGAGCAGTCAGAAGATACCTTCTTTAGAAATATATTAATTACTTCTGCAGGTGTTGCTGCTGCTGATGTTGCTGTGTCACACGTTGGCGCTTTTGGTGATGGTTTTGCTGCTGCTGCTGATCATCACCAGCTTCTTGCAGTGGCGGAGTATCGCTCATACGTAGCGATGTATCGTTGCACTGGCGCCGTGGAACTGCATTGTGGCAAGTAGAGTCAATCAGTTGGCTTGACGGCAAGAAGTTGTGCTTTTTGCTTGAGATCCAGAACTTCCTTTTGCGATGACAGTCTAGCGGGAAAAGGAATAGTTTAGCTTTTTTATGTAAAAGAACAGTTAAAAACTTACTCTTTTGCAATTTCGAGCTGTAATTTGTCTGCCGATAATATTAAAATTTTTAGAAATGTCACATAGAATTAAAAATGCCATGCAGCTATAAACACGGCTGTAAAAAATTATAGCATGTGATACACTTTTATAGGAAAAGTTCAATAAGTTGAACTTTTTCTATCTTCTAGTGTCTCATGAAATCACAGAGGATATCACATGCTATAAAAGTAGAAAATGTATGCCTATTTCACACTAACATTAGCCAATCCCATAAGATAGGGTTCGCATGCCCATTCTTTCTTACAAAAAAAATGATTGTGGGAGATCGTAGATAGCATGGAAACGCGGCATAAAGAGAAGCCTATTTATAGAGTTTTCAATTTTGGGGTTGTATCGGAGATGGGCATGTTCGTGGGTGGATGACGATATTATACCACTTGAAGAAATGAAAAGTGAATTTACTGCGGTCACTTGCAAAACATTTTGGCCGTACAGATGCTGTACAGCGGCAGTAGCAGCGAGGAAAGTTAATGTACAAACAGTTCTCACCTCGTGAAAAAGTTTTTTCAATAGAAACAAATTTTTCTGTTCCGCCGTCATCTTTTTGCACACAATGGCAAACCTCAGAGACTTAATAATTCCACGTAAAGCTACTTGAGAGCCTAAACTTTAGCCGTTCAGAGTCAGCATTAAACATGTAGATGCAGGGGCCGAACAGAGGGTGCAGTGTATACATCGAGTTTCTGATTCAGTAGCTTCAAAAAAGGGTTTTTTAATTTAAAGAATTAACTGAATTTTTTTCAGTGAGTTTTTTATTTTTGTTGTAGAAATGATGGTATTGAAATGTTCGTCAAATTTTGGAAAGTTATTTTTTAAAATTTTGTTGAAATTCATAAAACAATTATTTTATTCATACAAACATTTATTTTCTATAGTGATGTTTATTTATGTTTAGGATCGAATTGTCAAATATTTTTAAATTTAACAACTTGATTTTGTGTTCATATCGATTGTGTTAATTTGAGTTTACTGAATAGCATGAATTTGAAAATTGTACACTGAATGTGTGTGTTTATATTTTTTGTACACTGTTTTCTTGCACTGGCTCAGAATATGGCCCCAGTTCTCGGTCAATTGTGTGCAAATATTTCATAACACACACAACACAATCAATCATAAGAAGCTCGGTCAAAGTCCTTTCAAGGCTGAAAACACTAATGTGTTTTTTTTATTTCACTAGTTCTATATGCACTAGCTACTTTTCTAACCCAGGTAATGCAAAGACGGTTCAGTTGCATCGGCTTCAAGCTCGTACTGCATAAAATAGCTGATATAATTCAAAGCAACTATTTAGGAAAAAACATGATATATGAACATGAGGCTACTCAATGCCATTGACCAACGTAAATAAAAAATTGTAATAAAAAAAACAATATTCAACTGAAGATTGATATCTCAATTCTTGGCTTTTTTGTTTTTTTATAATTCTGATTAGCGAAAAATCGTTGCTATACAAATGTAGAAAAGTACACCCAAAAATAATTTTGTAGATATAAAAAAAATTGTTCTTAGCTGAACAAGAATCTTGTTAATAAATCTTGTCGATATAAAGATGTAAACTTCAATTTTGTTGAAACAATGAAACAATATTGTTTTATTAAGAATTTCTGTGTTGGCAGAACAATATGATTCATCATAATATAAACATTGTTATTTGTATTTTGAAGTAAATTTTTTATTAACAAAAACCTGGTTTCTATTACGAGAATCACGTTACATACACAAGATTTTTAAAAACCAAATCAACAACACTGATGTTTTTAATAATACAACAAGATTTTTTTAGGTGTACAAAATAAAGTTGTGTGAAAAAAAATCACACGCTTATTTAAGGCCATTTCCTCACGGAGCAATTCAAAAGTAATGCAATTGCAACAAATGTTGCTAACCCATGTTCCTATACCGAAACCTTCACATGGAGCAACTTTTTCAAAACTAGTTGGCAACTTGTTTGCGATAAATTTATGCAACGCAGTATGCTGCAATTTATATCACCAACTTGTTGTGTTTTTTCTTTGGTCATTCTGTACAATGCTAAAAATTTAGCATTTCTCATAATTGCATAGGTTGCAATTATGTTTTGAATTGCAGTGGTTTGAAACTTTATAAACAATTGTGTTGCAATTGCATTACTTTTCCATTGCTCCGTGAGGAAAAGGCCTAAGAAATTCCATTTGATCACACGCCAATTATAAAATAATTATTATTTGTTTATCACACGAAGCTAGCGTCTACGGCTTACAATGAGTGTTATAGATGCTAACCTTCATTCTCACAATAAGTCATTATCCCACGCCATATAAAGACCACTCGTGAGGTACCTTGAATTAAAAATAACACGCTAATAAAAAATCACACAGAATATCCTACAAAAAGTAACATTTGCAAAAAACTTCTCTTAGGTTTTAGAAATTAACGCAAAATATCCCACAATGGTTTAAAAATCACATGAAAAATCTCAACAGTTATTCAAAAAGTACACTACAAATCTTACGGCTATGAAACACTTGTTTCAAATATTGCCCATCAATTAAAAATTTTGCCTTTAAGAATCCTCATAGCAGGATAGCCTCATAGCAGTCCTTGCACTGCTCATCAGAATTTTTCTATTAACACATTTATAAATAGGGTGCTCACAGTTCTGTATTATCTGCTCTGTTAACTTTGCCGTCTATTAACTTTAGAACATTTTAGCACGTGTTCACTTTGATTGTTTTTGTTTTACGTACAAACTTGAGATACCACTTGTTGCTAAAGTTATCTCACTTCTGCTCATGTCTTTCTTTTGTGTTAATGTGGTATCACTAATCAGCTGATTTAATTTTGTTGCAAAAAATGGAAGAAGAATGCATCGTCGAAGAAGTAAGTACATTTTTCCATAATTCTTCGTTTCCGTTCATTCGAGGCATGTTATTGAACAAATTTCAAATTTTTGATAACTATTTTTGCAATTTAGCTCCAAAACACAAAAAGCGATGCTTACAATTCGATTGAAATATCTTTCTAAAGTTGCCAGGTGTTAACTTTAGAAGCAAACTGTGAATTCCCTAAATATTAAAATGCGTCTTAAATGTAAAAAAAAATCAAGTGCCAATATACAAAAATATACAAATTGGCAGCTAGGAAATAGCTGATTTGGTTTACATTTGGCATTTTTCTTTTTATTTCATGCAACACATGCATGGTTGCTATGTGTTTTAAAAAGCATGCCTCAAAAGTCTCGAAGCATGCATGCCTTCTATGTGTTTAGGCCTATTTGCTTCACTATGAGGGGATTTATACAAGGAAACTAATCGCATGAGATTTTCTGAAGTTCTCTTTTCAAGTTTCATCTTCAAATTACATGATGAAACTGAGTTGTAGAGACTTTGCTCTGAAAATTCAGTCAACGACGAAAATATGAAAGTATAACGTCAAAAAGTTTCATGAAATCACAGCCCTAGAGACTTTTTCATTTCATTTTCGTTTCATACTGCGCACCTTCACTATTGACAGTCTCATGCGACTAGTTTCACTGTATAAATTCCTTCTATGCGCGCCGCGGCCTAAGAAATCAATTTTTGCCACACTTCCCTTAAAAAAATCACGAAAATTGATTTATTACACGAATCTGGCATCTGTGTTGCAGATGCTTTTATGAGTTTTGTAGATTTTAACTTTAAAAATGACAACATGTAGGTAAACAAAACAGCTGACTGAAATTCTGCAAATGTTCTGAATTGTTGACGTTGTCTTATATATATTGAAAATTTGAAAGGAATTTTAGAGTTTAAATAAATTAAATATCGTGCCAAATATGATGTCGTCAATTGTCGCGACTACTGGCGAAGAAGATCGCATACAAAAGCGTGTAAATAAAATACTCGAAACGCGACTGGATACGGACAAGGTAGTAAATAATGCAATCAATTTACAAGTAATCAATCCAATAATGCAACTCGAATAGGATACTCTTGAGGCACTCACAGATTTGTCACACTTCTTCACGGAGAACACGCTCCAAAATCGCCGTAATTTACGCAGTCAGATTGAACGTCGGTCGGTGGGCATAAACGAGAATTTTTTGAAAGCTTTCCGCGAGGTGAAGATATCATTGGACGCTGTTTGCAATGATATTGATAACATGGCAAAGTCCGTAGAAACCATGAAGGCAGATTTGGAATCGTCCAAGGCTTTGACGCATGATCTCATTGCACAGACTAACACATTGCAGAATGAGCGTCAGCAACTAGAAATGCATCAGCAAATTGCACAGGCATTCCTAAATCGCTTTCAGTTAAGTGTGCAGGATCATCAACTGCTGTATGGCACCACCAAAGATGCTCCTATTGTGCCTGAATTCTTTACCGTATTGGATCGCGTGCAGTCCATACATTCAGATTGCCGTGTACTCATGCAGTGTGGCTATCAGACGGCAGCTCTAGATATCATGGAGGAAATGACACTGCATCAGGAAGGTGCATTAGAACGCCTCTATCGCTGGACACAGAATCATTGTCGTAATCTAGATAACAACGAAATTGGTGCTTTAGTGGTGGAGGCCATGAGTCGTCTACAAGATCGCCCGGTTTTATTCAAGTAAGTCGAAAAGAAGTAAATATTAACTTTCTTTACATTTCATACTCCACCCCCACTCAGATATGTTATTGATGAATATGCTATTGCACGACGCGCCGTGCTTGTTCGCATGTTTATCGAAGCTTTGACTGAGGGTGGCCCTGGTGGCAATCCAAAACCCATAGAAATGCATGCACACGACCCGAAGCGTTATATAGGTGATATGTTTGCTTGGCTGCATCAAGCCATACCTAGTGAAAAGGAAAACCTAACCATGTTGGTGAAGAAGTGTGATAAAAATGGTAAGCAAGGGCCTTTGTTTATGAAATGATCCCTTTATCAATTGTATCTTGTGTTATTTGCAGATATATCGGAACAGATACAAACTGCTTTAGCCTACATAGCCGATGGTGTTTGCCACCCACTCAAGGTGCGCGTGGACACCATACTAACATCAGAACAGGACACAATTGTTCTTTTTGCCTTGTCTAACTTGTTGCGCTTTTATCAGCAAATTATTAAACAGGTGTTGTATTGAAAACAAATTTTTGTTGAGCAATATTTTATTTTACGTCTTTTATTTTGACAGGCCGTCAAGGGCGGTTCACTCGAACAATGTTTGATCGATCTGCAAAAGTCTAGTGAAGAAATCTATCTCAACTCGCTGGCCAGACAAGTGCGCACAGTGCTGCAGCGTCCATCAGGGGCCAGCATTGGCTTGGAACCACCACAACGTGATCTCTTGCCACCCTCTAGTGCTGGACGTTTACTCAACATGTTGAAAGAGATACTTTCCGTGGCCACCATGGTTGATGGACGCCAATCGGATATAACCAAAATTGTCTCATGCGTAATTGACCCTTTGCTGCAGTCGGTACAAGAATCTGCATCTCATTTGCCGACCGTCGACATGGCAGTCTATCTGCTCAACTGCTTGTATCAAATGCAAAGCACTTTAGCCGTCTACGAGTACATGGATGAGCGCGTTGAACGTTTGCAGGCGCAGTCGGAGGCCCAAATTGACACTCTTACCTCTGAGCAGGCTTCCTCACTAGTGGCCAATCTAAATTTAGGTCCCATCTATACGATTCTACAGAATAATCAAACCAAAATTGAGGCGAATTTGTTAAAAATCTTCATGAGCAAAATGGATGCATTTCTAGAGATGCCAGAAATTCTGCTGTTGCCGCAAATACAACTGCTCATGAGCAGCTCGCATCGGGCATCAGTGCAAAAGCGTTCCTTCAATGTCATTGTGGCGATTTACAAGCAAATCTACGAGCGCGTACATGACCCCGCCAACGGTTTCGAACAGCCCGAGTCAATTTTTGCCAAAAATCCAGATCAAGTGGCCAAGATCCTGGCAGTATAATTATTCTAATACTATTTTCATTTCTATTAAAAACGTATTTATAGCCATGTAAACTAAAGATGCTAGCATAGTCGACAAACACACGCTTTGTTTATCACTCTTTATGCATTCCGCTTTGCTCTTTTAAATAATTCATTCTATTCGTCGGCAAATATCTTTATCACAACACAATAGTAGAAAGCAAAATAAAGAAGAAACAAATTCAACAGCTACTCGTTGAAGACTCCAAAATTAACACAGAATATTTCTCAAATGTCTTAAATTCTTGTGAGAACACGCTACTGCATGCTATGAACTCTCGCCAGTTTCTTCTCATAGCTTTCGGGGCACGCTAATTTACGGCTAAACGCCCACTACGTAAAAATCAGTGCTTGTGATTCTTTGCGGCAAATGCGACAAAATAAGAAATATAAAAAATATACAAAATAAAACTTGGACTGTGACTGCGACTTAATTAGTGATAATCGAGTGTAACGCGCTCGCTCACAACAAAAGAGTATATAAATAATGTAAGGCGCAATGCTTATCATTTTTCAATTTTCAAAAGAAGCAAAGTACCAAAAATTCTGCTTAAAAGAACTAAAGCAATTATAATAAAACAACAAAACTCAAGTGAACATATATTAATTAATTTTAAATGAATTAAATAATTAAGTGAAAGTGAACAAAACAAAGTGGAATAGTTTTTATTTTTTCAAAAAACCTGTGAGCGCACGAGAGACAGTTTTGATTTATTTTTGCAAAATTTATTTGCTTAAACTTGTCAGCAACATATTTGTTGTTGTCGTTGACGTCTCATCGTCTTTAATTGAACTTATCAAAAGAATTTTCTTAAATAGCAATACTGATTGTTGTTTTATGAGCTAAACACAATAGAGCAAAAGAAATTTGTTTAAAAATACATTTACCAAAAATAAGTTACTCTATTGAAAAAGCAAAAAATTTTTATTCATCTTGTGCTGAGTGGAAAATAAATGTCTGCGTTTTTATCAATGGTAAGTCACTAAATTTATAAACACACTCTCTTCTCTCTATTCAACACAAACATTAGCGTTAATGAATGCGATGTGAAGGGACCTGTTTTGAATTAAAGATTGTTTCAAATCTGCGTTATCTTAATTAAAGCAACCAGTGTCGGTATGTTGCAATTTTGGTTTTTTTTTTCTTTTTAAGTACAACGATCTTAGGTTGGCACAACAGCTGTTATCAATTTCAAAGCAAGCAGCGATTGATCTTAAAGCTAGAGCGTTACCAATCCGTATTGTTATGTCGACATTAAGAAACAATACATATAGAAATTAATACTTCTGTTTTTTTATAACTCTGGCTATAAAATCTTGGAATGTATTTCCAAGTAACGGATTAATCAACATTTCTACATCCTAATATTTTTAACCATCGTATTATTTAATGTACCAGCAAAACATGTCAGCTCTGTGTAGATGTAATTGAATTAACAAATGAATAATTAAAAATTTAATCCAATTACATATAAAATTTCTTGTTTATTTCCTATTGGAAAAAAAAAAATCTAGCGAAGCAGCAACAATATGTATCTATAACCTTAATATATATTAATATTCAATGATTTTTGGTTTATGGGTGTTAACTGGTTAATGTTAATGCAGCGATATCTGTAATAAACAGATATGAAGTAAATAACTGAGAATTCAATTCTTTAGTCTTACGTGAAAGACTGAAGATATCGACTTTATCCCTATGCAGTCTGAAGCGACTGTGCGATCTAAAGAATCCTTTTGGGGAACCTTAAAAAATTTTATCTGAAAGTTTTGGTTCAAATTAGTTTTTTTTTTTTTTATAAAAAATATAGCGACAAATAAGAGTTAATTAAAATTCAAACGAAGATCCATCATAAAAAAAAATATGATTTGATTTTAGTTTAGACTCAGGCCAGTTATGAAACTATTTTCAGTAAAATATATGAATTTTTAGAGCTCGTATGCATTCAATATCAATGTGCGATTATTTTTTTGCTTATTATTTATTAGCTGCAAGCTAATTTTTCATTACTTCACGCAGCTTTCAAAAATAAAATTGAGTTTCATACTCGTGACTTAACTGCCTGAGCACTTTCGTACGGACAAAAATTGCTTCTCCGGATATATTTTTCATATCTAGACCTTTCAGACTTTTCAAAGAGCCGTCATTCATCAAAATCGTAAAATATTTATTCATACATCAAATTTGACTTTTTCTTGCAGAATGTCGTGAAGCTATCACTCATCCGGCGAATGATGTTTTCAATGATGTGAAAAATCTGTTTCCTGTGTTTTGGAATCGATTATTCGTTGGATTTCAGGCATTCACAGATTGTGTGCAGGTATTCACACAGAAAGTGGGTGATTATTTCCGTTTCTTTCGGATCATTACAGCTTCCACAAAAGTCTGGTTCTGCAAGAACCATCTATTGACCATCACACCGATAGGGCAGTGACTTGTTAGGATTCCCACCAGTATCCGGATTTTCCATTTTAACAAGAGCTGGCCAGAGCCTTCTAAATATAATACAGTCACTTCTCGAAGCCCAGCTGTGATGGCATTATCGGCTTTAAGGTCGATGCTTCTTTTGACGATGCCTATTGGCATGAACTCGTCTGTAATAGTTCTGTTTTTGTCTATCGTTCTCCACTTCTTACCAGCTCATCTGCTTTATCAATCCCTTCTACTTTGCTGTGCCCGGGAACCACTTAGAGAGTGATATTGTGGGTATAACACACACTGTTTAGTACTTGTTTACATAAGTACCGTTCGCTATCCGGCCACTTGGCTATATATAAAAAATAGTACCCTTGTAGATGTTAGATTATTGCTGTGAATAGCTTGTGCTGCTATTTCAATCGCATAAATGTCTGCCTGAAAAAAAGTGCAGTGATCAGGAAGTTTGTAAGACTCTTTGGTGTGTAGCGTTTCGCAGTACGTACCTGAACCTGTACCGTTCTCCATTTTATAGCCATCAGTGTAAAATTGGAGATTATAATAGGGTTATATGGTCGTGGTCGTATCTTCTCATTCTTGTCTGCTGGAGATGAGATGAATGTGGTTTATTCTTTTTGATTCCTCAGTATCATAGAGATTTCGAATAGATACATGTCCGAAAGTGTTGTTTTTCCAGAAGATGTAGCATTATTTCTAGACTCTTTTATGGCATAGATCTCATGGCTCCTGTTACTCCTATTCATGCTAACCTCTGCATTCTTGTTAGAGAGCCAAGGCAGCTGCTTTTGTGTACAATTATCCACAATACCAGGGAGATGTAGGTGAGAGTTGAGGTGAGTCTGATGATCACTGTATACATCCAGTGGATAATGTGCGATCGCAGTCCCCATTTCTTACCGATTTCGTCATACATAAAGGGATCATCGTGCTTTTTTGCTTGTTTCCTGTATTGCGTTTTGAACTGAGCCTCTAAGTTTAATAAGTTTTTCTCAAACATATTCCTCTCCTCTCATATTCACATTAAAATCATATCTCAAAAACTCAGATTTTTCAAGCATGAAAAAAGCATTTGAAGTTATGAACTGACTTATGAAATATTTACACCACCACATCCAAAGTATGAATTTATGAAAAAAATACAGAATAAGCTATTCATGGAAAAGCACCCGAACATCGTAAGAGACCACAAAAAAGAACAACGCGTTCAAGTAGATCTTTATTTGCAGAAACGCACGGGAACTTTTAATAGTCAGGATCTTCTTTCTTTGGTCTTCTGATTATTTTCTTTGGTATACATCAGAGATGTTCAGCTTTATCTATTTGGGCTTATCGACATTCCAAATGGTTTAACGTCGTTATCACTTATGACACTGTGTTCCTTCCCGGTTCTACGTTTGTAATCTTTCCCAAAGCTATGTTTGTAATGCTTCCCACCGATTATTGATATCCTCCATCGGCCGAACAATCTCAAATGTTGTGGCCAATTGAAGCATTATGGAAATTTATAGCATTCGACCTCATTAATTATTGAAATGAATACTTTTTATTTAAGCGATAATTAACTAAATAAAAACATACGTCGTATCAGACATTTCTAATAGATTGTTGTAGTCCCGCAAAGTTAGGTCTCTCCTTTGAATTGTTTTCCATTTGCAACAGAGTTAAAGCTAATAAAATAAAATTAAAATTTTAAACATTTGTTGCAATTTTCATACCAGTCTGAATATACTTTCACAAACAGCTTATTTTTACAGCTAGTTCGATTCGGATTAAATTTTGTTTCGAACTTAGCATTTTCGATCGGAATACAGAACACATTCTCAAATTTAGGCAGATAGATACCCAAAATTTCCACGCAGCATAGTTCCTGGTATGATTAATGTTTCTGCGTAATGAACTTCGTTTTTAGGTTCCTGGGACTATAACTTTATTATCCAGAATCTCCCTCAAAAAACATTTCTTTCGAAACAAATATGTCCTGCTAACTCGACAATTTGGTCATAAAGAACTCGGTCGAAGTAGCTTCAAGGGCTGAAATTGCCATTTCTTTTTTACCTGCAAATGCGATGAATGTTGCCGGATAATCGCTATTCTGTAGCTTCGAAGTACCGGGATTTGAAGTATAAAATCAAAGTATAAAAGTGATAGAAAACATAGCTTATATTAGTCACAAATTAGTTGATTGGTTTAAGTGGTGACAAAGCTACAGGGCAGTATTCAATTGGCTCTAATGATCCGTTTGCATGCATTCTAGAGTGTGGGGCAGAATCTATGTGGCCTTCCTCATAGATTCCTTCTGTTGAGTTAAGGAATATGAGTATATCGTTGATCCTTATAGTTGAAAGTTTCTGTAGGTTGTCGAAGAAGGATTTTACCAGTGTACTTCCTTTGTTTTCGGGTCGTTACAGTCACGACAGTGGGAGTTGTAGAAACATCAAGTATATCAGAGTGAACACATTTGCATCAATGACCCGTGCTGATTGCCTTTACTCTAGCTTTATCAGCCCGTGATCTCGATAGCAGTTCGCGAGTTCAACTTAGGTTGTATGACAGCCATATTTCTCTGTCTGAAGCACAGGTTTTAAAGTCCTCAATATTCTATTAGCTAAGTCAAGGTAGTGCAGGAATACCTTTCCCTTAACTGCGTTCAGGGGAACTGGTACCAGAACTATGCTAACTCCGCTGTAAGCATATAAAGGGAAGAGCCTGGCCTGGCTAGTTCATCCATTTTCTCATTCCCATAAATATTTCTGTGACCGGGAACCCAAATAATGGTTATATCAGTTGACGACTCAGCCTTGCCAGTTCCTTTTTACACTATTTTACTAGCAGTGTAAAATAGAATTAGTAATTTTCATGGACATATAAACTTTTTCACTGAAAAAAAATTATTTAAAAAAAAATTTTTTTATAGGAAACCCATATTTTTCATTGCAGAAACACAATGTATGGACGATTTAAAGTGACATGACCATATATTTAATTTTTGAGTAAATTAAGTTAAGTATTAATAAATTTATTAAATAAATTAATAAAAATATAATATTATTTTAAGATACCTTAACATTTTGATTTAAAAAAATAACTTACTGTGGCGTTTACAACCGTCAGACGGTTTTGACGATCTCAGAGAAGTTGCGTTAGCTTCTTTTATTGCTGGCACTAGCGTGCAAGCGTTAAAAACTCTCAGCATGATAGGTTATCCAATACCTGGTCTTTCCAATGGAGATGCGGTCTTCCACCTTTGACTAATTTCATCACTGGAGTGTTATCTTCAAATCGCTTAACATAATCTAGTCTGCGAATCCGCTCGATTTTATACGGTTGTTTGTATCGATTTCGACGTACAGCTAGAGGTTTATTTTATTCGGTTAACACCATTGAAACAGTTCGGATCTAAGTCTTGCAAATGATTTTGCCCTCGAAGACTTTCATAGTATTTTCATCAGAACTGCTCACCGTTAAGGTTTGTTCAGCATATAGCAGGGTGGGCATGATTATCGACTAATGCAGCGTGAGTTTTCAATGTTGATATGTTGGATTCCAAGTAAACGGAGTCCTTAACAACCTCAAAAAGTTGTTGTCAACAATGACTTGATTTCAAAGACACTGAAACTTTGTTGACACAAAGTTTTGATCTCATCGCCGAACACTGCAAGATCCATTCGATTCGACTGTTTTTCTAATCTTGAGAATTCTGAACTGAGAGCGCGGTTTGAGATTGACCTCATCCAAATTCGATAGCACAAAAGTAAAGTGACACTGATATAATTCAATCAGGTAACTTAACGACATGTGTTGCTTCCTCTGCAATGACGTTGCGACACTCAAAGTCGTGCTTGTTGATTCCAAGAGGCTTACTTCAGTTTCAAATAATTAAATATACACCAATACTTTTAGTTTTTTCTTTTTGTTTGAAAATGTTTATATTGAATGTTGATATTTGTACACACTATACAGATGGATAGCTTTTTTAAAAAAAGGGGGAAAATAATAAATGTTAATTAATGCATTTATGATGTTTTAACCTAAATTAAAATTAAAGGTTTGTGTCGCAATTCATTTTGATACAAAACACTTAAATTATGTCTGTTTGCAAAATAAAAATATAAATATGATAAAATCAACTTCTTAAAACAGCGACAGAATTTGTTGTATGCGATGCATCTAAGACATGGTCACCGTAGAGCGTTGAAAGAGGTCCAATGTAAGAGAGCTTAAAAACGCTGGCAGCGATTTATTGCCTATTAACTGACTCTCAATGAGTGGTTTTAATGTAGCTGAGTAGGGGGTCTCCAACATATCCAACACATTTGATTCATTCAAGCGAAAATTAAGATAATCATCTTCACTCTCCGCATACATGCTAGAAAGTCTAAAAAATAAGGGGGAAATAATAAAAATTACTATTTTCTCTTAAGAGAGCTACTCATACTTATAATTTGTGTTGCCACAGGGACGATCGACACGATAACCGAATAGCATATAGCAAACATCGCGAAACTCCATATTAGCCGATTTGTAGGCCTCTTTAAGTTTCTTCATTTTATTGTTTGTGGAATCTAATTCGGCGCGTAGCTGATTTAGCTCCTTAATATTTAACGTCATATTGCAGGTCTCATTGAGACGCGCATGTGTCACCTCATTATCCTCCTCTAATTGTTGATTGCGACGCTTTAGTCGCTCAATCTATCAAGCGAAAAAAAAAAATTAAAATGAAGTTAACTTTAAATTAAATTTTAAACTACCTCAGCTTGCAGCTTTTCAATAAAGTTATTTGCATTTTCATATGCTTCAGAGGCAAGATTTTTGGTCAAGTGCACGACTTTGTATTTGCTGATATTAAAGTCACCTTTTAAGCAACGATGCTCCATTTCTAACTCTAGCTCATCTTTGCGTCTTCGCAGGCGTTCATTTTCCATGCGTAGCAAGTCGATTTCTTTCTTGAAATGTTCATAACTTTCAGCATTTAAACCTGACTCTATTGATTGATCCGCGCTGGCCAATTGACGCGAATAAGCAAGTTCCTTCTCTAAATTGAGGCACATTTCCTTGTAGCCTGCCAGTGTCTTTTCCAACATATCCAAACGCAAACGCAACTGCGTCTCAGGATTGCCTATATCCATGACAGTGTTGGAGACTATAAAATGGAGTGTAAAAAAAATAAGTTTAAAAAAATAGAACCAAAATTTTTAGCACAAGTTTTATTTAACCCACTTGTTAGATCCTTTTCAAAGTTCTCCAGCAACTGTTTATATAAGTCACGCTCCTTGGAAACTAAAAGTAGCTTCTTTTGCACACGTTCCTTGAAAGTTTTGTGACGTTTCAGCGCAACATTTAGCTCTTCAATGTTTTTCGTGTAAATCTCACATTTCTGTAAATGAAAAATTAAGAAAAGTTGTATTTTTTAAGCTTTGAGCTTCTAAATTATTGACCTGTTTCCAATCTTGTAACTGACTCTCCATTGTTTTAGTTTCGGACATATTAGAATTCTTCTCTGATGCCATAATGATGTCATTCTGCAGTATCTGTTCGATGCGAGCGCGCAAAGCTATCGGACTGACAAGCATGTTGGGCAAGCAGTGGTCTTGAGCAACTTGAACCCATTCCTTCAACTCCTTTTCAACGTGAGCTAACTTAACCTGTTTTAATTGGGATGAATAAGGTTTTCAATAACACAAACATTTAAAATATTTTAAAATTAAGACCTGTAGAGAAGCGGCATCTGTTTTGCCACTTTCGGCTTTTTCCAATCGTGTTTGCAAATCATGCACCTGCTCTTCCAGCAACAGTTTATTACCCAGAAGATCGTGTAAGTTATGGTTGTTAGCCTTTAGACGCTCGAGTTCCCTATTCAGATCGGGAATGCTCAGCAATCGACTTTGTGAGTTCTTAAAATACATAAGTTTTTAAATTAATTCATCTACATTTGTGAGTTTGTAGTCACAATATTGGTCATAAAAGTATTGGGATTTTTTCCTAAATTAATTAAATGCAATGTCATAGGTTCAAGGAGTACCCATTAAATCGAACTAGAACATTTGATTAAATATCCAGGAAAAGTACTTCACTTAATTTGTATCGTAATTTGCTCTTTTTTTGCATACTTTTTTCTTTGTATACCATCTTGCCTTAATTTTTTCCTTATCATGTGTTCCTCATATAACTCTTACCTTTGTTATCTCTTTCCAATCCTGGTAGGATGAAATTTCATATTCAAGCTCTTTAATACGTGAGTTCGCTTCTTCCAAGCACTGTTGATCCTTCTCGTATTGCAGTTTTAGTTCATCATAACAAGAAGCACGCTCTCTATACTCGTCTATATGATTACGAATATTGGCCAACTCTTCAGATACAAGATCCAGTTCCTAGATAGGTAATAAATCATGATTATTTTCTTTTATATTCTCCTCAATACACTTGCCATTTCTAGTTTCTCTGAATGTCGTCGATATTCACCCAGCTCATTGGCCATGCTATTCTGCATTAGTTGTGCATTTTCCTCGATTTCAAATTTAGACTGTTGCAATTTGTGGATTGTATCTTCAAAGGTATGCTTCTGTTGATTCAGCTCCTTCTGAATTTTAATTACCTCATGCTTAGCAGCTGCTTCCCGCTTACGCACCACTTGCATGTGTTTCTCCATATCGAGTATTTTGTTGGATGAAAAATCACATTGTTTTTTTAATTCAGTGACTTTGCTTTCGTAAAGCGTTTCCATTTCAGAACGCAACTTGTACTGTCGCTCAATTTCTTGCTTTAGTTTTGTAATCTTTGTAAATAAAGAGCGAGCATTTATTTTATTAATATACAAATGTAATAAAAAACCTAAAAATTAATATACAGCTACAAAAACCTACTCTGGCTTTGGCCTCAATCAAATCCGCCTTCATGCGACGAGTTTCCCAAGGACTGGGCGGCGGGCAAGAGGCGTTCAATGAGCTGCTGCTCGCATTAACACTGATATTGGCGTCGTTAGGAGTATCCTCATCGTAGTTGTATGATATGCGACGCTTCTTGGGATCTACAATGACATCTTAAACTTCATATTGCATCCAACACTAGTTATAGGAGTTGACTTACAGTTAGCCGAATCATTTATTGAATCATTGATGTAATCAAAGCTCAGCTTCTTGGGCGCCGAATGTGTTATGCTATCATTAAATTTCTCCATAATTTTTTCAAAGTTAGTTTTGATATCTTCCATTGCTTAAAGCGTATCAAATCGCGTGGATGCGAATAATTTTCTTTGCTTCGCGGAAGCACCGCGATCAAAAATCTGCGCAAGAAACTGCGGCTCTTCCAGTAGCTTTGCTTGATATTGAATTTATTTAAATTAAAATGCTTTAGTGAAGTGTGTATTTAAGTACTATTATTATTGCTTGATATAAAAAAAAAGATATTTTTCTTTGATTTAATATTTTTTGATAAAATGAACGCTAGCGAAAAATTAGATGCTTTCTGACCGGTTGTCAAATTATTAAAAGTGCTGGTAGTGACCTCTGTGTGTGAAACTTTGAAGTCTTAAATCAGTGAAGGCAAAAACACACTATGATATTTCTAAGTTCAGTGATTGGTAACGTGAGTAATATTTTAGTGTACTGTAGGTAGATTCCAGGATTTGCTATTGCTAAATCTCGATCGCTAAAAAATGCTTACGTCAGTTTTAGCAAATTTTAGCGACAATCGCGATTCTGATTCACAGATCATCTTCTATTTTCGTCGCTTAAATTAAGCAATGAAAAAAATGAGCCGGATAAAAACAGCTGATTTTGACATTTATTTATTGCTAAAAAGTTGCTAATTTGCGATTCTGAGTGTATTTCAATCGCTAAAAGTTGCTTAAATTATCAAATTTTTAGCAACAAGAAATTTTAGCCGCTAAAATTTTTAAAAACCTTATAGTACTTATAATAGGAATGAAAACAAGGTAAATTTCAGTAATCAACAACGTAACGCTGTCTTTTTCTAATTTTATTTCATAAAAATATTTTTTAAGATATGTACGCCAATAGAAAACGTATAAACAAAAAAGCAACATTTTTTTTATTCCAATGTTTAGAACGCGAATTTTATAAGACACAGTTGATAAGACACTCATACTGTTATTATAATTAATAATGTTTCTAATTGAATAAATTTTACCGACACTGAAGCGCACAAGAATTTATTATTTTGACTTTAACCTCAATGCTTACACACACAAAAAGAAAATTTGACAGCTCTCGTTGAAAAACTTGTGCGCCACTACGGTGGATAAAACAACTAGTTTTTAGCTAAGCGATGTGAAGTTCAGAATCGCATTTTAGCGAAATCGCTAAAATTTCGGATAATACTAGATTTTTAGCATTTTAGCGATTTTTAGAGTTTTAGCGATAGCAAATCCTGGAATCTACCTACTGAACAGGTCTTGTGGCACAATTTCATTCAACAAGTTAAAACAGCGAAATTTGTAGCTCACAGATATAATTTTGAAATTTTTTTGCTGTTATTAGATGATTAAGTGGCATCCTCACTTTAGCAGGTTTTCTTTTAATTGTATAAGCAAGTTGATTACGTCAAAAAACTCGTTTGTGATTTTTATTTTATTCAGAGCGCGATCAAGTTTTTGTTACACTCATAGCAGAACATGAGTGCTTTTGATGTCACCGTACGTGCTCTGTATCAAATGGCCAAGCACGTAGAGCATTTATCAGTGTTTTATCGTCCAGAATTATTTGAAGTGAATCATCATACTTTAAGAAAATGGAGACAAATAATAGCACTTTTAAAGTGAGTTCACAACTTTCTTCAGAACTATTACTAAATATTATTACCCGAATTATTACAAGTAAAACTTCGCAAATATATGGAAGAACTATAAGGGTATTCACGATGTGGTGTATTTGCCCTTGTATTGTGTATGTTTGATAAATTTGATATTTGAAACAAAATGTACAGTGTTCAAAATACAACACTGTAGCAAAAATACAATGGCGAAACTCTATTGTATTCTTTGTAAATTTCGTTGTATATTTGATAAACTGATCACAAAAACTTTTTGACTCAGCGTGGATGAAGGTACTGGCTGGGTTGTGTGTTTATTTAATAAAAGTTAATTTAATTCAGTGCTTCGTTTCAATTCTTTTATTTTCTCGCAATATTTTTCTTTCCGCTGGAATTTATTTCCGTGTCATCTTAATGACAGGCAATTGTGCAAGAATCATAGGGTCAATTTAAACAGCCTTTCAACGCTAATTTCGGCGTTTAAGGGCTGCGTAAGTTACGTAGATGTTAAATAAGCTATTAAATTATAAATATAGATCTGTTGCTTAAACCATTTTTAAAGTTACGCAGCCTCTAAGATAAGTTTATGAATGAGGCTGCTTATAAATATATAGCATAATACAATCAGGCTATTCATCAGTTTATTCACAAATTTTCTGATCGGTCATCACCTCAATATAGACAATGGCAAACCTCAGAGAGTAAATAATGCCATGTTAAGCTTCTAAAACTTCTAACGAGTAGGCATTAAACATGTTGGTCCAGTTTTAACTTGGCCAATTTTTTTTTAAGTGAAACTTCTTTAGCCGTGTTTAAAACATACGGCGAACGAAACGGGTAGTAAAACCGATGAATTAAAGTAAATTTAGGTGAATTTAGATGAAATTAAGTGTTGGAAACACCCTATAAATTCGAAGGAAGAAAATTATCAAACAATGGTTTGAGTCCGAATAACAGACGAATTAATCAACAAAGTTTAAGACCGTGCTTTTTGAATGTGGAATTGTAACTAGATACGTTATGCTTTAATTTTTGACCATGATACGTTACGCTGGAATTTTCAACCTGTATGATTAATGGCCAATCGGATGCAATAAGATTATCTGAGGTCACAGGTGGGTCATTGGCGATTTCATGGATTCCATGGATCATTTGGACAAATATGGATGATTCTATGGCCAATCAGATGCAATGGAATTATCAGAGGTCACAGGCGTGCCACTGGAAATTTTATGGATTCCATGAATTATTTGGACCAAAATGGATGATTCTATGGTCAATCGGATGCAATGGGATTGTCAGAGGTCACAGGAGGGTCATTTGTACTTGTACGGATTCCATGGAGCATTTGGACAAATATGGATGATTCTATGGTCAATCGGATGCAATGGGATTATCTGAGGTCACAGACGGGTCATCATTCGCAGGTGGTCATTGAAAATGTAATGGATTCCATTTTTGAGTACATTTTTTTACAAGACGAACTCAATTTATATTGATGATGATGTGAAATGGGTTCATTACGTTAACCTTTAGCGCTAAAAAACATACGGGCTTGGCCGCCCGGCCATGCGCAAAAAGCAATCCCAAAGCCAATTTACAGTGCAAGATCCTTGTCTATGTTAGGTATCTGTATTTGGTGGGGCCGTGGTATACTATAGGCTGCTGCAACTAGGTGAAACTATCACAGGGCTACTCTACCGAATTCAATTGATCCGTTTGAACCGAACATAGAAGCAAAAACGTCCAGAGTGCGATCAAAGGCACAACAAGGTAATTTTGCAACATGACAACGCTAGGCCACATGTTACGCAGCCAGTCAAAACATACGTTGACATGGTCTTACCCCTACTATGTGTTCTCTTTGATGACGAATGAAATTGAGGATCAGCACTTTCCCTCTTTTAAAAGAAACTTAATCTTCTAATGGCTTTATATGAAATGAGACTTTTTTAGTAAGGCTTAATAAAAACTCTCTACTTTGTTGGTGTTAAAGTTTCACTTATACCGTGCGTGGCGGCAACACACCCAATAAACATTTTTAAGAGCGCTCATATTTATGACTCTTAAAAGAGAGTATTTTCTGACGATATTATGAGCGCTCATAATTTTGAGTCCGAAAAGACTCTTATTTATGAACGTTTTATGAGCGCACATTGTTATGACTCCGAAAAGACTCTTATTTATGAACGTCTTATGAGCGCACATAATAATGACTCAGAAAAGACTCTTATTTATGAACGTTTCATGAGCGCACATAATAATGACTCAGAAAAAGCTCATATTTATGATGGTTTTCTGAGCGCTCATATTATCACTAAGCCACCCATATATAATTCAGAGCAACTTTTTCGATAAACAGCTGTGTTAAATACATTTTTTCACAAGCATTTGTTATTTCAATACACAGCGTAAAGTCAACACTTTGGACATTCTTCAAAATTATGCAAGAGATCGAAACTTCCGATGAAAGAAAATTTATATGTTATGGTTTAAGAATTTTAAATAAACACAAATAATTATAAAACGAAAAAGAATCTATTGTTTTTGTTTTTTAAGAGCCATAAAAGACTCTAAAATATGACTCTTATAAGACTCCGAAAACACTCATAATTCTGACTCTTATAACACACATATTCCGGACTCTTATAAGAGTCATATTTCGGACTCAGATCTGTGTGCCCTTCCAGGAAGGGAAACACGCTCTTATCGGAGTCTTTTATGAGCTCATTATGAGCGCTCAGACTCATTAATATGAGTATTAAAAGAGTCATAAAAGACTCATAATGTTTGCTGGGCACATATTTTTATTTATAGCATTTGTTAATTGTGAAACTGTGAGCACCTCAGTATGCGGCTTGCGTATTCAATAATTGTGCACTGCAATAATTAAAAATGAAACAATTATAATTCACTTTAATTAATAGATATTAAATTAATTAATTCATTTAAAAAATTTTCAGATTTTGCGAGAACACTAGAACACACTAAACACGTAGTTGGTAACTGTAGACAAGGCATACAAATACGAGGCACAAACAACACGCCCAAGGCTACTTTTATTTACGCTTATCTGCGTATTTGAGTTAGCATTTAAAACAACAAAAAAGCAAAATATGCTTGCGTAATTTGGCATATAAATAACAAATCGTAAATATTATAGACCTACGCATTCAAATTGTGAACAGGCTACATAATACAACTGCTTGTGAATTCCCTAATAATTACAGGCAGCACTGCTACAACTACTAAAAGCACATTACGTAGTTGGCAACGATGGTGGTGTTATCAGATACAGCTGTTTTTTGACATTTGGTGTGCAATTTTGGTTGAAGTGCAGCAAGTGTTAATTGTTTTCATTACGACGGAATTAAAACAAGAATGTCTGCCGCTACAGCTTTTAAAGATCGAATCAAGGAACTGCGTGAACACATGCAGCAACTAAATGCTAGAATAGCACAATTGGAACCAACTTTAAATGTATTAGAAAAGCAACAAGAAAGTGAAGCTCAAGATGCCACGTGCAACACAGACCCAATGCATAGTGTTGAATTTCTAGACGTAATTTTGAAGACAAGTGGCTGCATTCAAGAGTTTAACAAAAGCTTGGAATCCTTTGGTAATGTTTTTGGTCGATTATGCGATGTGGCAATCAGTGAAACAGCTAGGATCAATGAAAATGGTGCACCATCAATTGTTGTTGATCAACGCCTTAGCAACGACGAAATTTCACGCTACAGCCGTCAACTTATACTGCCAGAGTTTGGTGTTGCAGGCCAGTTAAAACTAAAGCAAACCTCTTTTCTGATAGTTGGCATGGGAGGACTGGGTTGTCCATCAGCACAATACTTGCTTGCTGCCGGTTGTGGCCGCATCGGACTCGTTGATTATGATTTAGTTGAGCGCAGCAATTTTCATCGTCAGACACTGCATACAGAGCATTACATAGGACAGCCAAAGGTGCAGTCAGCCAAGGCCAGCTTGATGCAGATTAATCCACACTGTCGCATAGATACATATCAACTGTTGCTTAATAGCGAAAATGCTCTGCCGTTGCTGGAGCAGTACGACATCGTGTTGGATTGTACGGATAACGTTGCCACACGGTATCTACTCAACGATGCCTGCGTAATGTTACACAAAACGCTTGTGTCTGGTAGCGCTCTACAGCTAGATGGCCAGTTGACAGTATATCACTATGGCGATGGTCCATGCTATCGCTGTTTGTTTCCGGTGCCACCACCACCAGAGGCCGTGACAAATTGTGGTGATGGAGGCGTTCTTGGTGCAGTGACGGGTGTAATAGGCGCCTTACAGGCTCTAGAAGCAATCAAAGTCGCCATTGGCTTGGGCGAAGTACTTGCTGGACGCTTGCTTATATTTGATGGCCACCGCTGCGTTTTCCGGAATATTAAACTTCGAGCTAAGCGCGCCGATTGTGACATTTGCTCTGCAACGCCGCTCATAACACGTCTTATCAACTATGAACAGTTTTGTGGCATGCATGCCTCTGACAAAGAACATCCATTGGCATTATTGACACCGAGTCAGCGCATCTCAGTTTTTGAGTACAAAGAGCAGTTGTTGCAACAGCCACATGTGCTGCTGGATGTACGCAGTACGGCAGAATTTGAAATTTGCCAATTGCCACTAGCTATCAATGTGCCATTGAAGCAGCTTTTAAACGATGGTGAATTGATGGAGCATTTTCGAGAACAATTGTTGGTTAAGAAGCTGCCGTGCGTAGTTTACTGTAGGCGTGGCAACGATTCACAAATTGCAGTGCAGCATCTGCAAAACAAATTTTCAGAACATGAGCATATCAAGGACATTATAGGAGGATTGCATGAGTGGCATTATAAAATCGATAAGGATTTTCCGATATACTAGTTGTGATGATAGAATTTAGATTACAACTATAATTAGATTTAAGTTACATATGAATATGACAAAAATCAGTTTCTTATTTTGAAGTGAAATATTGGCTTTATTAATGCCGTTTTAATCAATTTTTTATCTTAAAGTTATTAATTTCTTTTATAAAATTAAAAGTTAAGCACGTATTTGTTAATTATAGAAGGTTAAATAAAAAAAATCTAAAATACTTGCATTTTTTTACTTCTCTGTTGTCAAGCATTGCACACATCTAAGCTCTCTAACACACTCTATGACACTCAGTCACTCACAGGTATATCCAGACAAAACATACTTCCAAGAGACATCTAGTGTGTGCGTGTGTGCGTGTGTTTGCTTCATAACTGGTGCTTGGAGTTTAATAACATTACGAAGGACCTTATTTCATTTTGATAACATTAGTTTGCTTTGGCTTCTGCACACAGACGAAAATGTTTGCATTTAGTGGATTTATGCTATTTTTTATAAAAACTGTGGTATCTGCAGCACTAGCATTTTTACACTATTTATCTTAAATGATGTCTAGCAAATAAAATAATATTAAAATTCAAACACAAATAATGATGGGGTATTTTCATTATTTAAAATATTATAAAATTAATATTATTTTTATCACTAGAAAAAAAAAAACAACAAGATATCAATAGATTTAATTAGAAGAAAACAGTTCTTAACTATTTTAACTGTGGAGCACTGATTAGAATTGTGACTTGAAAATAAATCAGTAGATTTCAATACAAAAGTAGGAAGGAGTTTCACAAAAAATGGTAAACGAGGTTACTGTTATAAATTCAACGCATCAACATTAGCTGGTTAAGTCCTAATTTTTTTTTTTAATTATGAGGGATAAATTTACTTTGAAGGTGGTATTTTATTTTTTTTTGTATCCATCTTATTATTTAAGAAGTAGCATTTCGTTCCAAAGTAATATATTTTTTAACGGTTCTTAATAGGTAATTATTGTAAAATATAGCATTCTTATTCTTATCGCGCTTATTGACTTTTGTAAGAAATATACTGTACATATTTGTGTATCTTAAAATAAGAATTTTTATTTTGAGCTGTAACCATGCAAACATTTGGAAGACGATTGGAAGACATGTTAATTTTACGATGCACTAGCTCGACGCCCAAGTGTTTTTTGCTAGATGGATCGCTTTTTGTTCGACCAAGCGATGAATGCGCGATTCACAAAAATTTTTCACACTCTTCTTCGCTCATTCCGGTGAGCGTTGGAAGATGGATTGCTTTTCGATCACCCAAACTATGAATGCACAAATCAAAGAAAATATTTAAAATCTTCCTTCGTTTATTCCGTAAGATGGCTTTTTGAAGAATTATTAAAATCTTTACTTCGAATACGAGGCTCTGAAAAATCGTTGAAATTAATCAAAAAGTTCAACTAGTAAAAAATTCATTGAATTGGGACGGGACAACGCCTTGTTCAAACTATAAAATAACTTGTAACGCTTATAAACCATCTAAAGGCAATTCGTTTGCCACTCTTGTACTAGAATCAACCCTCTCGGCGGTTCGTTGGCGAATGTTCCCGGTGAATCGCTTTTATGGTCTCAGCTGCTTGAATTCGACGATACCCGGATGATTATCATTAGGGATGTCAATTTTCGGGGTTTTGTTGATACCGAAATTTTCGGGATTTGAAAATAAAATCCCGGGATATCCCGAATTCGATCGTCTTGAAATTTTATTTAATTTAACTTTAAGTTCGTCATTTTAGGTCTGTTTCCGTACGCACTTCAAGTAAAGTTCGAGTAAAGTTCGGGTAATAGAGAGTAATTTGATTATTTGTCAAAATGAGAAAATTTGTCAAAAAGTACGGAAACGCTTTCAAGTAAGTTTCAAGCACAACACCTGTTTTTTGAAAACAATAAAATTTAATTTCTGTGTTTCTGTATTTAAAACGTTTTCGTAAGCGTTGATTTGGTAGTTTTAACTATTTTTATTAATTTTCTAACCAATACATACATTTTGTTCGCAATACAATGCAACAATTTAATTTTATCACTTTGACAATCAGCTGTTTGAAGCTCGAGATTCGTGCTCGAAGAAATTTTTCAAGTAAAGTTCGAGTAATAGAGAGCCACAAAAAGTGACATTTTGCTTGTTCTTCTTCTCTCTCGAGCTGGAAAAATGTGTACGGAAACGCTTTCGAGTAACTTCAAGTTACTTGAAGTGAGTACGGAAACAGACCTTTTATTTTTACCAAAAAGTGAAACACATCTGTGTTGCAATCACAATCATCCAATTAAGTGACATCTGAGTTGCAATCACAATCATCCAATTATACACAACTTAATATCTATATCAAATTTATAAAACAAACAAGTAGGATTTGTAATAATTCTTGTATGTTTTTATTCAACGAATACAGCTTTTTAACTTCAAATTAAACCTTTTCCATTTCAAATTAAACTATTTCCAAATCAAATTAAACTTTTTATGAGTCAAAAACTTTTTCATTTCAAATTAAACCTTTTTCATTTCAAATTAAACTTTTTGAACTTCAAATTCAACCTTAGTTTAGAAAAAAAAATTAGTTTAGTCTTCTATTAATACTTCCACATGTAATAAATATTTTAAACGTACTCTGCGTTTGAGTTTTGGAAAAATTGGACGAAAGTTACACTTATCTCTCATAAAGAGGGAAGTTTATGAACTATTCCTATTGGCTATGAATTTGTACATGAATTTTACGAATTTCTGTCATGTATTCTCTTTGGTCAAATGTTCTCTTGTATATGTACTCGAGTTTAATGCATTTTTGTCACTTATCTCATGAACTTCATGAGCTTTTGTTCTCTTCGTATTTGTACATGAATTTTATTCATGTACATACATGTTCCCCTTGTATATTTTCATAGAATATATGAACTTTTTCATTGGGTCATCTTGTACACACACTTGATGAACTTTGTACACTAGGCTATGAAATATTCATGTTCTCGGGTTTGTTTCTTTTGTGCATTTTCTACATTGATATCATGACTAGTTCATGTGACTCATGCATTTGGCTACTGTACCAAAATTTATGAATGCGGTTCTGGATTCACGTAAAAATTCATAATAATTGTGTAGGGGAGAGTGGGGTGTTGTGAGACATGGGGTGTTGTGAGACACGTCAATATCTGACATAGTGGTAATGTTATGAATGCTAACAACAACTGTAAGATATTTTCTTAATGGGATCTCAATTATTATGTGCACTCATCGCATTGCCACGTGTTCCTAGTGTCTGTAACAGTGTTGAGTTTTGATCGCGCTCTTAAAAGTTTTTTGTACAGTTTGCCTTGTGGAATTTCCAGAAACATTGCCAATTAAACGTGCAGGTAAATATTTATTAAAATGATATCTCTTCCATTGCCTTCAAGCCCACCGAAGTGATTTTGCAAAAAAAATTGCGGGTGATGATGGCGCAGTGGCCATTTGAAAATGTCGAATATGGGGTGTCGTGAGACAGTAAAAATGGGGTGTTGTGAGACAGTTCATTTTTGTTTTTATTTCATTATTTTTAAGGCCATCATGCCACTAAATGCATATAAAGTATCGCCAAAGCCAAAAGGAAATGTGGCATCCATCCACCTAGTGGCAGCCATCAAAGAAATTGCCATAAAAAATAATTGTTTTCGAGTTGTCTGCAAATCATATAATTTTATAAATCTAGAGTGTATGGAATCCGTTATATGGAAAAATTGAAGACACAATTTTTTCCGCATCGGCTTCAAATGATAAATTAGTCGATTTTGTTGCATAGCAAAGTGTCAAAACTGGCAGGAAACTAGTTTTTCCAAAATTTTACAAATTAAATTGGTTTTTCAAGGCGTCTGTGCTGAGCAGTGCACTAGAGAAGGTTAGTCCTATGAAGTTTGATCCCCTATTCCAAAAATCAAAACGCGGCCGGAAGCCTATGTATACAACAGTATTTACAACTTCCAAGAATGTGGCATTATTGAGGAAAAAATCCGACCAAGAGAATGAAAAACAAACTAAAACAAAAAAAATCGCTGAAGGAACCAGCAAAGCGTAGTCATCATACGAAATGCGTACCGGAAAGAGTTTTGTCATTAGATGATGAAGATTTATACTTTTGCATCTTTTGTAGGGCAAACGTGCCAAAGATTTTTTTTTTTTTTTTGGATTTGCCAAGGGAGTGTGAAATCTCATGAATACGTATAGCCCGTACTATACGCATGCACGACTTAAATTCTAAAATCAGTCCGGACGAGAACAATTTCATTAGTTGCTATAAATGTGATCGAACTGTTCATCTGCAGTGTGCCAAAATGAAAACCGGATATTTAAACTGTTAGCCGAATCAGATAAACGCGAACAATTTTCTTGTCTGTATTTTAATTTTTTTCCTATTTCAATAAGGACTCTAAGCAAAAAATTCCATTTTGTTATATTTATAGTAGTGTCTCACAACACCCCATAATTTTTTAAAATCCAAAATTCCAAAATTTTTTTCAGGCTTCAAGAAAATTCTTAAATGTTTTGAATTTCAAAAAAATGCCATCGCAGGTTGTTAGGTAATTGAATAAGCTAAACAAAAAATGTTTCCAGAAAGAAAAATATTAACTTTTAAAGAAGTTATCGTCCAAAAACTAAACCTGTCTCACAACACCCCACTCTCCCCTACTTTTTTGCTTCAGTGAACTACACAACGAAATATACAAAAAAATACAATAGGGTGTTTCGTGAATGTATTTGCGCCAAGGTTGTTTATGCTCTTTCAACACAACACTACCATTATGTTTCTATCTCTTTCGTCGGTAGGAAAAACCATCCTTCTGTAATGCTATAAAGCCTGTTTACCATTCGTCCGCGAGGCATGCAAACGTAAAAAAAGGTCTACTCATTTTGCTTATATTTGCTCAATAGTTGGCAACACTTTTGTTGTGACAGATCACATCAATAAATAAATTAAAATTTTTTACCTGCCAATAAATCAAGCGACTTGTCTATTCTAGAAATATTTTGAAAATAAATCAATTGGCTGCTTGATGGAATTTAATTTTGTTTTTGTACTCACATCAGAGACCTGCAATGAGTATCAAAAAAATTAGTACACTTAAGTCATGAGCCGTAACTATTGGTGCAAATGTGTACTTATTCCAACTCAACAAAATACTTTGAATCATTCCCACTAAAACCAAAAAATACTCAAAGTTCTCTAACATGCATGTGTGTCTGCAATTAAGACTTTATTGGATGTTGGTTAATAATCTGATGTGACTCACTTATTCATGAGAGAGCAATATAAGAACTATGAGTGAGTTGAGTATTATTTAGTGTTATGCCCTGCTGATGATTTTTGATGTTTTGTTTACATTTTGTGAAAGAAAATTAAAGAGTTGAGTATTATTTTTTGTTATGCCTCGGGCAAAACATTTTTTGTTTCATTTAGCACGTGTTGCTGGACATTTACAATTAAATTTCAATGAAATGATAAGAAAGCTGAACTAAAAGTACTTAAGTCATTCCACAGCACTCGTGGTGTTTATTAGTGTTGTGAGTCATTATGGCATAGCACAATAAATCCATTCACTCAATGAGAGAACTGAGCACTGCATCGGTTCATATCAACATAAAAATTATTCTTGTTCATTCATTCGCTATGTGTACGACACACGAACGAGTATGAGTGGATATGAGTGGAAGTTTTTCTTTGACTTAAATCCACTTATACTCTTTTTTGTGTTAGTCAACCAATGACTCAAAAACAAGAATAATTGCAGTTCTCTGACTCACATCACATTTTGGCAGCGTCTATGACATTTGACCTTATCAGGTACACAAACCAACTAAAAAATAAGAACTTGGCAACACATCTGTACTCAACTCAATCGGTAGTTGGCTTTCTCTGTACTCAAGCTGGAGACTTTGTTGTTGTTTCCTCATACAAATTGTTGTTTGAAATAAGCGATATTAATTGAGTATAACATGGCTGGACATGTTTCTACATGGCCGATCAGCATGCGTTTGTTCTCTACTCGGTTCTTTTCATTTGATTTTTGCTAAACTACACATCATCATAACGTTAATCAATGTCGTTGCATGTCTCTTACTTTACGAAATAAATTGCACATAGAAATGATCACATGAAGACATGATCGGTTCGACCGTGCATTCCTTTTGTAATTGCAGTCGTAAGCGAAGACGTAAGGTGCTCTAGATGTAACAAACAACATACTTACTTTCGCATGATTCTATTTTCATAACCATAAGTTAAAGGAAAACATCAATGACTTTCCTTTCATCAAATCTTTCCGACTGGGTAGTGATAGTAATCTATATAAATGTGTAGAAATGAATGTGTATGTTACGAGTAGACTCCGAAGCCGCTAAACCAATCGTTTTGAAATTTTCAGGGAAACTATAACAAAATCTTGAGAGTGTTCCTGTGAACTTTGATACCGACAGCACATGGGGGCGAGGCAAACAATTCACTATTCGAGCTCAGTTCCCACGTGCTGTTTTACTGGTAATATTTTATAGGCGTTGCAAAAGGGCCGCGGCACTTTTTAAGCATTCAAACTTTTTAGTATAACTTTCGAAATATAAGTCACGCATTTTTGAAACTCGGAGCGATTATAATATTTAGTCGTATCCTTTGACTAGAGAAATTCAGCGAGCATTGGTGAATGGGGCGTGGCACCACTCATACAATTCAAATGTTTAATAACCAATAGCTTGGGTACTAAATGTCTCATAATATTTAAACTCAGTATAAAGTTACTTTTTGGTCATGTCTTTCGACCAGAAAATTAGTACGGGCATTAGAAAACGAAGTGTGACCCCGCCCATACAAGCTAAATTAACTATACAGAATAGCTATGGTAGTAAAAGTCACAGTTAATTCCAACTCAGAATGGAGTTACAACTTGGTGATGTTCTTTTTTTGACAACTGAGATGATCATTACACAAAGGGGTGTGGCTCTGCCCATGCGAGGCAAATTTTTGACATCGAATAGCTTTGGAAGTAAAAGTCGCTGAGGATTGGAATTCAGAATGTAGTTGCCTTTAAAATATAATAAAAAATTTATTATTATTAATTAGAAAAATTGTTAAACGGAGTTCTATTAGCAAGAAGTGGGAGGATTTCACCTTATTTTAGTGGAAAGAAAAAATTTAGTTTCTTGAAACAAGAAAATAATTTGCTCAGTTATCAAAACAAACAGTTAATCTAAGAAAATATTTCCTTAATGCCAATTCGAGGCCGTTTAGTTTTAAAAACACGTGTTAAAGATTTTGGCTGGATTTGAAGTCGTTGAAAATGTGGTAACCGTGGCATACGTTTAAAGTGTGCGTCTTGCATGCCCAGAGCCGGAGATCGATTTACACTCGCGGCAAAGTTTTTTTTTTTTTGCAGAAAATATCTGATTTAAGTAGTTTTTGACTGGAATATATTATTTTGATATGTCAGAAAATAAGTTACCTGATTTAAGTTTAAATTCTCTGCATGTGATCTGTGGCCGCGAGTTTCTTAATCCCCACTGAATATGAGTATATTTTTTTAACCGTGTAATGCCATTCTTCCTTGGCGGCCGTGTTCTTGCGCGCTTAGTGTGAGGCATGTAAACCAACGGATTCCGAGTTCAAACCTTCGAGTTCAAAACTCATGGCAAAAGTTTTGACGTAGAATTACGTCTTACAGCGCGGTTTGTATGGGGTCGTTTTAACAGATTTTTTGAAGGTCATGCAACGTTTTTGGCGAATACTTTAGTGTATACCTACAGCCTTTAATACTCTTCGTTCAAAGATAATATATATACTTAAATATCAGATATATCCTACGCTGAATGAATATCTAATTTTGGATTTTGTCACTATTATATGAAAGTCAGAAAATAGTAAAATATAAGAAGAAAAATGCATATGAGAAAGTCGATCATCAGCTGCTTATAATGTATTGCTGTGCCTGCGGCTTTCTTTGTTTTTGTTTCGTTGTTTATGCTTGTATTGTTTTAATTTTGCACGAACTGATTGGTTCGTATTCAGCTTCAGAATGATTCTATGGCCAATCGGATGCAGTGGGATTATCTGAGGTCATAGGCGGGTCATTGGTACTATGATGGGTTCCATCAAACATTTGGACCAAAATGGATGATTCTATGGCCAATCGGATGCAGTGGGATTATCAGAGGTCACAGGTGGGTCATTGGCACATTTATGGGTTCCATGGAACATTTGGACCAAAATGGATGATTCTATGGCCAATCGGATGCAGTGGGATTATATGAGGTCACTGGTGGGTCATTCCCACATTTATGGGTTCCATGGAACATTTGGACCAAAATGGATGATTCTATGGCCAATCGGATGCAGTGGGATTATCTGAGGTCACAGGTGGGTCATTGGCACATTTATGGGTTCCATGGAACATTTGGACCAAAATGGATGATTCTATGGCCAATCGGATGCAGTGGGATTATCTGAGGTCACAGGCGGGTCATTGGTACTTTGATGGGTTCCATGGAACATTTGGACCAAAATGGATGATTCTATGGCCAATCGGATGCAGTGGGATTATCTGAGGTCACAGGCGGGTCATTGGTACTTTGATGGTTTCCATGGAACATTTGGACCAAAATGGATGATTCTATGGCCAATCGGATGCAGTGGGATTATCTGAGGTCACAGGTGGGTCATTGGTACATTTATGGGTTCCATGGAACATTTGGACCAAAATGGATGATTCTATGGCCAATCGGATGCAGTGGGATTATCTGAGGTCACAGGCGGGTCATTGGTACTTTGATGGGTTCCATGGAACATTTGGACCAAAATGGATGATTCTATGGCCAATCGGATGCAAAGGGATTATCTGAGGTCACAGGCGGGTCATTGGTACTTTGATGGTTTCCATGGAACATTTGGACCAAAATGGATGATTCTATGGCCAATCGGATGCAGTGGGATTATCTGAGGTCACAGGTGGGTCTTTGGCACATTTATGGGTTCCATGGAACATTTGGACCAAAATGGATGATTCTATGGCCAATCGGATGCAGTGGGATTATCTGAGGTCACAGGTGGGTCATTGGCACATTTATGGGTTCCATGGAACATGTGGACCAAAATGGATGATTCTATGGCCAATCGGATGCAGTGAGATTATCTGAGGTCACAGGCGGGTCATTGGTACTTTGATGGTTTCCATGGAACATTTGGACCAAAATGGATGATTCTATGGCCAATCGGATGCAGTGGGATTATCTGAGGTCACAGGTGGGTCTTTGGCACATTTATGGGTTCCATGGAACATTTGGACCAAAATGGATGATTCTATGGCCAATCGGATGCAGTGGGATTATCTGAGGTCACAGGCGGGTCATTGGTACTTTGATGGTTTCCATGGAACATTTGGACCAAAATGGATGATTCTATGGCCAATCGGATGCAGTGAGATTATCTGAGGTCACAGGCGGGTCATTGGTACTTTGATGGTTTCCATGGAACATTTGGACCAAAATGGATGATTCTATGGCCAATCGGATGCAGTGGGATTATCTGAGGTCACAGGCGGGTCATTGGCACATTTATGGGTTCCATGGAACATTTGGACCAAAATGGATGATTCTATGGCCAATCGGATGCAGTGGGATTATCTGAGGTCACAGGTGGGTCTTTGGTACATTTATGGGTTCCATGGAACATTTGGACCAAAATGGATGATTCTATGGCCAATCGGATGCAGTGGGATTATCTGAGGTCACAGGTGGGTCATTGACACATTTATGGGTTCCATGGAACATTTGGACCAAAATGGATGATTCTATGGCCAATCGGATGCAGTGGGATTATCTGAGGTCACAGGCGGGTCATTGGTACTTTGATGGGTTCCATGGAACATTTGGACCAAAATGGATGATTCTATGGCCAATCGGATGCAGTGGGATTATCTGAGGTCACAGGCGGGTCATTGGTACTTTGATGGGTTCCATGGAACATTTGGACCAAAATGGATGATTCTATGGCCAATCGAATGCAGTAGGATTATCTGAGGTCACAGGTGGGTCATTGGCACATTTATGGGTTCCATGGAACATTTGGACCAAAATGGATGATTCTATGGACAATCGGATGCAGTGGGATTACCTGAGGTCACAGGTGGGTCATTGGCACATTTATGGGTTCCATGGAACGTTTGGATCAAAATGGATGATTCTATGACCAATCGGATGCAGTGGGATTATCTGAGGTCACAGGCGGGTCATTGGTACTTTGATGGGTTCCATGGAACATTTGGACCAAAATGGATGATTCTATGGCCAATCGGATGCAGTGGGATTATCTGAGGTTACAGGCGGGTCATTGGTACTTTGATGGGTTCCATGGAACAGTTGGACCAAAAAGGATGATTCTATGGCCAATCGGATGCAGTGGGATTATCTGAGGTCACAGGTGGGTCATTGGCACATTTATGGGTTCCATGAAACGTTTGGACCAAAATGGATGATTCTATGACCAATCGGATGCAGTGGGATTATCTGAGGTCACAGGCGGGTCATTGGTACTTTGATGGGTTCCATGGAACAGTTGGACCAAACTGGATGATTCTATGGCCAATCGGATGCAGTGGGATTATCTGAGGTCACAGGTGAGTCATTGGCACGTTTATAGTTTCCATGGAACTTTTGGACCAAAAACGATGGTCACAAGTGGGTCATTGGCACTTTCACGTGAATACGAACTTCACGTGTTGTTCGTGAATAAAAGACACGTGTAGTTGAGTTTTGTGTTTTTACTTGATATTTTTTAAAACACGTGAACACGTGCTTACGTGAAACTGGAAGTTCTAGTTCGTATTGGTAGCCTTGTAAGCATTGGTTCGCATTGGGTGTATTTATGCACTTCTGTTCTAGTTAACTAAGTGCTCTATTTTGAAACCAGAGGTCATGAATCTCTTTTCAACTCAGTCAATGAACTCGAACTTTTAAATTTAACGAAATGGGTCTGTGATCCGGTTAGAATTAACTCTTATGAAAAAAAACGAGTTGGATCATATTTCGGTTTATGCTTTGATCCAATAGATGGCGTAAAATTTTAATTTTTGTTTTTATGTGTTTAATTTTTATACAGTGTAGTTCGCAAACTATACATCGAACGGAGAGGAAAGGGTAGCTCGCAAACTAAATATCGGACGAGAGTGGCACTAATTGAAAAGGCATGTGCTCAGCGTGAAATATAGTTACCATACAATTTTTAAAAATCGGGATTTTAATTTTAATTTGAAATTAGTAGTTAAACTGACTCTAGCTCGCAAACTAAATATATATCGGGCAGAGACGAAAGTGGCACCAATGGAAAGTGCATTTGCTTCGCCTTCTTTTCAACTAAGTCAATGAACTCAACCTATCAAACTTAACGAAATGATCGAAAAAATTTGAAATTTTGCTTGTTTCTTTTTGCTTGCTCATTTAATCATACTTACTTTTTAACTTTTCTTTCTTTTGGCCTCGATAAGTAGTCCATAATTGAGTGTTATTAATTAATTTGTTAATTTTTGTAAGATCAATAAAAATACGTGCAAAATGAACAAAACAATCGGACCAAAGAGACAAAGTAGAAGAGGTTACAACTTAAACGGAATTCTACGTCTACACTTACGATACTATCGAAACTGTTTCTTTTTTTTTATGGAAATTACTTTTTCTGTTCGGCCTGTTTCTCTCTGCAGGAGAGTAAAAACTGCCATGTAAAGCATTCTTAAGAACATTAACTTTAGCTGTTCGGAGTTGGCTTAAAAAATTTAGATCCAGTTCTCGGTCAATTGTGTGCAAACATTTATTAAAACAAACAACACAATTGATCATAAGAAGCTCGCTCAAAGTTCTTTCAAGGGCTGAAATGGCCAATTTGTTTTTGTTTTTTTGTATGTCCTTCTACTAGAAAACTGGGCCAGGCTTTGTAAAGTGAATGTGTCTCCCAATAAAAACTAAATTTTTTATCAAATATCGGTTTGGAAGTCACAGATGAAGTACTCGCGCTGGGTATCGCTACAAACGTAAAAGGCACGGTTTTGTTACCACCCGCTGCTTTTAGTAAATATTCCTCATGTCTAGTTTCGTGAAACACAAAATCATGAAAATACTCTTTTCTAGTATTTCTCTTGAAATACAAAATTTGAATTTTCTGAGAAATAGGTCTTGGCTGCACACTTAATTTCGAAAATTTATATTCTTATCTGATTAAATTTCAAACATCATCAACAGTTTGCTAATTTATTTCCACAAGTGTGGCGCATTTAGTTTAGAAATATTCACTCTCTTCAGATTTGTGTGCATGTGTGTGAGTTTGTTTGCATTCTCAACAAATTGTCAGGTGTTAAGCGTTGATAAAGTACTCAATTGTGTGATGTTGCTGCGATGGGTTGGTTGATGGGCGGAGAGAGAGGAGCTTGTTTTTGTGATGTCCTCAAGCGGTCCTTTGGTTGCTGCGGTCGTTCGGTGGACACAAAAAAAGATTCACCGCTTCTAAGCAGGTTTTTCTTATACTTTGACATTCGTCGCACAGTGGTTCAGAAGCGCTATCCAGCGACCAAAAGTTTGTATCTTTGGATGAAGGGAATATTTGTGAATTCTAAAAAGCGAGGCTATTTCATTTGTTCTGTATTAAATGAAGAGAGAAAGTTTTTAAATTAAGCTATTTTGGGACTGGTTTGAATGTGTTATACAAATTCAAGTGTTTTTTTATTTCGGCTCAAATTTCATCGCGATGAAAATTTGATCGGAACTTGAGAATGGTTCCAATCTAGTTTTCATTCAAAATTACACTCCTGAGCTCCTTTTAAATATATTTTTTGTTTCATTTATTTCAAATTTTTGGTATTTAGTTGATTTTTTCCAGTTTTTAATGTTTCACTGTAAATTGAATTTAATTTTGGTTTGAGTTTGACAATGGATTCAAGAGCTGAGCTCTGGTAAAAATTTGAATGTAAGGCTTTGGTCTAACTTAATACCAATTATTTTTTTAATATTAGTATTTCTGAACAAAATAAAAAAAAAAATTTGCAATTATAAATATTTACTTAAGCAAAAGTTTAAACTTTTTGGTCGTTGCATGGGTCGATTATTGAACCACTGTGCTTCATCGTTGTCATCAACTTCGTCGTATTTTGGGGATTTCATAAAGCAGCAGAAATTGTTGTTGTTGTTGTTATATTCGCATTGTTTTTGGTGCTTCAACTTAAGATTTATGACCGTAATTTGGCGAAAATGTGCTAAAAGTACTTTTGTACGTGTGCGTGTGTGTGGCTAAAGAAAGATTTTGGCGCGTCAATTTGTTTGGTGTGCAAATATGAAGGAAAAAAACAAAATAAAATAAAGTAACAGAAAAGCCGCAAACTGGGGAATTACGTATTTAGCATGCATGTATGTAGGTCTGAAGGAATTTTTTGTATATTGCTTGTTGGTGTTGGTTAAGATGACGTGCATACAAAAAATCATTTTGAGAGTATGTTTTTGTTTAACTTTTGACTTGACTTGGCTAGCTTTTGTTTATTTATAAAAGTATTTTACAGAATGATTGTGTGTGTGGGTGTATGTGTGTGTGAATTGTTGATGGTGTTGTGAGATTTTGTTTTTGGAGCAGACCGTACAAAAGTCGTTGATGACACTCCAAACAAAATCATAAAATTTAATGTGCGCATATTTTATAAGCTTAAAAAGCACAACACATCTCTTCTCAAATAAGTTTCTTGTGCGTGTGTGTGTGTATGTGTGTTAACAGCTTTATTAGCAACAGTTCTACGGCCACTGTTGTGCACTTTTCCGTACATTGACCTTTTCTTTTTGTCATGTTTTCGGAAACAGTTTCCAGACACGCTCTATCTGATGAAAATCAAATAAGCTGCTCAACATGTTTGTGCAACTTCAGCTTTCTCTATAAAATTTTTAATAACAACTAATTAAAGTATTCTGCCAACTAAGTACTTTCACTTCTAAAGCAAACTGCTTAGCTGAAGCTCGTAAAACTTTACGTTTCCAGCTAGCTTAACATAGTGGGCAATAGCTTAGCATTGCGTTCCATCATTAACCTGTAGTACATGCTTTTGCACGAATCTCCCAGACAGTATGAATATCTGAAGATTCTTTTGTCTATTCCCTGTATCCTTGGAAGAGTTAATTAAAAGTTGCGCTTAATTTCTACGCGCATTTATAACAATTAAAAATAATTACATTTAAATGCTGTCAGCACTATTTTTTACACAAACACTAATACGCGCAATTTCAAAGCAGCACTGCACACACACACACACACACAAACACACACACACGTACATATCTATAAGCAAATCTACCTCCACTCTGTGCGCTGTGCGTGCCTTATTTAACTAACTAGCATATTTAATGATTTGCATGATGAACACTCTCACTGAAATTCAAGTTCAAGTTTTTCTATGCTTTTGTTTGAGTGCGTGTGATAAGTAGGTGTGCATATTTGTTGCCGACTGTTGGATTTTTTTCATACGCAACCATATTGACGGAAAATCCCATTGATTCATACTTGAGTAAATATAAACAAATGCGAGGAAATTTCTATGCCATGCATTTTATTTTGTTTGTACTAAAAATGGATGTGATGTTTCCTAAAAGCACATTTCTAAGAAATATTTAAGGTCTGTTGCGATAGTTACAAAGACTCTAATGCTTTAACAACATGGTCTGGTTGTTCGTGGCGTATGAGTAACATTAATTTAAAATAAAACAATTCAACAGTATTCTCACAATAAAGTAATCACTGAACATGAAGGCACCTAGCGACTCCTAAAAGTAAGGGGCACCCAAAATGATGATTAATTCTATAATTTGATTTTGTTAAAAAAAACAAGACAAACAAATAAAACAAACTTCTAATTAGCAGTCTAAATTTGATAAAATTCAATATAAAAATGTCTACGTTTGATATGTTTAAAGGAACCAATAGAATAATTTAATTTTCTTAGTTTTTTATTATTTTTTTATGAAGTGATAATCACAAAGTTGTGAAATTAGTAGCAAAATTGATAAAATTGGAGAAAAAAAATACGGCTTTCGCCTTTAGCAGACGTATTGTGGATTCTATTGCAATAAAAAGGAAAGATTTTTCAAAATCTTTGAAAGAAGTAGGTCACGTCACTCAAAGCAGATATTAAATAATACAATATTCTTAATATATGGCGAGAGATAAATTAAATAATAGCCAGATTGCGTAGATTCTACCTGTAAAATGCTTAACCATCATCAAATAGTTATAATCATCAATAATATGAGAAAATTTATAATTTTGCATGAATCGTAAATGTCCAGTAATTTTAAAATTTAATGTTAATAATTGAAAAACGTTAAAAACCTTAAAAACAGTTGTATTTGTATTCACTGTAGAATTCATCTTTAATGTCGATATGTAAACATTGAGTAGACAGTTTTCTAAGATTCGATTTCAGATCGTTTACATTTCCTTCTCAACGCCCAAAACGTTCCCATGAACTGCTTGAAGCGCTAGGAGAGAGTTTTGCCGAAAATCCACATCCAGCATTTTGGCGTCAGTGGAACTTCATTTTTTTGGTGCATTTTGAAAGATAATTTGCAATTTTTTGCCGACGAACACTGAACCTGATTTTGGAAGTATATTTTGATACCCATTTCATACGCTCTGCTGCCGTTAACAAAAAAAATTGCCGCTATTAGAGAATGGATAATTCACACAAGATTCATGAAACACTCGTGTATGGCTAAAAAGTTACTGTTTGGGCCGGCGTTTGCACTAAAACTATAACTAGACCATTTGATCTACTACAGTTAGTTCCACGGCAAGCATGCTGTTATATCTACTACAGCGGCCATGCGGAGAAGCACGAGTTTGGATGGAGATTTGTAGTTGGCAAGAGAATACGGTATCATGTCCTGCGATTCACTCCTGTGAACGAACGACTTGCCATAATTCGCTTCGAGGAAAAATTTTTTAACATTAGCCTAATATGTGAGCACACTCTGAAAGAAGAAAAAGATGACGAGACCAAAGAAAGTTTTTACGAGTGCCTTGAAAACGCATACGAGCGCTGCCCCAGTCATGACATAAACATCGTGCTTGGTGACTTCAACGCCAAGGTGGGTAAGGAAAACATATTTGGTACAACAGTCGGAAAGTTCAGCCTCCATGACAACACATCCGATAACGGCATAAGGTTGGTTGACTTCGCCACAGCACGAAACATGGTCGTTAGTAGCACTAGATTCAAGCATCTCAATATTCATAAGGCCACCTGGCTGTTCACTGATCAAAAGCTCGCCGACATCGATATAGTCAAGCGTATTAAAATAGAGCGGTATCGCTGGCTAGGTCTTGTCGAGAGAATGAAGGACGAAGCTCCAGCAAAAAAATTATTTAAGTCGGTATCCAGCGACGGTCAACGCAGACGAGGAAGACCGCATCTCCGTTGGAAAGGCCAGGCATTGGATAACCTGACAACGCTTGGAGTTTCGAAGTGGTGCCAGCAAGCGCACGAGTCCAAAACCGACCAACGGTTGTTAGCGCCATCTAAGTAAGTAAGTAAGTAGCAGTGAAATCTTCTAAGGGAAATAATTTCTTTTGAGCTCCTGATGAGTTTTGGTTCCGAATAAAAGTGGAAACCATGTCTGCGGCAGCTGAGGGCTGTTTTAGATGTTATTTAACAGATTCCAGGGCCTTAAAAGCGGCTTGACTCTCAGATAGAATAGATATATCTCTAGCAAATATATTATTCATCTGAAGGCAAGTAACGACTTCGAGTAAGCAACAACTTCCGCTTTGAAGACACTACAGTGGTTGGGGAGCCTAAAAGCAAAATTTCACTCATTTCTGGAGGGAATATATAGATCAAACTTTTTGTAGAAGAAAAGTTTTTGTAAATTTTGTAAAAGAAACTATGTGGCTTTGACGAGAATGAGAAAGCAGACTATCTAGACAAACAGGGAGCAGAATCATCATCCACAGAATCGGAGCAGTTCTTTGGTGTTGGTAAGAATCTTTTCAAGCAACACATCAAAAAAACCTCATTCTGCGAATTTTCAAGATTCTTGTAAACACTCTTTAGGACAGATTTGCACTAAACTGCATTTTAATTTCCACTTTTAAAAAGATTTAATTTTAATTTATTTTTACAGTCAAAACTAAAAAGAAACGGTATCATTAATATGTTTCAAATAAGTAACCACAGGAAAATAAAAGACTTAAAATTGTTTTTCAAAAATTAATTCTTGAATTAACATTAATTAAATTGTCTTGTTGGGATCAGAAAACGTGCTGATCTATTTACATGTCAGTTGAAAATTCTAACAGAGAAAGCAGGAGAGTTGTTGCAAAAAATTGACCGTGAACCATCTTTAAAAAAAAAAAACAAATTGGCCATTTCAGCCCTTGAGAGGACTTTGACCGAGCTTCTTATGGTCAATTGTATTGTGGGTGTGTTATTAAATGTTTGCACACAATTGACCGAGAACTGGACCTAAATGTTTTATGCCGACTCCGAACGGCTAAAGTTCATGTTCTCAAGAAGCTTTACATGGCATTATTTACTCTCTGAGGTTTGCCATTGTCTGCAGAGAGGTGATGACCGATTAGAAAAAATTTTTTATTGAAAAAACTTTTCGCCGCGACTGGGAATCGAACTCGGACTCCGAGCATGCTAAGCCACACTTAACCTTGAGAGGACTTTGACCGAGCTTCTTATGATCAATTGTATTGTGGGTGTGATATTAAATGTTTGCACACAATTGACCGAGAACTGGACCTACATGTTTTATGCCGACTCCGAATGGCTAAAGTTCATGTTCTCAAGAAGCTTTACATGGAATTATTTACTCTCTGAGGTTTGCCATTGTCTGCAGAGAGGTGATGACCGATTAGAAAAAATTTTTTATTGAAAAAACTTTTCGCCGCGACTGGGAATCGAACTCGGGCTCCGAGCATGCTAAGCCACACACTTAACCTGCATGCCACTGTCACCACCATGACCGTGAATCCATCTTTATGGCATGAAAAATGATCAGGAAGTATTTTGGAAGTTATTTGTTTGAAGCATTATATTCTGAATTCCGGGCCCGAAAGACATGTGACTCGGGACAAATGTGCAAATGTAGAGAAAATGCGTTTATTTTTAGTGGTAGAATAATTTGATAAACAAAACTATTGTGAATACATGGAGCACCAAGAGTTTAGACATAGAACCTCCAAAGTTATAGAAGACTACTGATATCGCATACATGTATTAAAAATTGAGTTCAGTTGCTTTATTTTGTTCAGAATTTTTCAGCACTAACCAATTTAAATATTCTGGATGCTGGAGACCCAAAATAAGTAAATAAACAACAAATTTGCTCTCTCAATTTGGTTGGATCAGGAACAACAAAGAGATAACTTAAAGTCATACATAGGTGCATTAGGTTGGGTTGATTTCTATGGAGGCCGATGGAAAAAGCCGATGCTGCCTGGGAAATTTTCACTTCGGGCATGAAAAGTTATTAAAAAAAAATAACAAAATATTGGTTTTTTTGTGAAATTTTTCTTCAGGAATTTTTTGTCAAAAAATATTTTGTTTAAAAACGTGCACAATAGACCGTATCTCCTTGTATGGCAGAAAAGTAAACCTATTTTGATCCCGCCTCAATCGTTAGATATTTGAAAGACATTTTCGAAAAAAAATATTTTTTTTTAAAGTGGTCCCTATGGTGCTATTTTGGTTTTTTCGATATATCTTCGGTGTTTCTTGTTCGATACGGAAAAATTATATATCTGTGTGTTTGTTGATGTTATGCAAATATTTTCTGATTTTTTTTACCTCAAATGTTTTTTTTCGACTGATTCCAAAATCGATCTCCATTCCGATTTCATGAAACTTGACAATTGCGAGCGCTACAGCCAACTTGAATCCCGAAGAGATTTTTAAAATAAAAAATAAAATTTTATTATGATCCAAAGTGTTATACTTTGCATTAAATTGGTCGGAAGTGCTCCTAAAATCCATATTTTTGATTTCACTTGTTCCCGTGGTTATAATGATTTTTTATAAACTTTAATTTTTTGGATTTTTGTGAGCAGGATAATATGGTAGGAACAGAGATCGATTGTGTAATCAGTCAAAAAAAAACATTTGAGATAAAAAAAATCTGAAAATATTTGCACAACATCAACAAACACACAGATATATAAATTTTCCGGATCGAACAAGAAACACCGAAGATATATCGAAAAAACCAAAATAGCACCATAGGGGCCACTTTAAAAAAAAAAATATTTTTTTTGAAAATGTCTTTCAAATATCTAAGGATTGAGGCGGAATCAAAAATAGGTTAGTTTTGTGATACGCTCTAGTGCACAACTGAGGCAAGACTAATGCCAGAAATGAAATCTATGCCAGAAACATGTGTACGTTGCAAAACAAAAATTTACCGTAAAAAATTGCTAAAGAAAAAAATTCACAAAATAGGTTGATAGGGTAAAGTGTACCCCAGCCCCCTTTTTTAATAACTTTTAATGCCCGAACCGAAAGTAACCCAGGCAACATCGGCTTATAAATCGACCCAGCTTAATATACATAGTCAGGCCAATCATGAAACATTTTCTCCCGGGAGTTGTAAATAGGAGTTTCTGTTAAGAAGATAAAGCTAAGATACTTTTTGAAAATTTTTAATGCAATTTTGTTCATCTACCGCCAATATTCATGAGTGTAAAATAAAAAAAATTAGATATCTTTACCTGCAATCTTAAGCCCGGAAACTCCCATTTATAACTTCCGGGAGAAAATTTTTCATGATTGGGCTGAGTATATCAAAAAACTTAATTGTTCGACTTTTGAGTTGCCCATTAAGATATCCCATGTTAAGATATCGTGTGTTCCACTAAATGGTAAATAAATAAAATTGTTTGTGTTTCTACTACTTCTACGATTATAAAGTGACTTTTCTAACGCTTGGTTCTTTTTCTTCTTCTTCTTCAAATAATCGTTTACTTAAGCTTCGTATAAAAAGTGTTTTTAGCAAAAACAGATCTGTGTGTTTGCGATTTTTTTAAAGCTTGTATGTTTGATCATAAATCAACACAACGATATTGAAAGATCAGATTCGGTCAAGCACTGAAATGGTGAGTAGCCTTCTTGTCAAAATTAATTCGTAATAACGAGCACTTGATAGTATATAAAAGTATTTAAGCTCTACTTTTAAGCTCTATTATTTAAGTCAAGACATGAAATCAAGACAAAGTGCAAAGTCAAGACACAAACCATTTGTTTTCTTTTTTATTTAATATGCTGTTACCAAAAAATCATTGAATCCTCTTTAGTCTTGTTAAAAGAACCTACACTAACTCTCTAGAATATTTAGAGTATTTAAATGAGAACATTGAACAATTTATTGAAACAGCACAGCAAATATATTTAATGTTACTCATACGCCACGGCGACCTTTTTATACAAGCGAAAATAACTAACCAGCAGAGAACTGCAATTATTCTTGTTTTTGAGTCATTGGTTGACTAACACAAAAAAGAGTATAAGTGAATTTAAGTCATAGAAGAACTTCCACTTATATCCACTCATACTCGTTCGTGTGCCGTACACAAGGCGACTAAATGAACAAGAATAATTTTTATGTTGATCTGAACCGATGCAGTGCTCAGTTCTCTCTTTGAGTTAATTGATTTATTGTGCTATACCGTAATGACTCATAACACCAATAAACACCACGAGTTCAGTGAAATGACTTAAGTACTTAGAGTAATTTTTAGTTCAGCTTTCTTGTCATTTTAACCAAGTTTCATTGTCAAATGTCCAGCAACACTTGCCAAACAAAACAATTACTGTTTTGCAAAAATCATAACAAAAAATAATACTCAACTCTTTCATTTTCTTACACGAAAAGTAAACAAAACGGCGAAAATCAGCAGCAGAGCATAACACAAAATAATACTCACTCACTCATAGTTCTTATATTCCTCTCTCATGAATAAGTGAGTCACATCAGATTGTCAACCCACATCCAATAAAGTCATAATTTGCAGACACACATGCATGTTAGAGAACTATGAGTATGTTTTGTTTTTAGTGGGAATGAGTCGAAGTATTTTGTTGAGTTGCAATAAGTACACATTTGCACCAATAATTATGGCTCATGACTTAAGTATACTAATTTGTTTGGTACTCATTGCAGATCTCTGCTAACCAGGCGAATATTTCTGAGTGTCTGATAGTTTAAAAACTAAGGTAGAATTAAAAAAAAGAAACAGTTTCGATAGTATCGTAAGTGTAGACGTAGAATTCCGTTTAAGTTGTAACCTCTTCTACTTTGTCTCTTTGGTCCGATTGTTTTGTTCATTTTGCACGTATTTTTATTGATCTTCCAAAAATTAAAAAATAAATGAATAACACTCAATTATGGACTACTTATTGATGCCAAAACAAAGAAAAGTTAAATAGTAAGTATGATTAAATGAGCAAGCAAAAAGAAACAAGCCAAATTTCAAATTTTTTTCGATCATTTTGTTAAGTTTGCGAAGCAAATGTACTTTCAATTGGTGGCACTTTCGTTTCTGCCCGATATATAGTTTGCGAGCTACAGTCAATTTAACTACTAATTTAAAATTAAAATTAAGACCCTGATTTTTAAAAAATCGTATGGTTACGATATTTCATGCAGAGCACATGTCCTTTCCTCTCGTCTCTGTCTGATATTTAATTTGCTAGCTACACTTTCTGTTCGATGTAAAGTTTGCAAACTACACTCGCTAGTGCTAGTGGGATGTGGAAGCCAAATTAATTTGTATTAAAAACAAAAATTAAAATTTCACGTTATCTATTGGGTAAAAGCATAAAAAGAAATATGATTCAACTTGCTTTTTTTAATAAGAGTTAAATCTAACCGGATCACAGACCCATTTAGTTAAATTTGACAGATTGAGTACATTGACTGAGTTGAAAAGAGGTTCATGAACTCTGGTTTCAAAAAAGCATACTAGAACAGTAGTGCATACATAAACCCAATGCGAACTAATGCTTACAGTGCTGCCAAAGCGAACCAATTAGTTTGTGCAAAACCAAAGCATACAAGCATAAACAACGAAAGAAAAACAAAGAAAGCAGCAGGCACATAAGCAGCTGATGATTGATGTTCTTATATAAAAACATGCATTTTTCTTCTTATATTTTACTATTTTGTGACTTTAATATAATAGTGACAAAATCCAAAGTTAGATATTCATTCAGCGCAGGATATATCTGATATTTTAGTATATATATTATCTTTGAACGAAGAGTATTAAAGGCTGTAGGTATACCCTAAAGTATTCGCCAAAAACGCTGCCTAATGAGCTTGAAAAAATCTGTTAAAATGACCCCATACAAACCGCGCTGTAAGACGTAATTCTACGTCAAAATATTTCTACGAAATTTTAAATAAAGGATATATGAAAATGTAAATGTAATGCTGCATGGCGTTTATTTATTTCGGCATTTTCTTACACTGCATGGCGTTTAATTAAGTTTAAATAAGTAAGCAGCTTTTCATCCGCCATGGATAATTTGTATGCAAAATTTGAAAATACAGCCTCATAAAAAATGGTAACGTCAACTTTACCCAATCAACAAAAGCTTGGAAAGTAAAATTTTGTTTTTTTTTTTTTTTTGTTTCAAATTCAAGTTTCACATATAAATATTTATTCTTTAACTTCTATAAACAATATTAAGGCAAATACTGATTTTTCAAATGTATTTGTTAATGTAAACGTTTAACAGTATCTTTTATATAATTATTGACATAAAATTATGATTAATTTTTAGCAAAAACTAAAAATTTTAATCCGAAAATCTCTCTGCTTATGTATGTAATTGCTTTAAGACTAAATGAGCTTTCGTCACTTTCTGTGAATTAAGAATGTGCGAATATAATATTCGCAGAACTTAACTCAGTCATTTGCAATTAAAATTAATAACAATTATTAAAATTATGTAATCCACATTAACGTTAATTCCATTCAATGTAGCGTAAAATTTCTAAAAAAAATAATGCTTATGTTTTACCAGTTTCACAAGTAAACATTGATATTGTTTGTTAGTACAACAACATAAAAGTAACATTGTTAACATAATCCCAAAAGGCATATTTAAAAAAAAAAAAAATAAAAAATACTGCACTCACAAAAAGTCATATTTTCATGCAAATCAAAGTGTGTTCTCGCTATGACACTAACAAATACCAATGTGCTTACTTTCCACCTCAACAAATTCCAAAACATTTTAAATTATTTTGAAAATTGTGCCTCCCGGTCGTATGAGTAACATTTTATTCAAATCAGCAAAGCAATTAATTGTTACTCATACGCCATGCATAACTTTTTCCTTGTTTAAATTACCTCTGAATTCATAAAAGTCATAGAAAATTTTCAAATAAATCCCTCAGCACAATCTCAACCCTAAGTCCCAACGCAACGCATGCTTGTAGCAGCATACAATCATATACTTAGCTGCAGCAAACGTGCTACTAACACAGTCTAGTCTAGAATTTCCCAGCAGGACAAGTCACTATTCCACAGAATGTTGCAAATTCCACAGAATTAAACGTAAAAAGAAAAATGAATATGAAAACGAAAGCAATTCGTGACTCGATGGATTTCGAACGTTTTAAGCTGTTACTAATGCAGCTGGTTAAGAGAAGTTAAGCCAAGTCAAATCAAGCAAAGCCAACATTCGTGCAAATACAGCCGGCAGCAAAACAACAAAGCAACAAAAATTAGAAAAATCTAACAAAATATATATAAGAAATAATTAATGACAACGTAAGAAAATTAGTGAACAGAGTGAATTAGAAAATCAAAGATTATTGTCGGTATTCAAAGAGCTGTGTCTATGTGACTAATTTTGATTCTGTGTTTATAATAAAAGTGAAGCTACTGTGAATAGTAAATTGCAGATAATTTAGTTGAAGTTGTGTTCAAGTGGAATTATTTAAGAAAGTTCTACAAAAACAACAAAAAATTCATTAACGCCTAGGATATCGTCTAAAAAGGATATCAAATAGAACTTATTATTGTTGTAATAACAAACTGTGTTGGTATGTTTGTTTTTAATTAAAAAAATTTAGAAAATTTTGTGGAATTTATTTATTTAACACTTTATTTTAAAACTGCCCAATAAACCAAACGAATTTGCCTAGAATTTGAGGTGAATCCGAGATCTCGGATTTTTTTTCGAAAACGAAGTTCGAAAACGTTTTGGTAATCAACCCGAGGGGGGAGAAATGCAAATTTGATTCTCAAAATTTCAACAATAGCAAATCGTTTTCGAATAACACTATGGAAAAAATTCTGGTTAGCAAAAAGAGAAACAAAAAGGGTATAAAATAAAAGATAATTACCTGCTTGAAGACGCTCTGGCTGATATCCTCATCCAAGAATTAAGAGATCGATTCTGAGAGTGAGTTGTGAAAATAGAGGTTAAATTAGAAGACTCGTATCGCGGCGTTTGTTTATGTTAGTTCGAATTTGTTTTTAATCGACCTTCGAACTTAGCAGTTAAATGCAAAATTAAAATTTTCGTTAAAAATCCCAAAAACCATTAAATAAATTCACACAATTTTTACAAAAATTTTCTCAATCAATTTTTTTAAAAATTATAATTGTTGCACAGGTCTCTAGCAATAATTTGACGTTTACAGATTGAAAAAAATATCAATTAGTCGACAAGTTATAACCAAAAAACCATATAAATAATATGCTGAAAATTGGCATTTGACTGCAAAGTTCGAAAATCGATTAAGAAAAAATTCGAACTTACATAAACAAACGCCACGATACGAGTCTTCTATTTCAGCTTCTATTTTCACCACTCACTCTCAGAATCGACCTAACTTTTGCTTACCAGAATTTCTTCCATGGTGTAATTTTAGCAATTTTTTCGAAATTAAATTTTTTTAATTAATTCGTGTCTTACGCAAATCGATTATTATGATAAAAGATTATAAGATTATTATTGTTTTAAAAAAAAAAATAAAAAAATACATGTTCGGGATTCGTAACCCAGTTCCCCGGATGCCATTCTTCTACGTTATCCACTAGTCTATCGCAGTTTTAATTTTAAAGCTGCTTTATTTGCTTCATTAGAAAACAGACGCTTAGAGACGTGGGTTCGACTCCCAGCTGAGGCAAAAGGATTTTATAGTTGTCTTTTTTTTTATTTAGTGTTTTTTCTCGAGTTTTGAAAAAATCGGACAGGATCACGAATTAAAAAAAAAAAAACAAAATGAATGAACATTTCGAATTCGAATCGAATACAAGATATCTTATTCGAGTTTTCGGTTTCTTTACTTATTCGATACTAAACCGTGTACGCTATGTTGTTTATTGGGTTGTAGTTAAATGATTGAAAAAAGTTTTTTATTTTATTTTTTAAAAAATTACATTTTTTAAAAAATGTGCTTATTTTTTAGAAACACTTCTTGGCAGTTTCAAATCCTATTTGCTATTTCAAATTTATTTGATACATTTATTTATTTGATACAAAAACTACTTTTCATGTGGTGATTTGGTTGATAAAAATATGCTGGTCTCGCAGTGATATTTTTACACATTGCAAATAATTTCAAATTTTAAAAATTTTTACCAAAATAATACTCCTTTTTGACATATAACAAAATTTTTAACTATCAATCATAGTTATTTAGAGTATATATAAAGGTTCAATAAAATACAAATTAAAATTCAACAGAAACCATACGAAATATGCACCAAAAAACAACTAATACTCAATTTTGTTATTATCAAGAAACTCTTTTCACAATTTTTTTAAAATTACGTCTTCGGTGCTTTTCTTCAATCTAGGTATTGATAGGAATTTTTTGAAGTGAAATCTCTTTGGCGGCGAGTGAAATTTCAAGGTTTCTTATTCGTGACGCTTGGCTAACGTTTGACCGTGGCATGCAGGTTTAGTGTGTGGCTTAGCATGTTCGGAGCCCGGGTTCGATCCCCAGCCGCGGCGAAAAGTTTTTTCAATAAAAAATTTTTCTGATCGGTCACCACCTCTCTGCAGACAATGGCAAACCTCAGAGAGTAAATAATGCCATGTAAAGCTTCGTAAGAACATGAACTTTAGCCGTTCGGAGTCGGCATAAAATATGTAGGTCCAGTTCTCGGTCAATTGTGTGCAAACATTTAATAACACACACAACACAATTGATCATAAGAAGCTCGGTCAAAGTCCTTTCAAGGGCTGAAATGGCCAATTTGTTTTTTTGTGTTTGTTTTGGCTAACGTTTTCAATTAATATGAATGTTTTCAAAAAATTATTGTCGCAAGTGGATATTGAACCCAAATTTTCACAACTTAGAGTCTGGAGTGCCACTATGCCACATAGGCACATGACAAATAGGCAAACAAAATATAATTAATATTGGACGGGTTTTGGACCGTATCTAGTATATCACAGACACAAACAATGTCTTTTAATTTTCATCCTAAAAGTATGCACAAAAAATTTATTCCTTTAAGCTTCGAACGAAAATATTTAGGCATATAATTCTACACTTTATGTGTGGAGAATCACATAGCGGAAAAAAATTCTACTGCCTGTTCGCTGCATACTAAGCTGACAGATAAATTTGAAAGAGCATATCATAATGTTGGTACGTTTGTCGTTCTCAAAAACTTGACAGATGATTGACAACATGCAAAACAGTTAAAACAATAAAAAACTAAAAACAAAAAGTGTTAAAAGTGTAATAATTAAGACTGGCGAATAGTTTATGCCATGCCAGAAAACGTCCCGAAGCTAAGAAATGTAGCTAAAACGCGAGCAGATCGGGTTCGTGATCATAAACTGCGAATAAGAGCTCTTAAGAATGCAGCCGCAGCTGGTTCTGCAACTAATAATGAAAGTATGGTGATTGCAACATCGGCTGAGTTCCAAAATACATTTTTACGAAGCATCAGTGTGTTTTTCTTTGGATTGGTGCATAATAGATTCACTAAAACTGAGCAACTAAAGTGTTCAGTTTTGTTGAATCTGCATTGAAGCAACCTCTAGAAAAACACACTGATTCTTTGTAAAAATTCATTTTGTAACTCAGCCATCATCTCAAAAAAATTTTAAAGCCAATTTAAACCAAGTTGATACACTCAACAATCAACGTTCGCTGCTGTACGAGGCCCTCACTCAACAAAGCAACTATTATGATCAGGAGGCAAAAGGAAATAATCAACAAGATTTACCTCTGCTTTCGGAGGCTCTCTCAACGAGCACTATGTAAATGCAATCTAGCATTCAAAAAGTGACAAAGTTGAGAAGACATTCGACAGCAACTAAGCACCAACTGAACGCGATGTAAACAGGGACCGAAAATAACTGTTATTTAACAATTTTCAAATGAAAGAGACATAATGAGAAAATTGTCGAAGGGCTTTTTCAAATATATACCATTATGTTACAAATGCCCTCAGCCTCACGAATATTAAGTGCCTTTTATATTTTCGACTGATTCTTTTAAAGTAAAAGTTAACTGTTATTTTTTGTTTGTTTTTCAGGAAAAAACAACGGTTACTTTTGAATTTTATTTTATCGGTCAAAAATAACGTTGTTTTTTGTAAATTTTATTTTTCGGTTATAAATATCAGGCGATTTGTGGTTTTTTTAAAGGTCACTTGACAGATTGAACTTTTGACACCATGTGTAAAATGTGAAAATAACGGTATCAAGTTTTTATACGGTAAAATGACGGATTCGAATATTTTCCACCGAAAAAATAAACGGCAGAAAATAACTGTTATTTTTTTCGGAAAAAAGAAAAGTTAAAAGATAACAGTATATATGTGACTTATTCGATAAAAACCAAAATCGGTACGGTCCCTGGATGTAAATATTGAATAAACAGAATGTAATTCCATGACTTATCAAATTGTGGCATTTTGATTTTGTATTATTAAGTTTGTAATTCTTAAAGAACATATTCTTTAAGAATTATATTTAGAGCTTAATGCCAAATAATTCATGAAGTAACAGGCTTGCTGCAACAACAAAAATTCTTTACAAAAGAACCGAGCAGACTAGACCATGGTTTCGTCGGACGCTACTCCGACTCATCAGTAGTCTCTGTGGTTCATGCAGTCCACTAACTTTGAGAAGCTAATAAGTGCAACTGTTGTAAAACCAAAAAGGAATTACCAGCACTTTTCACTTTCTCAAAGCAGTGTTTTTCTACTCTTTTGCTAGTCGCAAAATTTCAAAAAATTGACTGCATTGCTTCTGCAAAGATTTTGTTGTTGCGCTTTTTGTTTACTTCTTTATCACGTGTCCATCTAGGTTCCAACATTTTGTTTTGTTTCATGCAGTCAATTTTTTGAAATTTTGCGACTAGCAAAAGAGTAGAAAAACACTGCTTTGAGAAAGTGAAAAGTGCTGGTAATTCCTTTTTGGTTTTACAACAGTTGCACTTATTAGCTTCTCAAAGTTAGTGGACTGCATGAACCACAGAGACTACTGATGAGTCGGAGTAGCGTCCGACGAAACCATGGTCTAGTCTGCTCGGTTCTTTTGTAAAGAATTTTTGTTGTTGCAGCAAGCCTGTTACTTCATGAATTATTTGGCATTAAGCTCTAAATATAATTCTTAAAGAATATGTTCTTTAAGAATTACAAACTTAAGAATGTAATTCCATTTCGTACTTCACGAACTGGTTGCGGCACTAGCGGGTTAATTTTTTGACGAATTTTCTATTTTTTTTAACTTGATTCGTTATCGTATGATACGATTTTTTTTTTTTTTTTTTTAAGTTTTTTTCGATTTTTTATGAATTTTTATGGTCAATATTTTTTTCGAAAAAACACACTATCAAATTTGGAACATCACCAAAAATTTAAAAAAAATTTAAAAAAAAGCTTACAAGAAAAGAAAACAACTTACAAGAAAAAAAAAATCAACAAAATATATTTTTCACTCCAACATGGTTTTATAGAGTTCCAAACTGGCGGCAGAAAAAAAAAACGGGGCCTCGTGGTTGCAGCGCTGGGAGTGGCAAAAATTGTCCGATCTGAAAAAAATGACTTTTTTAAATCTTATCCAAATTGGTTACCGTATGACAGGAGCTTTTTTTTTAAATTTTTTTTTCAATTTATGGTGATGTCCAAATTTGAAAGTGTGTTTTTTCGAAAAAAATATTGACTTTAAAAATTCATAAAAAATCGGAAAAAAATTTAAAAAAAGCTCGTGTCATCCGATAGCGAATCAAGTTTAAAAAAATAAAAAAAAAAAAAAAAAAAAATCGTCAAAAAATGAACCCGCTAGTGACGCAACCAGTTCGTGAACAAAGAAAAATGCAAAGAAAAATAAAAATGCGCTCTCACTAATCCGGCTGTATCTTTTGAACCCGTCAGAATTTTTCCATGAATTTACCATGAATTTTTCTTAGAATCTTAAGAAAATTTACTAAAATACAAAATTATACAAAAAGACGCTTTAAAAAACGGCCAACGCCATGTCCCCCCTTAAATCAGGTTTAGTCTATAGCTGTGCAAACCAGTTTCAAAAATTAAGATTTTTCTGGAGAGGTTGAGAACCTTTTTTAAAAGAGAAAAATATTTTGTGAAAAACAAGTTTGCTTTTTAAATTGATTTGAGCTTCATGAAAACTTCAAAAAACAACTTGCTCGATTTTTATTAAATAAATGTTTAGATATCATATTTGATAACCGTTTGTCTATCTACAAAAATTACTACCCTTATAAAGGGTGATTTTTTTGAGGTTATGATTTTCATGCATTAGTATTTGACAGATCACGTGGGATTTCAGACATGGTGGCAAAGAGAAAGATGCTCAGTATGCTTTGACATTTCATCATGAATAGACTTACTAACGAGCAACGCTTGCAAATCATTGAATTTTATTACCAAAATCAGTGTTCGGTTCGAAATGTGTTTCGCGCTTTACGTCCGATTTATGGTCTACATAATCGACCAAGTGAGCAAACAATTAATGCGATTGTGACCAAGTTTCGCACTCAGTTTACTTTATTGGACATTAAACCAACCACACGAATGCGTACAGTGCGTACAGAAGAGAATATTGCGTCTGTTTCTGAGAGTGTTGCTGAAGACCGTGAAATGTCGATTCGTCGCCGTTCGCAGCAATTGGGTTTGTGTTATTCGACCACATGGAAGGTTTTACGCAAAGATCTTGGTGTAAAACCGTATAAAATACAGCTCGTGCAAGAACTGAAGCCGAACGATCTGCCACAACGTCGAATTTTCAGTGAATGGGCCCTAGAAAAGTTGGCAGAAAATCCGCTTTTTTATCGACAAATTTTGTTCAGCGATGAGGCTCATTTCTGGTTGAATGGCTACGTAAATAAGCAAAATTGCCGCATTTGGAGTGAAGAGCAACCAGAAGCCGTTCAAGAACTGGCCATGCATCCCGAAAAATGCACTGTTTGGTGTGGTTTGTACGCTGGTGGAATCATTGGACCGTATTTTTTCAAAGATGCTGTTGGACGCAACGTTACGGTGAATGGCGATCGCTATCGTTCGATGCTAACAAACTTTTTGTTGCCAAAAATGGAAGAACTGAACTTGGTTGACATGTGGTTTCAACAAGATGGCGCTACATGCCACACAGCTCGCGATTCTATGGCCATTTTGAGGGAAAACTTCGGAGAACAATTAATCTCAAGAAATGGACCGGTAAGTTGGCCACCAAGATCATGCGATTTGACGCCTTTAGACTATTTTTTGTGGGGCTACGTCAAGTCTAAAGTCTACAGAAATAAGCCAGCAACTATTCCAGCTTTGGAAGACAACATTTCCGAAGAAATTCGGGCTATTCCGGCCGAAATGCTCGAAAAAGTTGCCCAAAATTGGACTTTCCGAATGGACCACCTAAGACGCAGCCGCGGTCAACATTTAAATGAAATTATCTTCAAAAAGTAAATGTCATGGACCAATCTAACGTTTCAAATAAAGAACCGATGAGATTTTGCAAATTTTATGCGTTTTTTTTAAAAAAAAGTTATCAAGCTCTTAAAAAATCACCCTTTAGGTGGTTAGATTTTTGCTCTGAATGACCTGTGGGAAATTTTCAGACGCATACGCCGTACATACCTGATCTTGGTTCATTTTATAGTTTGCAGCCATGAGTCTATAATGGGATATAACCGTTCATGTAAACAACAACAATGTATAGGTTATGATTTTTACCTGAACTGATTCTTACTAGACGGTGTTTAAAGAGTTTGTGAGAGGTGGTTTCAATTAGCTCACTTGAAACGGAAATGTGGGTTGGAATAAGAACACCTCCCCCTCGGGAGAGACCTACTAGAGAGTAAACACGATAATTTTGATAGATTGTCCAGTTACTGTCAAGAACTTACTCATTTTTTAAATTTTCATTTAGCCATGTTTCAGTAAAGACCAAGATAAATCAGGGAATTAAAATGCCGAAGCCTAGTATTGATTTCGACAATTTCGAGAGACACAGGATTTTTAGCTCTGCAGATACTTTCTTTAAGATATCATGGTTAAAATAGTTGTTATTTAAATTTTTATAGTATCGAAGTTTTTACAAATAAGAAACTACCACTACTTTATAAAATTGTGCTGCTTCGTCAACAGCTTTGTCGACTTAACTCATATATGATATTTATACATATTATAAAACAAATTGAAAGTAAACATATTTTAAAGATATACTAAAAATTTTACGTTTTCTGCAGATGACATATCTTGTCAAATGGAATGCTTGTTATTTGAAATCTCAACCAAATTTTTATGTTTATGTATTCTTTCACAATCGGCAATTTATTTAAAATTTTAAAATTATATCTACATTTTTTGTTAAACAAAAAAAAAAATGTTCAAATAATTTTGTATGAAATGTCTGCCCATAAACACTGTTAACATTCGAATATGTGGAAGATTTGAAGATTTTAAGATTAAAATAAATTTTAAAGCATTCTTTTTTAAAAACTTGCTAACATTTTTTGTACATTTTCATAACAAAATTTGAAATAAGAAAGAAAAATATCTGCTCAGTCATAAAAGTAGCAGCTGACTTCAGTTGGGAATTTTAATAAATTAACTGATTTTTCAGTAAATCATAATTAACTTAAAGATGTATTTGACGTTGATATATTTCACTTAAGATATTCCAAATACGTTTCATTATTTTTTGGAAAAGCATTGTTAATTTTTATTTGATAACATTAAAAATATTGTCTTTTATAACAATTCATTTAATCGTGAAATTTCGCTAAAATCATAGAATAATTCGTGTAATATATTAGAAAAATTTTATATATGCCAGTAACAAAGAGGTAAAAATAATAAAAACAATGAAGTCCTACACAAAAACACGCATCTGTTGAATATGCATGTCACACCAAAAATAATTGAGTTATATTTCTTTTCTATTATTATTCTCTTTATTATTATGATTTAGATGATTTATTCAAATTTAAGCGCCAAACAAACAACGTGGAAAAACATCAATAACGACAGCAACATATGGCTTTAAGCTTTGTTGTTGCTGTTGTTGTTATTGTTATTTTCATTGCTATTTGGGAAGTATTCGTATTTTTGGGGTTAATCAATCAATTTGTCTCGAACTCTGGTTAAACTGTTATTTTCAAGCAGTATCAGCGACGATGCGACAAAATGGCTGGAAGTGAAATTAAGTAAACATAATTTAATTGAGAGGAAAATAAATTAAAATAAAGTATTATTCAGTTTTAAGTTTTACTTTTTACTTATAATTAATCGTAATTTTCGTAATTTTATAAGTTTTAAGAACGAAAATAGCTATTATTGACGATAAAAAAATCGGTTAAAACACAAAAAAAAAAAAAAATTAAAAATACAAAAAAATAATAGAAAGGAATAAAAAAAAAATTATAATTTATAAGGATGCAATAAAATTGGAGTTCATATTTTGGCATTTAAATCGCAATAATTTAAAATTGTTCTAGAATAACTTTAACAAAACAACTGAAGTTTTATTGATTTTATTACAAAAATGAGTTAGAGGCTGAATATTTAAAAAAACAACTAAAAAAATAGTATTTAAGGATATAATAACTAGCAACCTGTTTTTGTTGGCCACTACAATAACTCGTCAGTCTTCTGTGTTTTATTCCTACAAGTTCACAAACTTGTGTAACTACTAACCACTGCATTGTACAAAACCAAATAAGAATTATATGTGATTTTCATAATTCTAATTTGTATTTTCATAATTGTTCCGCATTTTATTGCATATTTACTGTAACTCTACCTACAACTAGAACTAAAACTATAACTACAACTACAACTACAACTACAACTACAACTGCAATTACAACTACAACTATAACTATAACTATAACTATAACTATAACTATAACTATAACTATAACTATAACTATAACTATAACTATAACTATAACTATAACTATAACTATAACTATAACTATAACTATAACTATAACTATAACTATAACTAAAACTATAACTATAACTATAACTATAACTATAACTATAACTATAACTATAACTATAACTATAACTATAACTATAACTATAACTATAACTATAACTATAACTATAACTATAACTATAACTATAACTATAACTATAACTATAACTATAACTATAACTATAACTATAACTATAACTATAACTATAACTATAACTATAACTATAACTATAACTATAACTATAACTATAACTATAACTATAACTATAACTATAACTATAACTATAACTATAACTATAACTACAACTTTAACTACAACAATAGTATTTTTTTGTATATAACCACATAGTTTATGATTTGCATGAATAGCATTAAAATTTAAAATTCATGCTTGCTCTTTCTGATAGTTGCCATAGTCAGCTCTCGCTCATGCTATCCCGGGCTAATTTTTGTGTTTTTTTTTGTCAATATGTGTTTTTTTTCACTCGATAAAAGCTCTACTGCACCTGTTATGTGAAATGAGTTATGGCTGAAATGAGTTTTCGGAGTGCTTCTTATGAGTATTTTTGCATTAGTATGTTTGTGTATAGAGGTCGTTATCAATACTAATTCAGCAACGTGTGTGCACTGTAAGTGCAAGGTCGTTTAATAAGAGAAAAAAATGTTAAAAAAAAACAATTCGAAATTCAATAACATCGAGGCTGAGGCGGCGTAGCTTAAAGATAAAGAATTGAGCAATGAATGGCAGCAAAAACAACAACATCAACTGCAACAAAAAAAACGACAAAAAAAATTTATGCAGTACAGACACAATTGTTGTGCCAAAGCAGCAACAACATCAACTACAACAACAACAACTAGAACAATTGCTGCCTGCACAACAACAACGACGACGCTTTACATTAAATCAAAAAGTCATAAATACAAAAACAAACAAAACGGAAAACAATGTCGTCGCAGCAACGCGTATCCGCATCATGAAAGGATGTTGCTGCAACAAGCCAGCAAGATAAAAAAACAACAACTACAATAACTACAACTGAAAAGGTGACTCTTAGCTATGCTCTGAAATTTTACTGCTGTCTGTCTGTGGTATAGCTAGAAGACATTTTTTATTGTTGTTGTTTTAACTTCCTGCTGCGCTCAGCTGCCTAGTTTTAAGCCAACAAATCAAGAAGCACACCAGCAAACAGACAAATAGACACTGCTTTATGGACAGACAGATAACTAGACAAACACATGCATACATACATACATACATACATGTATGCATAGTACATTTGCTGTAATGTATGCAAACATAAGCGCAGTTTTGTTTTGTTCTGTGCCGTTGTGCTCTATGTTCTATTGAAACTACTTTTTGAGGCAAAACAAACAGCATGCAATGAAAAAGTTGTTGCCTAGTTTTTGGCTTATTTAATATAAAGATGCTACAGCAACAGAACCAGCAGGAGCAGCAGTAGCAGCAAAATCAGGCCTTGCGCGATAAAATGATCATCATTTTATCCTTGCTTCCTTCCGTCATTTTGTAATAATGTGGCTGTTTGTCTTTGCATGTGGATTCGTGTGTGTATTTTACAGTAGTGGTTCATATCAGGCTGTGAGAGCACACAAAGACGCAATGTATTTTAACATTACGAATAGAATTGTTAAGACTTGGAAAAATTGTTTAAAATAAGGTCTTTCCGATTTAAACATGCATTTGATGCTGTGGGTTAAGCTAGTTTGTTTCTTAGAATTTAAATTTCTTGGTAAAAATTATTCAAAAACTACACCTGTAATTATGACAAATCTAATCCATAAATGGGATTGCTCTTTTACTTGGAAATCAAAATTGAGACGAGTTTCATGAAATTTACATCAATTTCCATGTTTTAGAAAAATATTAAAATACGTTTAAAGCTTAAAATTTGTTATTTTCAACCGAATTCAAAAAGGAAAAGAGGTTCTCAAGTTTTTTTATTTTATTTTATTTTTTAAATGTATGTACATTGATTACTCCTAAAGTATAGCCCATTTCAAAAGAGAGGAACATTTTTTAGTTTCATTTTTCGATGCGCAGTGAGAAATTATTTTTAAAGATAGAAAATTTTTTAGAGCGTAATTTCTTGCTCTTTTTGTACTGCTCGCTGAATTTTATGCTTTTTTTGAGTGTGTTTTACTATTTTTCTATATATTTAAATGAGCAAGCATTCAGAACAAATGATCGCACAAGTACGGTGTTGCACCGACGGCCTGCAGCAATCTGCATCTTGAGAGAGAAATCAATACAAATTACATAAAAAATAAATTATTTTCTCAAGAAAAAATTGTGAAGTGAAATTTTGGCTAAAAAATTTTTTTTTAACGCCCCCCCTTTTTTTCAATTTTGATTGGTTGATTTTGAAAAATAAAATTCAGTACTTTCGCAGCGCAGTTGCGATGAACAACAAAATTCAGGAATGTACATTAATTTTTTTTCATTTCTTTTTCTGCTCGGATAATTTAAATTTTTTTTTTAAATGTCGACCAATCAGAATGAAGAACGCTCTCAAAATTATTTTCTTATTCTCAAATATGCGCGAAAATGTTCTTCTCTTTTGAAACAGGCTATACTTGCCCGATTGCCGTAATTTTTTTTCAACATATAGAGATCATCAACGTGGAGGAGCCCGTCTATAAAAGTGGGCGGTATTCGACAAAGGGGCGTGTAGATATAAGAAAAACACTGTATGTCAGTAAATATTGCCACTAGAGAAATAAAACTTACTGTAAAATTAAAATTGACACTAAGTAGGGTACTAAAATTTAGTACAGAGGTAGGAACAATTATTAAAAATTACTATCAAGAAAGTGGGCGTTATTCGAAAAAGGGGTGTGGCAATATAAGACAATAACTGTATCTCGAATAATATTGACACAAAAGTACTGAAATTTATTACAGCGGTAGGCACAATTTTTGTAAAGAAAACAAAAAATGGGCGTTATTCGATAAGGGGTTTGGCAATATTGAAAAAACACTGTGTCTCGAATACTATTCACACTAGGATACTAAATTTTAGTGCAGAGGTAGGCACAAGTATAACAAATTTCTGCCAATAATGTAAGCGGTATTCGTTAAAAGGTTGTGTCACTATAAGAAAAACACTGTATCTCAGTAAATATTGACACTAGGGTGCTGACATTTACAACATAATTGCACGGTCAATTAAATGGGCGTTATTCGACAAAGAGGTGTGGCAATATTGGAAAAACACCGTATCTCGAATAATATTGATGCTAGAATACTGATATTTAGTACAGAGGTAGACACACTTATTACAAATTACTGTCAATAAAGTGGGCGTCATATAGGGTGTGGCAATATTATATACAATTTATCGAATACTATTGACACTAGGGTACTGAAATGAAGTACAGAGGTAGGCACAATTACTACAAATAAATACCGAGGAAGTGAGCGTTATTCGCCTAAGGGGTGTGGTAGTGTTTAAAAAAAAATTGTATAATATTGACACAAGGGTGCTACAATTCATTGTAAGAATGAGTAGAATTATTGAAAACATTATGATAAACGACGACATTCGACAACGAACCGTCTTACAATTAGAAAAAACACTATATCTCAGTCAATATTGACACTAGGGCATTGAAGCTAAAGCGTCATCAATTACCTCCAATGACATGCCTGTATAAAAAAAAATGGGTTCTGTAAGCGAAAGAGTAATCAATGAATGAAATTTTCTGGACGACTTTCTCGATTACATGTAAGCGGTCGTTAAAACTTCGTTAAAATAACGAGAGTCAGCTGTTTTTAATTGATGTAAAAAATATATCGTGCACAAACGAGAACAGCTGATTCAGTAGAGAAAGATAAGGTAAGAACAAAATTACGCACAAAACGTTAAAATTTGACGATCAATTAATTTACATCGTTGTGAACATTTTTCTTACTATTTTTCCTTCGTTTGATTCGCATTGTCTCCTCTGCACTCGTTACTTCGTGCTCATCACTTTCACTTGCATTAATCATATAAAAAAAGGGCGATTTCCCAAGATATTTGCAATATTAACAACAGTAAAACAATGCAATCAAATCAAAAATTAACTTAAAAAAGATGATGCAAAAAGCAGTGCTGACATAAAAAATATGATTTAAATAATAATACAATTTTTAAGAAACTTTAGAAAATTTACACTGAATTTTAAAATTTCATAATCTGTTAATACTTTTATATGGAAGTACTCACGGTGAGAGTATTTTAGTAACGTAAGCAACGTAATTTTGTACGACGACGCAAGGCAAAATACATCAAGCAAAATTTTTCGATAACGTCGAAAAACGAAAGAGGCTTAAGGATAACATCAACCGTTATTCCAAATTTGCTATCCTGTGCCCGATGCTACTTGCTATTCCGATGTGAACGAAGTCAACGAGCAAGTTCTAAATATTTTAGTTGGTGACACAGTGACAGATCTGAGCACGGATAAATTGAAGACAGTAATGATAACGATAAACAAAATTACCCAGACGAATTTTTGAATGAATTAGAAATGCCACTGCATAAGTTAAACCTCAAAATTGGAAGTATTATAATACTGAAAGAGGTCTCTGTAATGGAACGCGGCGGTTAGTTGTGAAAAACCTGAAAACTAAATTAATCATCGCACTGGTATTGACAGGCACTGGCAAACTTGAAATAGTTTTCAATCCTAGAATTGATTTGGCCCCGACAAACACAGATTTGTGTTTCACTCTCCGGTGGCGACAATTTCCCAATTACACTGGCATTTTCAATGACCATAAATAAATGGCAAGGTCAAATATTGCAAAAAGTAGGTGTTTTTCTAAAAGAACCGGTATTTAGTCATGGGCAGCTTTAAGTAGCCAGGTCTAGAGTTCAGCGGGCTGATGAAGTAAAACTAAGCATTATTGATGACAAGAGATAAGGTGATATGGTTAAAAATTCTAAAAATGTTTATAGTAGAAATGTTGTATATAAGGAAGTTTTATAAAAATAATTTGATAACATGTTTTCAAATAAAAACCTTTGTATATAAATCCAATACATTTTTTGTCGCATTTTGTACACTAAATAGTTCCTTTCCGTCGTAGGATGGGCTTTTACAAATTTTCTTTTAAAGGACATTCAATCATTTTTGCATATTTTGCAATTATTTATTTAAAATGCATATTTTTTGCATATTTCAAACATTTTTTGTAGTTATTATTAAAAAATGTCGCTAATTTTTTCATCTTAAATCTATTTAAAAATTTACAATTCCTCTTAAATATTTGATACGGCTTAATATTTTTCTGGAGCACCCTGTGCAACCTGATATAAAATACTCACCTTCCAAGTTTTATCTTTGTGGCTAATAAATATATAAACCTCTTTACAGAGTTTTGACTACTGTGGGTTGTATGGGAGGTGGACGTGTTTGGGGGCTGATGACCCCCATTTTTTTAACACATCTTAGTTTCACATCTGTTGAATTTTATTCCTGTAGCTTGAATATAAGCCCCTTTATAGAGTTTTCAATTTTGGGCTTTTATGGGAGGTAGGCCTGTTTGTGGGCCCATATCTCACCCATTTTTTGTGATCCCCTCATAAAATACATACATACTAAATTTAATTTCTGCAGCTTTATAAGAAACTCTATGTAGTGATTTAAATTTTTTGGTCTTATGGGAGGTAGGTTTCCACACACAGCTCCACACACAGATGGATGGACGGACAGACGGACAAGGCTTAATCAACTTAATCGACGAGGTGACGCTGATCAAGATTATATATACTTTTCTATACCGGACATATTGTCCCAAGTACAAGTACAAGTACAAGTACAATATGTACCCATTTTGGGACAAATTATCCCACTGTGAAACTTTATTGGGATTATATATCCCAGGGCAAGGGTAAGGACCTCGGACTTCTCAGGTATCCATCTGAGAAGTCGTCATATCTTCATTATCATTATCTTATATTTTATCCTTATAGCTGTATTTACCATCAAAATTGTAAAAAACCCCCAGATTTCTTAAAAAAACTAAGTGGCGAAAGGGTTAAAGGGTTAAAGGGTTAATTGTAAAAAACCCCCAGATTTCTTAAAAAAACTTAGTGGCGAAAGGGTTAAAGAAACATGTTTTTGAAAAGGACCAAATTTTGACTTTGTTGGGTCAAATAAGTGCTGATAATAGAGAAAAAAAAAATATAATATTTCTCTTCAGAATTTCAACTTTTTCAGGATTTTAGTGTTTATTTTTTTGCTAAACTTGTGATATATTCTGATGGGAATATAAGTGACACGACCTAGCCATTGAAGCCGCCCGATTTTTATACATTTGACTTTATCGATGTAGGCATAGAACTCGTACAGCTTTCCATCGTATTTGGTACTCGCCATTGGCGTATATTGGAATAAAGATCGTGTGAAAAATTTTCCTCCCGAACGCTCCCTAAACCTTTTCAGCAGTGGTGCTCAATATCCAGTTTTGTGATGTGTAGAGTAGACCAGGTACGATTATTGACTTATAGAGCGTGAATTTTGTTCGTCGAGAGAGGCCTCTGTAACACCTGTTGGCAAGAGTTGTACTTCGTTTAATTTCAATACCGATATCATTTGAAGAATATATGCTGGATCCCACGTAAACGAAGTCCTTAATAACCTCAAAGATACTTTGTTTAATCTGCGTTGACTGCAAGACTCATTCGATTTTACTCTTTTTTCTGGAAAATGTTGAACTGACGTCACGAGTATTTAAACAATGATGTCAATATCATCAGCATAAGCTTTATTTTGTCAGCTAACACTCAGTCAGCAGCTTGAATGATCTTCTCCATAACTACATTAAAAAAGTTGCATGATAAGCAATCATCATGTCTGAAACTAAGCTTGGTATCGAACGAAGGGGAGAAGTTCTTCCCGATTTTCGCTGGTGGTATTGGTCTGTGTCATCCTGCACAGATCAATAAGCGTTGCAGGAATATCAAATTCAGACATGGTGCAGCAGAGTTTTTTATTGGACTGTCGAAGGCGGCTTTAAAAGCGACAAAAAGATAGTGCGTGTCGATTTGTTACTCCAGGGTCTTCTCCAAGATTTGTCGTAACGAAAATAGATTTTAGATTTTTCTGAAGTCGCACTCCAGTCGCACCGACTAGGTTGGGCTTCAGCCTTTCACATAATACGCTCGACTGTGGCTTATCCCACAATAGTTAGCAAAAATTTTGGGATCGCCTATCTTGTGGATTGATCAATTGAAAATTGTAGAACAAGCAAATATACAAAATAGATACATATAAACCACCCAATCAAGTGCATGCAGTCATTTCATCAATATTATTAACGCATCGTTCACTTAATTCGTATTTCTGCCACGCGTGTTAAAAATGTCGTTGAGGTATTTTGTGGTAATTTGAGGGAATTTGTGGTTATTAGAAAAATTGTGGTAATTTGGGGTATTTTGTGGTATTTTTTTCCCACGCGAGAGATTTTTACCACAAAATACCATGGAAATTACCACATCCCACAATCGTTGAAAAATAACAAAAACACTATTTATCGTGCTTTTCTGGCAAAATAGCTCAGAAGGCAGCTCTCTGTCCCTCCTCTTTTCTCTGTATCGCTCTATTGCAGGTCGCGTTATAACCGTCTGTAGGGTGGACTTATAGGTGGCGTCTTTCTATGCAGTGTTGTCGCGATACTTCTGGTCTAGTCACTGGTTTCATCGAGGGCTGTGATAGCCAATCACTTCTTTGACAGCCATAAGCATAGAGTGAGAATCGAGTAGCGAAGGATTCGGCTGTTTTGATTGCAGCTGGCTCAAAATTAAGGCGTTAAAAAATGTTTAGCATCATAAGTGTTGGTGGAAATGATCTTAGTATGATTTTTTTATTGACTTGTTATGGTTAATACGCTGTCTTGATCATAGATGATACTTAAGAATATGATAATTTGAAACTAAACTGGATGCTTTCTATTTTGGGTTCTGTTGAGGTATTTTGTCAATATTTTTTTTTTTTGTCGAAGATTGAAATTGACGATTTTAAGGGTTTTCATAAATCTTCGTCATGAAATTTTCAATCTTCGCTTTCTGGCGAAATGAGTTCTTTTATGGCAGTGATGTTTCTGACATTTATCATTTTAGGTTTCAGTTTTGCCGATACATTTACTATTTTAAGCTCGCTATATAAGATTGGACCTCTTGGAATATATACAAACTATAAACAGGCCATGTTGTAATTTTATTAGAATTATCTCGGTTATAATTGACTAAAGACAGCAAAAACCGAGCCACTGAAAGAGTTTAGGCCAGTACATGATGTCGTCTTTTTACTTATATCAAAAACACAAAAAACCAACATTAAGAAATAATTTCCAAAATTATCAAATTTGCTGTAAAAAAACCCATATTCTTGTACCACATTTAATATTGGTATCTATATATGTTTGTGTATGTAACAAAAACGACCCCCAGATAAATTATAAACAACATCACAAAAACAAAAATCCTCGCAACGAACCTGCTTTTTACAATTATATTTCGACTTATGGCCAGGAAATTAGGTAAAAGTCTCTCAATGCAATGGCGTAATGAATTACAAAAAAAATTAAACATAAGTATTGTTTTTAACAGATATAGAAATGTTAGATTTTCATACAAAAAAAGCCCGTCACTGGCTAAAGCATATACTTAGTATATATCGTGTTGGCTAAGTGTTTGTGAATGACTCAGTTAGCTACACTTTAGCCAAGTTTATTACGCTGCAGCAGCTTCCTCTTCGCCCTTTAGGCAAACAATTAAGTTTCACCCGAGATTTATATGAAATTTCAGGATGTCTGCCGTTGTTTGAGAATTACGACACGAATGTTGCACCAGTTGAATGAGATTAGAGTTTATCCGCATAGTCTTTATTGCATATGTATGCATGTATATATGTATGTGTGAGTGTGTTTCTTTTTCTTATGTTTCATTTTAATATTGTTGTTTATTTAAGCATAAAATGAAAAAGTAATTATCCTAAAGGGCATCTGAAATGATTAGAACTGTGCAAATATTGAAATGAGCTTAAAGTTTCCAACCGTCTCTGGATAGCTTCGGGAGAAAAACTTTCAGCTTAAATAGCTACGTATTGTCGAAAAAGTTCAGTTATTAAAAAAGAGAATTTGGCAGTTGTTTTTTTTAATTTTAAATTAAGTATTTCAGGTGTCCAATCTATGCAGTCACGTCTGCCTTGGTTCAAAAATGGTTTCATAGATTAGTAGAAAAGAAAGGGAAATCAAGTGAAACAAGTTTAGTGTGTTTTACATATATGTGGCGAAAAGATATAACAACATGCTAAATTGAAACTGAAGCAAGTAATATGCCTTCATCTCAGTTTATTTAAGTTATTGACAATCCCTTATTCGGCTTCCTGCGGCTGTTTGCATTCCACTCTTTTTAGGATATGCTGTAAAATTCAGATTCATATGCTTTTATTATAACTTTTTTAACTAATCAGGTATACAAAAATGTTTTAAAGGATTTTTTTTTTTGAGATGGCAAACTAGCATTAAATCAAATCGGACAATATTGCAACCAACTTAATTTTGAAGCTTCATCATTAGGCTTCCTTTTTCAGTATGTTTCGTTTAGCTGAAGTGTTAAAAACATAGTTTTTGTGTACTCCGGGTATTCTGAATTCATTTGAAGAAAAATGCAGCTAAAGGCCATCGAATGCTGCAAGAAGCTTACAGGGAACGTGCTTCCCATGAACTCCATGTCTGATTTTTGGTATAGACGTTTTAGAAGTGATGATTTTAATACTGATGACAAAGAGCACGGAGGGTTCAAGGATCCGAATTGAAGGCTATAATGGATGAACACACGTACGAAAAGCGAAATGAACTCGCAAAAGCGGTTAAAAGCCATGGGAACGATCCAAAAGTTAGTGAACAGCTGCTCCAAAGGCAATAAAGAAACAAATTTTTCCATCGTATTTGACTGGTGATGAGAAATGAGAAGTCATACACGCTGCCCAGACATACGCCAAAATCGACGCCAAAGCCCAATATTCACAGTGACAAGGTCATGCTCTATATTTGCTAGGACCAATTGGGCGTCGTGGTGTACTATGAGCTACTACAACTGATTGAAACTATGACAGCCCAAGCAACAATTCTCAAGAGTTGAGCACTGGACGAACAATTTCATTTTTGAATTAGGTCCTATAGCTATCTTCAGCTAAAGTAATACGCTTACAGATTAATTACAGCAAAGGTAGTTGTCTATAAGTGTTCTGTTCTATTTCACATTATCTCACAGTAGTTTAATAGAGTGGTGTTATAAGAGCATTCCTGCGAAGATTCTAATCTTACAAGTCATTTCTTACAGACTTCTACAAGACTTCAGCTATCAGAGTCAAACTCTGAAGAGTTTAAGCTATATAGATTAAGTCTTATAGACATTTCCAAGGCTTATATTTAAAGAGTTCTGATCTGATCTGGTATACTGTAAATTAAGGGACCTGTAAGTGTCAATAAAGAGTATATTATATCCTTAAATGACATTTGTCAAAATAGAAGATTTTGTATAAGAACAACGGTAGGACAAGTAGTACGAAGCAGGGATGGAATTGGACCTTTTTTAATTGTACCAAATCAGAGAGAAAAATAGTGCTTTTTAGAAAAAAATAGTGCCGAATTTTAACATATCGCGCTCATTTCGTAAAAAACCGTCAAAACTCAAAATTTATAATTTTTAGGGAAATTATACAGAAAAAACACTAGGAGCTCTATTGTATATTTTAAGATGATCTTTTTTGCATTGATATAACGGTTTTGCGAATGCCTTTAACTCGGTTTCTCTATGGAAGATGAATTTAAAAAGTAAAAAGGTTTTGATACAAATTTCAAATTCAACAATTTTCATATTTTTCAAATTTTAGTTAAGATCTTTTTTAAACTTAAATAAAAAATAATACATTGTATTCATTAAATGCTTATCATATACATATGTATATGAGGTTTTAAATATTGCTCTTAATGCGATTTTGAATAGAAAATTATTCCCTCTACGCAAGCAGATGAGTGTGAAAAGGACAGTACACATTGGACAATTCTCTGTTTATCTGTCTGTCTGTTCCGTATAGGCTCGCGCACCGTTTATCCGATTGAGCTGAAATTTGGACACCGAGTACCTTTCATAAAAAGAAAGAACATAGGGGGTGTAAAAAAGTGGGCGGAAGTCTGTGGGCGTGGCACTCTTTTATAAATTCTAAATGCCTGGACCGATTTCAATGAAATTTGGTATGGAGGTTCAGCTGCACCCAAGATAAAGCATAGGTAAAAACTTGGGCGGAAGTATGTGGGCGTGGCACTCTATAATAACTCCTAAACACCTGGACCGATTTCCATGAAATTTGGTATGGAGGTTCAACTGCTCCCAAAATAAAACATAGGCAATAAAAAATTGCAAGGACTTCCGCAAGAGGGCGCTTTAAGTAGTGCGTTTCAAAGACTCAATAACTCCTTAACGCCTGAACCGATTTCAATGAAATTTGGTATGAACGTTCAACTGCACCCAAGATAAAGCATAAAATATAAAAAATTCCAAAGACTTCCGAAAGAGGGCGCTTTAAGTAGTACATTGTTAAGACTCAATAACTCTTTAATGACTTGATCGATTTTACTAAAATTTGGTACGTGAAATAACTTGACCCTGCAACAGAATTGAGGCTATTTAAATTTCAGAAAATTTCCGTGAGAGGTCGTTTTATTCAATCAACTATGTTCGGCTCATTCACGTCAAAAAGGATGAATCAATTTTAATGAAACTTGGCAAGCATTTGTATCTGTGCCTGAAATAGATCCTATGCTTTTAAAAGTTCTTTCGACAAAAATCAAGGAATGAGACGAAGGCAAACGAAGTCAAAAACCAAAGACCAACGAAAAAAAAAGTTTAACGAATACCAGCAGAAGCTATATAAAGATGAAAAAAAATTAACCGAACAGTATCGACCAAAACCGAAGTTGAACGACACAATCCAAAAATTGAATCGATGCTTATAGGATTATTTAAAATTGGAATTTATTTGAGATAAAATTGTCAATGCTAAGAAAAACTTTAAGCGCATTTTTCTCGAAATGACTTTTCAAACTGCACTCAGAAAAAAATTTCTCGGAATATGATAAAAATGGCATCATGTTTACTGAAAAATGGTATTGACCTTTGCTCCAGAGAATGCTTTTCTCTAAATGCGATCCTAAAAATTCTCTAAAAATGATAAAAACCTTCTATGAAAAAGAGAAATATATAAAAATAATTCGATTTTAGAGAAAAAGACTCTTCAGTTTTGAGAAAACATTTGTGTTTATTGAAACAAATACTGCTCATAGTGAATTTTTTATCAAAATATAGGAAAAAATTTTCATTTTCAAAAATGAAGAGAAATATATTTGTGCGAGAGATATATTTGTCACAGACATCCACAACGAAATCAACAAATTTTTTTTTTTGTTTCGTTGATTCAGAAAAATAAATTATTAAAATTATGTCGTTTTTTAAATAACGTTAAAAATATATCAAATCAAATTTTGTTTCGTTGAATAACGAATAATTTTCTATTATTTTCTCCTATGCTAAAAAAAATTTCTTCTGATACAAAAAAAAAAGAAATTTTTTTTGTTGAAATTAACGTTATTTTTAACGGTTGGTTGGGCACAAAATCGAAAAAATTTTTATCGTTTTCTCCGAAACGAAATAAATATTTTTCGTTTTTTGAATTAACGTTATTTTTTGATTTCGCTTCAACGAAACAAAAAAAAATATTTTGGTTATCGTTAAAAATAACGTTAACGTGCATGCCTGATTTGTCATTAGAAGAGACATTGAAATATTTCCATTTCCTTGAAGTGAAGAAATATTTCTTCGAAAATGTGAAAATTTATTCTAATTGAAGAAAATTTTATTCGAAAAGAGAGAATTGCTATTATCGAAAATAGAGAAATTTTTCACCGGAGGAAGTTATGTGTTTTTTTCTGAGTGTGGATGTCCATTCCTCAGGAACCAGACGTCAGATCGAGACGTTGAAGATGTCATTTTTTGTTTTAATCATGTCTGGCAGGTACAGTTTTACGGAAATTTGACTAAACACTTTCGACGGAAGGAGGGGTAAAACCCCAAAAAACGATAATTTTAAAAATTTTACAATTGAATTGATAATTTTAAAAACGTAAAAATGAGAGCAGTTTTGAACATCGTCCTCTTTCCGTGCTCGAGGCACAACCTCGAGTAACACCGGGTTACATCTGCTAGTTTTTAAATAAAAAAACATCAAATCTTAAATTTTTAATCTTACTTACTTTATGCCAAAATTGTAAAATTGAGACATTTTCCATACTAAATATTGTAGGATATTCAGATAACGCTCTAAATATATTATTTATTATTTCAGCTTCAAAAATTTCGTTTTCTAGAAAGAATTGTAGAAGTAATGACAAAATGGTATTCGTTTCACCAGAGACTACATGTTGTGGAGAAAAATATGGAATCATGTTTAATACTTCATTATTGAAATCAATTCGTTTTTTGAAGTCTGTAGGAAAAAGTAATATAAAATTTTAGTGCAACTTTCTTGAACTCAACAATATCACATTGTGATATGTTTTTTGATTTGTAAAATATTTCGACTGTATTTCCACAATAAACATCCTTCACATGGATATGATTATTTAAATTCAACGAACTTAAAGAACATAAATCAATATTTTTTTGTGAGTAAAATGTCGGCAAATTTCTCTAAATAAGTATTTACACCTAGAACAAAGTATTTGAATTCTGGCGTCCTCTGACTGCATTTCAATATTCACATCGTTTATAGTTTTTAAAATATAGGACCAAAAAAAATAAATAAATTTTTATCAAGGGGTCTGAGGTTTTCACTTATGGAAAAAATATTTTCGTTACCATAGTGTGCTTCAAAATCAGTTAGTCAAAAATAATAGTCTAGCGCAGTTCACTGCTCAAAAATTCTATCGACTACATTCTAAATGATACAAAAAACTGTTAAATTTCAATCTATATTTTATAAATGGATAATAAAACCTGTCGGGAGAGCCATCGCGTTGGAGCTAATCCCAAAATTTGGTGAAGCTGGAAGCCAAAATCTGCTTGAAGCTCGCTGAAGTCTTCTTTTCTGCTAACGCTATGACAAAAATGTTCATTGATGTTTATTATAAGTCCCTCGACGGCTTTTGGAATTGTTGAGCTGCTCCATCAGACGAAATACTTAAATTCTGGCAAATATCACCGTTGATAAAAATAAAAATTATAAAAAAAAAAATTTATAAAAAACTTTCACCGTTGATAAAAATTTTGGGGCAATTACAATTTTCTTTTTTCAAACATTTTTCAATTTTGGGATATTCAAATTGTGCCGAAATGAAAAAGCACATGCTTAAAGTGCCGTCTAGTTTCGAAAGTGCCAAAAAAGCACAATTGTGCGTAAAATGCCATCCCTGGTACGAAGGTCTAAGAGTACTACTCTGATTTTAAGAGCAGCGGTCTGGCAAGGGAGTATCACTCTGATTATAAGAGCAACAGTCTGACTAGAAGAGTATCGCTCTGATTATAAGAGCAACGGTCTGACTACAAAAGTATCACTCTGATTATAAGAGCAACTGTCTGACTAGTGAATGCTTTTTCAAAATGGTGGTCCTACAAATTTCGCCTTTAACCCATCTCGTAAAGTATACAACTCTTATATGTGACTTACTTAAGTATATTATTTTTGAAGTGAGAGCTGTACTCTTGTATGAAGCATCAACTCTTAAAACTGCCTTACAGTGCATATATAGAGAGTATAGTATAATTTGTTAATTAAATAAAACTATTAATGTTGATTTTTGCGAACGCGGACAGCTTCTAAAACTGCCTTACAGTGCATATATAGAGAGTATAGTATAATTTGTTAATTAAATAAAACTATTAATGTTGATTTTTGCGAACGCGGACAGCTTCTAACCAAGGTGCAATATAAGATTCATACGGAAAAGATGCCATCGCAATAAAATTTATGCGTTAATGTGATAAAATATTACACCACGCTTAAACGATATTATAGGTAAAATAATTTGGGAAGTATTGTATGTATACATTAGGCCGGATCATTTTTATATGGATACAAAAAATGTCAACCGGTCGGGGTCCCAAAAGTTAGAGGAACTCATTAAAATGATTTAGGCATACTTTTTTTTCAAATCGGAGAAAAACCGCCGAAGCAATTTTTATTCTCCTGAAGGTCCTTTTTGGCAAAAAAACATTTTTTTTGCCTGTAACTTTTTATTTTTCACAGAACGCATACCCACATCGTCTTAAATGTTAAATTTCTTACCCATACCAAAATTTTGACATATAAAAGTTGTTAAAATTTTATTTCTTTATAACTCTCATCGACCACCAAAAATGTAATTATTTACTATTTTTAAAAACACATTTTTTTAAAACCACTGTAAAAGACACAGTTTTCATTAGATTTACGTAGAATTATTATTGTTGGAAAGGTATTAAGTTCTTGTTTTGTTCTATGTATCGCTTAAATCAAAGTTATGTGATTAAAAAAAACAAAAATGTATCGAAAACTGGACGATAAAGCAGTGAACAAATGAAATTAATTGTTTGTATGAATAAGAAATGTTTAATTTTATCAGATTTCTAAAGTCGATTTCTCACATTCTGGCAGTTTTAGCACACAGCTTTGATTAAAGCGATACACAGAAAGAAATAAGAACTTAATACATTTCCAACAGTAACACTTTCACGTAAATTTAGAAAAAAATGTATCTTTTAAAGAGCTTTTAAAAAAATTTCTTTGTAAAAATATCAAAAAATTCAATTTTTGGTGGTCAATAAGAGTTATAATGAAACATAATTAAGAAGTAAGAAATTTAATATTTTAGCAGATGTGGGTATGCGTTCTGTGAAAAACAAAAAGTTACAAGCAAAAAACATGTTTTTTTTTCCAAAAAGGACCTTCAGGAGAATCAAAATTGCTTCGGCGGTTTTTGTCCGATTTAAAAAAAAAAGTATGTAGAAATCATTTAAATGAGTTCCTCTAACTTTTGAGATCCCGACCGGCGGAATCTATATTTCGATTCGGTCTAGTATACATAATCCTTATAAAAAATATTTGATTGTATTTTTGCTTACGTATTAATGTTTTAATTCTCTTAAGAGTATATATCTGCAATAGATCTGTAAGTCTTGTCTAAGACAATTCTTCTAAGAGTGTTGATCTTGTTTCAGTGGTCTAAGAGGTCGCTTATGAGGGCGCTTTTAAAATAACAACTCGCCTTTATATAGTGCCAAAATGAGCTTAGAAGAGTTTTACAAGCATCTTATACAGATAACGTTTAGAGATAATCGTAAGTGTGTAATTCTTAATAATTTCTCTTCAAGAAGTTTTTAAGATAAAATAAAGATAGTAATTGTTGCTTGGGAGGGCAATTCCACTGAACTTAATTGATGCGTTTGAGCCGAGAATTTAAGCAAAAACGGCCAAAAATCGAGCAAAGACACGAAGCGTTATTTTGTAACATGATAACACTCGGCTACATGTTGCGCAGCCGATTAAAACATACCTTGAACAATTGAAATCGGAAGTCTTTCCCCACCTGCCGTTTAACCCGTTGGCCCCTTCCGATTACTATTTGTTTTTGTTAACGATGCATGCCCTTGAAGATCAGCACTCACGCTCTATTGAAGAACGTGGTTCAGATTCGTGGGTCTCGTCAAAAGATGCATAATTTTTCGAGATGGTACCGAAAATAAAGGAAAAAAGTAGTGGCTTGCAATGGCCAATACTTTGAAAAATGAATCTGCTACAAATTGTTCACAATGAAGCGTCAAATTTGAAAAAACATTTATGAAAAAAATACTTTTTATTCTTATCCCGAAATTTTTACTCATATTTTCAGTAGTCTATAGCCAATTATATTTTGGATCTGCAACGATAGCTAATTTTAAGGATTTAAAAAAAAAAATGCTCATTAAAGATTTCCAATTTTTGTAAGTCAAAATTTTAATTTTATATTAAAGTGTAATAAAAGTTGCACTTACCATCTCCGATTTGGATCAAATTTCTTGGATTGGTTTAATAATAAGTTTACCAAATAGGATATTATTTCTACAATAATTTTTCAAGGCCAAAATAGGGTATATTTTGAGACAACGTAGCTGTCTAATTTTAAATTCGAGCCCTAAAAGGATTCAGCTGTTTCAATAAGGCTTACTGTAATAAAAATTTTAAATAATTTAAATTCTACGTGTAAAAAAAAGAATAATTCACATTAATGCTATTTAAATTAATTTACAAATGAAAAGCTTTCATCGCCTCAAAGCAAATGTTGATAAGAAGGATCATATAACAATGATGTCTCATGCAAACATTGTAAATCAGAAAATAATTTCAAAACCTCAAATATTAATTTTGGTATTTTAGCATAGCAAAAAAAAAAAAAAATTCAAAACAATTTCCAGCAAAAATATAACAATTGATTAAGCATCAAAGCAACAACAATAAAAATTCCGCTACACACATGCTGCAAATTTTGAATGCCTCTAACATCAACTCCGCCTCTTAACTAGTTAACCGCAAAGTTTATATAACGTTACGTGAACGTATTTTTGCAGAGGCAGCAGCAGAAGCAGCAAAAAATGCTCCCGGCTAAATGTGTTGAAAAATAAACTTGCAACTTGTAGCTGACTATTGCTGGTTACGTTACTGTTTGCGAGCAACGAGCTGCTGACCTGACTGGATGTTTTGCTTGGCCACCTGCCTCTGTTCAACACTACAACGCCATGCCATGCCAAAGCAACATCTCGGCCAGGCTTAGACAGTGTATTCCACCAAAGCTACCTCGATGACACCTCAATGTCCTTTAGGCAAGCCATAACAAAAAGAGAGCGCCTACGACAACAACAACTACAACGTAAAATTACAAAAAAAAAAAAAAATTACCTCAAACGAAACTGATTGAGCGCCAATTTGAACAAAATACAACAATGATAAAACAACCGATGAGCAACACTGATGCTAGTTGTTGTCAGCTGCTGAGACTGCTGACAGCGTTAAAATGCTTGCGCGTCTATATGTGTGCGTGTGTGCGTTTATATTTGAAAACAACAAAAACATTTTAACATCCTTTCGCTTTCAATTTTAATTTATACACTTGAATTCAACTCGACGCTCTGAGCGGAAATAATCTTGATTTCCTCTCGTTATGCTATAAGAGCAAGGCGCGCTTGTGTGAGTTGAATTTGTTTTGCGGAGAGTGTGGTGAATAAAATATTGTTGTTTTTGCACACGCTCTACTCTGGTGCGTGGCTACTAAAAATCCTTTAATTTATTGTCACGTTAGCATTTTTTTGCAACTCTGCTTTCTGTATAGTACATAAGTACGCTTAAACGTTTATTTTCAGGAATGTTTGCGTGTGTATGTATGTTTGCGTATGAGAGAATATGTGTGTGTGTGTGTGTGTGTGTTGGTGAAAGTTGTAATGTTTGTTTGCTTGTACGACTTGCATGCAAATAGTTGCTGTCGTTAAATTTCAATTTGCTGGGATTTTGTTCATATTTTCTGCTGGGCTGTCACAAAGATGCTTAACTGTATGTGCGTGTGTGTGTGTGTATATATATGTAAGGCTAGCATGCAGTGGCGGGTACATAGATTTTTTTTTGTAAATGATACTTATATATCCTTGTTTTAATTTTTGAAGTGAAACTCCTTTAAAGGCGAGTGAAATTTCAAGGTCTCTTATTCGTCATGCTTGGGTAACGTTTTCAATTTATATGAAAAATTTCAAAAGCAAACATTGATATGAAAATTCCACATCAAATTATTGCCGCTAGTGGGAATTCAACCAGGATTGTTGCAACTGAACATCGAATTAGAGTCGGAAACGCTATCATTATGCCACATTGTCACATGATAAACAGGCAAACAAAATGTAATTAATATTAAACGCGTTTTGATCTGTATCTAGTATATCAGAAATACAAACCATGTCTTTCAAGCATTTAATTTTCACTCTAAAAGTATGCACGGAAAATTTATTTCTTCAAACTTTGAACAAAATCGTCTCAAGCCGACTCAAAACCTCCACGTGGTGTCTCCTGGAAACAGCAACATAACACCCGTTAGTTGACAGCTAATTTGAGCGGCGGGCATTTTTGGCCTTTAAGCAAAGGTTCTGCGTTGGTTTCGATGCCCACCACATAAAAAACCTTTTCAATGAAACAACTAAGAAATATGAGAAAAATTATTCCCAAAACTGATGACGACTACCACAAACGAAAAACTGATATTGATTTACGGATATGCACCTGGAATGTCTGGACCCTAAATTGGGATGGTGCCTCTATCCAACTGATTGATGTCTTGGAAAGTAATCAAGCTGATATCACTGCAATCCAAGAAATGCGATGGAAGGGACCGGGTTGTTTACAACAAGCATCCTATGATATCTTTTGTAGTTGGCAAGAATTGGCAAGAGAATACGGCATCATGTTCTGCGATTCATTCCTGTGAACGAGCGACTTGCCATAATCCGCTTCAAGGCAAAATTTTTCAACATAAGCCTAATATGTGCGCATGCTCCGACAGAAGAAAAAGATGACGAGACCAAAGAAAGTTTCTATGAGCGCCTTAAAGATGCATACAAGCGCTGCCCCCGTCATAACATTTAAATAGTACTTGGTGACTTTTACGCCAAGATGGGCAAGGAAAAAATGTTTGCTCCAAACAGTCGGAAAGTTCAGCATCCACGACAACACATCGGATAAAGGAATGGCGTTGATTGACTTCGCCGCAGCACGACATATGGTCGTTAGTAGCATTAGATTCAGGCATCAGTGGACGCATATATTGTCAATCGCACTCTATGCATACGGCTGCCGAAGAGGTGATAAGCTACCACCGCCCTCGCCGAAACTGACCAGGAGTGTCGCGACGCCACTGCAGAGAAGGACATCGCCTAAAAAGCCACCCTGCAGTTGGTTGCAACGCGTTCTGTTATGGAGCGATACCGAAAAAAGAGGAGGAAAGAAAGACGCATTTTCAGGCAAAAAAAACGAGAGGCGGAAATGCGTCAGTGCGAGAAAATTTAGATGCATGGCGATAGGAATGAGAATCGAACATACTTCGAAAAGATAAGACGCCTAGCCGATGGTTTCAAGACCGGAGCCTCTTTCTGCAAGGATGAGAATGGGAATCTAGTGACAGATATCTAAAGTACACTGATGCTATGGAGGAAACACTTCTCTAGTCTTCTAAATGGCGACGCTGACAACAATCCCGCCAATAGAGAAAATATCCCGGAAACCCCAATTATGGATGACAGCGTTGAAGTTTCGCTGCCCGATTATAACGAGGTCTCAACAGCTATAGCTCGGCTTAAAAACAACAAAGCCGCAGAAGCCGATGGCTTACGGGCTGATGTTTAAGTCCGGTGGCGAAGCTCTGTTTAAATGCATTCACAGACTTGTATGCAGAATATGGTCGGAAGAATGCATTCCAGATGATTTGAACCTCAGTGTGTTCTGCCCAATCCACAAGAAAGGCGATCCCACCATTTGCGCCAACTACCGTGGGATTAGCCTTCTTAATATCGCATATAAGGTTCAGTCTTCAGACCTGCAAAGTCCACCATTGACCAGATCTTCACGCTCCGACAAATTTTGGAAAAGACTCTCGAAAAACAAATATTGGCACACACCATATTTCAAAGCGGCCTTCGACAGTCCAATAAGGAGTTACCTATACTCCATCATGTCTGAATTTGGTATACCTCACGTTAATTGCATGATACAATACAATACACATATTCACATGGACCCTAGGATCTGCACTATTGAATATTTTTGGAATCCGCCCAAGAACACGCCTAGCTCCCATACAACCAAAATGTTGAAAATAACATAAAAAGGTGTATACATGGCCTGCAGGGATTGAACTTGGTATGGGAGACTATTCTTTCAAACTAAGGCATGCCCACAAAATGGGCGTCACCTGCTCACGAACACGCCCATCTCCCATACAACTCACAATATTGAAAATACCATAAAAAGGTTTGTATATAACTTACAGGGATTAAAATTTGTATAAGAGAATTTCATATTAAAAAATATATGGCACCCGCCCACGAGCACGCCCTACTCCCATACAACCCACAACCCACATGAGTGAAAACTGTTAAAAACTGTAAAGGAATACATGGACTTTGAAAAAATAAGAATTTATTTATGTTTGGAGGATTAATTTATTTCATAGTCGGGCTAGACCCATGATAGAATAATTTTACCAGGTAGTGTTGACAAATGTTGATTCTCTCAGCTACAAGTAAACGAACCCTTGTCAAAAACAGCTGTTCATTGTTATATTCGTTGGCCACATTCAGCTGTGTCAACCGTTATGACAGCAACACATCGGGGAGCGCTATTATCGGTATTGAAGTTTCAGAAAAATTGTCAAGTTCATGAAATATCAAGCTTTGTATCAAATACGAATGGAAATTTTACCGAAAAATTAAAAATTTTCTATTTTTAAATGCATTTTAATGCGCAACTTCATATTTATGTCCATCAAGTTTTGACTTAGCAGTTGGCAACTGTTGGGTAAGCTGAATGTGACCATTGAAAATTAATTGTATGCTATGACGGATTGTGAGCGCTCTCTTTCTTGTTATATTTTTTGACAAACGTCCGTTTCCAACAGAAACGTCAATATTATCTTGGAGTAATTATATCATGGGCTAGACCAAATTTTGAGTTTCTTTGCTTGTTTATTTTCAAAATATTTCAAAATGTCTTATGTTGATTAATTTTTTGGCAGGTAAAAATTTTTAATTTATTTATTGATGTGGTCGTCATAGCAAAAGTGTTGCCAACTATTGACCAAATAAAAGCAATATGAGCAGACGTTTTTTTTACAAGCGAGTTGAGCACTGGCGAAACGAACGCAGCTGATATTGACATCATTGGTCAAAATAAAAAATACGCGCGAAGTCAGTGCAGCATTCTCCAGGCTAGAAAAAGAGTCGAGTCGAATGGGTCTTGCAGTAAACGCAGATCAAAGTATCTTGTGTCAACAAACAAACAGTCCCAGCGTCTTGGAAACCACGTCACTGTTGAAAACACCTCCTTTGAGGTTGTTAAAGACTACGTTTATCTGGGAACCGGCATTAACTGATGAAATGATATCAGTATATCAGTATCATGCATAGCTCGACTCACAAGAAGACGCTGATCAAGAATATATATATATGTACTTTTCTATACCGGACTCGCTTATTTCTATGCGTTACAAATGTTTGCACAAAGTTAATATACCCTGACCTTTTCAGGTTTAGGGTATAATTAAATTTTAACCAAAAATTATGCATCAACCGTAATCGATTTATAATATACGTTTGGGGTTTTCACTCGTTTGATTTGATATGACGTTTGATTACTTTTCATGTGACTCACTTTGATTGAATCCTGTTTTGATTGAAACTACAATCATTTTTGGGGTGCTTAAGAGCTTCCTTTGGTTGCGCCAATGCTTGTTGAACAAAACTAACTCTCTATAAGTCAATAATGATGCCCATCCTACTATATGCATCACAAACTAGGAAGTAGAGCTGTTCTGATGAAAGGGCTTAGAGCGTTTCAGAGGAAAATCTCTTGCAAGATCTATGATACAATCAGTGACAGTTTGTCAGTGTTCAAGAATTTAATAATGAAAACAAAAACTAAAATATTTTACTGTTTAAATGAAAACTAATTTAAAATAAAAATTTTTTCCAAAACACCAAAACTTTTTTGCAAAAATGGATATAAATCTCAATAATCTTCTAAGCCAATAAAGAATTTGATTTGAAACTTTTATAATGAAATGCATACATTTTTAGTTTTGACGTAGAATTACAGCGGGGTTTGTATGGGGTCGTTTAAACAGATTTTTTCAAGGCCATGAAACTTTTTTGACGAATACTTTAGGATATACCTACAGCCTTTAATACTCATCGTTCAAAGATAATATATAAACTAAAATATCAGATATATCTTGCGCTGAATGAACATTTAATTTTGGATTTTGTCAATTTTATATTAAAGTCACAAAAAAGTAAAATATAAGAAGAAAATTGCTTGTGTTTATATAAGAAAATCAATCATCAGCTGCTTATGCTGTGCCTGCTGCTTTCTTAATTTTTGTTTCGTTGTTTTTGCTTGTATTGTTTTTGTTTTATACGAACTGATTCGCAGGCTTCTTCAATGGGTTCTTGTATGTACTACTTATTTATTGTGTTCTTGTATCCTACTGCTTAGAAATGAGTGCTCTATTTTAACATAAGATTTCATTCACAACCTCTTTTCAACTCAGTCAATGAACTCAACCTGACAAACTTAACGAAATGATCTTTTTGCTTGGTAAGTTTATCATGCTTACTTTTAACGTTTTCTTTGTTTTGTTCTCGATAAAAAGTTCATAATTGAGTGTTATTAATATATTTGTTAATTTTCGGAAGATCAATAAAAAATACATGCAAAATGGACAAAACAATCGGACCAAAGAGACAAAGTAGAAGAGGTTACAACTTAAACGGAATTCTACGTCTATACTTACTTACGATACTATCGAAACTTATTTAAATTTAAATAAAAATGCCGAAGTTGTCAAAATCATGATTTAAAAAGAAACTTCTGTTAAGAATATTAAATATTCTAGTATAAGAGTCCATCCTATGACGGGATGAAACTATTTAGAGCAAACAATATTGCAAAAATGTATGCGCTTTAACACCACTTTTTATATCAAACAAATATTCTGTGCATGCTCATTCAGACTGAATATTTATTCGGATAGAATAAGTCAAAAAATTTAGAAGGCACTGTAATAAAAAAAATAAGACACAGTTTAATATACAGTTTGAGCGATACTAGGTGCGGAGCATGACTCATGTCTTTTATATAGGTATCAAATATGTATGAATTACATATACGAATATTTAATAATTGCACTTGTGTAAGGACTTTATTCAGATAGCTGCCGAAAACTATGCAACATTTTAAAAGCAATAACAGTCTGAATCGAGCATGTTTTTTAATTACGTTAAAAAAGCCGTTTTCAAACCGAACTATTTCCGTTCAAAGTAGTTGAGTGACAAAACGAAAAAAGTATTTCGGGCTTAACCTTAGGCTTAAAAATAGTAGTAAATACTTTTGCTCCGAAAAAGTAATAAAAGTTAGAGTTGAATGGCAATTGAGAGAGGCGTGAGTTTGCAGTTTGAAATACGTCTGCACAGCGCCGAACTTCACCACACTGAGAAATAACTGTTAAGGAATGCGTTGATGCTCATAATAAGCAGCGTTTTACAACGAAATGTTAACGGTGTTCTTTTGTTGTTGGTGTTTCATAGCTGCTGTTCTAGCTGCTACTGCTGCTGCTGCTGCTGCTACTAACACTTCTATTGTTGATGGCGGCAGAATTGCTCTGTTGTTGTTTTTGTTTTGTGGTGAAGAAAGTTTTTGCGTTCTGTCCAGGCTAAGTCAAAAAATACCCTCGACAACGTAAAATCAGTTGCAGTGCGTAGGCGGTTGTCGTAGATGTTGTAGCGAGCACGTGCTAATCGGTTGTCGTCTGCTCCGTTGTCTGCTTTCTTACTGCTAACAAACATAATAAATTATACTAAATATTACAACAACAAAAGAGTTCCTTTAAGGAAAAAAATGATAAAAAAAAAATACAAAAATGTACTTCATTAGTTTTGAAAAGATGCAGAAGTTTGTTATTTTCAATGAGTTCAAGAAGTGAAAAGCAGTGAAAAAGAAATGTGAATTCAGAGTTTAGAGAAAACTGCAGTCATTTTGAGTTGATAAAAATTTTTTGCTAAATCGAACGACATTTTAAGAATATGTAGTTTAAAAATGAGTTGAAAAAATAAACAAAATTTAAGAAAAAAATATAAAAAACCTGCACCTTGTTATTTGCACCGTTTTATAAAGAATTTTATAAAGTGTTAGAATTTGAGTTTTGAAGAATTTATATATATATATATAAAAGATTTTTAATAAGAAAAACAAAAAAAAAACTAAATTTTTGTTTGGAAACATAGCAAAAATTTAGAACTATAACAGATTTTAAGCAAACAATTTGAGGACAATAATTATACATATAACTAAAAATTACTAGAAAAAAAAAATATAAAAAATAAATAAGTGTTAAATAACGACAATAATTTACTAAATGTTAAAGTAGTACTTAAATAAAAAGAAAACTTAAAGCATCAATTAGAAATAAACGTTGTCTAAAGTGCTCAACCCATTAGTTAAGAACATATTAAGAATTATATGTATGTCAAAAGATAAATCTAAAAAAATATCAGTTGTTCCTTTAACAACAATTAAAAATAAAATATTATTTAAACTTCTCACGCTTTAATAAAAAACAAAAACATTTTAATTACAAAAGTTAATTAAAACTAGAAAAAAAAAACAACACGAACCACCCTCAGAGCTAAAAAACAAACACTGTGAACAACATTTATGGGACAAAATTAAAAATCTGCCTAAGTGAAAATATATTGTGTACCCAGCATTGCAGAGAGAAGAACACACAAACAACAAAAAAAGAAGAAAAAAATAAAACGGAAATTGAAAAAAATCTCTAAAATAAACCCGCTCGCTCTAAAAGGAAGCAAAAACCCTTAAAAAAGCAACAACAATAACAACACAAAGTAGCTGCCTACCACAGTTGAGGCACCGACTAAGACACCGACGACGACGACCGCCTAAGAAGTAGTTGAAAAAAAAAATATCTACTACTTTTTTTTTTGTTCATGCAGCAGAGCTACAACAGCAACAATGTACGTATTTGTCATTTCAGTGTTGTTGTATGTGTCTAAATATATGTGTGTGTGTGCATGCGAAAGTATGAGTTTATTTTGTGTGCGTGTATAGATCTGGTAGCAGCGCCTGGTAAAGATTTCGAAATAAAAATAAAAAAAACCCATCCAAAAAAAGCAACACAAACAAACTCGCTCAGACAGCAGCTTTAAGCAGAGATAATAAGAGGAAAAAGACAACAACAACAACAACAAAAAACGAGAAAAAATACGAAAAGCACAAACAAGGCCTCATAGATAATTTAGGCAGCAACAACAACAACAACAACAACAACAACCTCTAACTAACTGCCCGTAACAAGAAAAATCGATTTTTATCTGTTTCAAAGAATTTTTTTAATTTTATTTGAATTAAATTTAAAATAAAATAAAAATGTGCTGTTAAGGCCGGCCAGCAAGCAATAGTTAAACAATTTCAATTTGTATTTATTTTTTTTCATTTCAATTTGCTTTAAGCGACCAAACGGAAACGACGCCATGTTCATGTCATAAAAGATAAGAAATAATGATTGAGCTAGACACAGCCACAAAAACAAGCAGCGTGTGATCGAGCGGAAGTTGGTATACAAACGCAAACATACAAACACACGCGTGCATCTACAAGCACACATCCCACAGCTGCTGGTATTTTAAAATTTTTTGTTTTCTGCCAAATGTAGCACAGTTATAGAAAAGTTATTTTTAACAAGTTGGCCAAAAAACTGCTCAATTTTAGCCAAACAACATGAATTATACATAACGTTTAGTTTTGTTTTTTTCGATTTTTTGCTTTTTTTCGGGTTTTGCTTTGTTTTTGTTTGCGTTAAACCTCAACAAAGTTTTGTGTTTTGTATTTGTGCAGAAAATTTGTTTTAATTTCTGCTGTTTGGTTTGGAGAACAAGCAATTGTTTTATTTGATAAATAAGTTGTTACTTTTAACAACTGTTGTGGTTTAAGAAACCATGAAAATGCGGTTGATTTTCAAAGAACAAGACGAAGAAGAAGAAGACTTAAAATCGACTTGATCTTAATATCTAAAAAAAAAAAATTATACCAATTCCGCTGAATATCTTAAGTCTTAGACAAATATTGAGTACTAAACCTGTTGCTGGAATTCGAGCAACATAATCAATACTAGAAGCGTTAAGAATTTTAAAATGTGCTCTGCTTGTAAATGAAAATTCTGATAAAAAATGCTAATGAAAAATTATAATAAAAATCTGAATTTTGAAGGAGGCTGATTTTTGAATTTGAAACAGCTTTTTTCACATTTTTAACAATTTATGAATGCAATAAACGAAATTTTTGGAGAAAGTTTTTACTTGTGTGAAAACTTCAAATCAATTCGTTTTCAAAATTAAATGTTTTTAATATATTCATAGCTTACGCGAATAGATTCTTATCAGAAAAGATAATTACTACAACTGCTAGCATAGGGTATATTATAGTAGATAAGATTATAAAGCACAGTTTAAAGGACACAAATTTACATATTTTGTATGGAAAAAAAATGTAGTTTTGATAATTTTAACAGAAAGCAGTCTGAAGTAGAAACTATTTTATAGGCGGAAACACTAAAAATACTATAAATAAATAAATTAAGCTATAAATTTTATTTTAACATATCAGGAAACGAACACACGTCCTCTGGATGCAAGGCTTCCACGTTATCCACAAGTCTATCGTTTGCTTCATTATGAAAACAAGCTTTAAAATTAAATAAAACAAGCAAAGAAAGTCTTAATTCGGTCTAGGCCGACTATGAAATACCCTAAACCTACTTTTCAAAAAACAAAATATTATTCTTGAAAATGGACGTGCCCGTGGGCCCTAAACCTACTTTTAAAAAAACAAAATATTATTCTTGAAAACAGACGCACCGTGGGCGGATGAAGTTTATTTTTTATATGCTTTTAAATGTTCATGAAAAATTTACACAAACCAAGTTTTATTCTTTTAGCTCACAGTTAATGCCTTTCGCTATGCGAGGTGGGCTTATTCATGATCGCATTACTCACAATTTTTGAACACACCTTAGTTTTTTTGAACACACAAGCATACCAAATTTGATCTCTCTATGACAACCATAATCTTATTTATTGAGTTTTAAACTTTTTGGGTTGTATGAGAGGTAGACGTGTCCGTGGACGCATGACGTCCATTTTAAAAAACCAACTTCGTTCTGTCATAAAAAACATACGTGCCAAATTTTATCTCTGTAGGTTAAACAGGCGCTTATTTATTGCGTTTTAAATTTTTGGAATGTATGGGAGGTGGGCGTATCCGTGAGCGGATGACACCCATTTTTCGAACACATCTTTGTTTTGATATAAAACACATACACGCCAAATTTTATTGTTGTAGGTGAATTATGAGCTCATTTATCCAGTTTTCAATTTTTGCATTGCATGGGAGGTAGGCGTGTCCGTGGGCGGATGATGTCCATCTTTCAAAACCATCTTTTTTTTGTTAAAAAAAACATACCTGTCAAATTTTATCTCTGTAAGTTAAACAGAGGCTTATTAATTGTGTTTTCAATTTTTGGGTTTTATCGCAGGTGGGCGTGTCCGTAAGCGGATGATACCCATTTTTCGAAGACATCTTTGTGTTGATATAAAACACATGCAAACCAAAGTTTATTGTTGTAGGCTAATTACGAGCTGAGTTATGCAGTTCTCAATTTTTGCGTAGTATGGGAGGTAGGCGTGTCCGTGGGCGGATTGCAAAAATATTCAATAGTGTAAATTCTTCGGTGACCATGTGACCACGTGTACCAAGTTTAATTCAATTATCTCAACTCCTTCTTCTTATCCTGTGTTTACGGACAACACACAGACGGACGGACGGACATTGATAGCTCGACTCACGAGGTGACCCCGATCAAGAATATATATACTTTTCTATACCGGACTCGCTTCGTTCTATGCGTTACAAACGTTTGCAAAAAGTTAATATACCCTCACCTTTCAGGTTTAGGGCATAAAAATAATTGTACTTTATTCCGTTGATATATTAAATGCAAGTAAATGAAAAAATAATCGTTTCTTAGGTATCTTAGATAAGCTGGATTCATCTCAAATTCGAATCAAATACGAGATATCTGACCCGTTGTCGGGTTACGGCCGACTTCATCAGCTCTCGCCAGGCGTCTCTGTTTCGCGCGCGCCGTCTTCAATATCTTTCACCAAGCGCGATCAGGGCTTACTCGGCCTGATCAATCCATCGAAGGCATGGTCTTCCTTTTAATCGTCGACGCTCGGCTTTCGCCTCAAACACCCTTTTTCGCTGGAGCTTCTTCATCCATACGAAAGACATGACCCAGCCTACGTAGTCGCTGAATTGTTATATGCTGAACTAAGTCAATGTCGTCGTAGAGCTCGAACAGTTCGTTGTTCTTTCGAATGCTATACTTACTTACTTACTTACTTAGATGGCGCTTACAACCGTTGGTCGGTTTTGGCCTCGTCTAAGAATTTGCGCCAGCCTCTTTTGTCGTGCGCTTGCTGGCGCCAGTTGGAAACTCCAAGCGTTGTCAGGTTATCCAATGCCTGGTCTTTCCAACGGAGATGCGGTCTTCCTCGTCTGCGTTGGCCACCGCTGGGTACCGAATCCAATATCTTTTTCGCTGGAGCTTCGTCGTTCATTCTCTCGACATGACCTAGCCAGCGAAGCCGCTCTATTTTAATACGCTTGACTATATCGATGTCGGCATATAGCTCATACAGCTCGTGGTTCCATCGTATTCGGTACTCGCCATTGATGCAGATTGGACCATAGATCTTGCGAAGGATTTTTCTCTCGAACGCACCCAAAGTCCTTTTATCAGAGCTGCTCAACGTCCAGGTTTGTGATGCGTATAGTAGGACGGGCATGATTATTGACTTATAGAGCGTCAGTTTTGTTCGTCGAGAGAGAGCTCTGCTTCTCAATTGCCTAATGAGCCCAAAGTAACACCTGTTGGCAAGAGTTATCCTTCGTTTAATCTCAATACTGATATCGTGAGAGGGGAATGCTATAGTCGTCGCCAACTCGAACAGGACCAAAGATTTTGCGAAGAACTGTCCTCTCGAACACCCCAAGAGCGGTTGCACCTGTTTGCGATACCACCCATGCCTCAGCGCCATAGAGAAGCACAGGTATGATGAGTGCCTTGTAGAGTGTTAGTTTTGTCGATCGAGAGAGGGCTCTGGAACCTTATTGCTTACTTAGCCCATAGTAGCACCTATTTAAAAAAAAACAAATTGACCATTTCAGCCCTTGAAAGGACTTTGACCGAGCTTCTTATGATCAATTGTGTTGTGTGTGTTATTAAATGTTTGCACACAATTGTCCGAGAACTGGACCTACATGTTTTATGCCGACTCCGAATGGCTCATGTTCTCAAGAAGCTTTACATGGCATTATTTACTCTCTGAGGTTTGCCATTGTCTGCAGAGAGGTGGTGTTCGATCAGAAAAATTTTTTTATTGAAAGAACGTTTCACCGCGACTGGGGATCGAACTCGGGCTCCGAGCATGCTAAGCCACGCTCTTAAGCTGTATGCCACGGTCACCACACCACACGGTAGCACCTATTAGCAGTTGTAATTCTTCGCTTATTCTTTAGGCTGACATTGTTGTAACTGTTTACGACGGTGCCAAGGTATGTTGATAACTTCAAAATTATATTGCCTGCAGTGACATGGGAGCCTAGACGCCGCACTTCCCTATTTGCAGACTGCATATACTTTGTTTTGCCCTCGTTCACCGTTAAACCCACTTTGGCGGATTCCTTTTCGATAGCGGCAGTTACATCTCTCTTGGTTCTGCCGATAACATCGATATCATCAGCATACGCAAGGAGCTGGACACCTTTGTAGAAAATGGTACCATTTCGATGTACACCTGCCTTTCGTAGGATCCCCTTCATGAAACAATTGAAGAGATCGCATGATAGCGGGTCGCCTTGTCTGAAACCTCGGTCGGTATTAAAGGTTTCGGAGAGGTCATTTTCTACCTTGACGGAACCGCATGTATTGCTTAACGTCATGCTGCAGAGCCTTAACAGCTTTGCAGGTATACCGCACTCAGACATTGTTGCTTACAGGTAGTCCCAAATCGGGTATTGAACGCAGCTTTATAATCAACAAAGAGATGGTGGGTGTCGATTTGCATTTCGTGGGTTTTTTCCAGGATTTGGCGTTGTGTAAAAATCTGGTCTATGGTGGACTTGCCAGGTGGAAATCCACACTGATAAGGCTCAATCAGTGTTTTTTGGCATGCGGCTTCAATCTTACACACAATACGCTCGAAAAAACCTTGTATGCGATGGAAATAAGACAGATACCTGAGATTCCAATCGTCGGGCATGCTTTCCGCTAGCCATATTTTGTTAATGAGTTGATGCACGCACCTTATCAATTCCCCGCCGCCGGTTTCAAACAATTCAGCAGCCAGGCCAGGCCGTCAGCTCCTGCGGCTTTGTTGTTTTTGAATCGCTGGATAGCAACTTAAACCGCGTCATGGCAAGGTGGTGGAGTTTCCACTCCATCATCGTCGATTGGTGGTGTCGGACTGCATTCTCCAAGGGAGGAATTGTTGGTATCGTCGCCTGCAAGCAGATTGGAAAAATGCTGTCTCCATAATTTCAATGCGCACTGCGTATCTGTAACCAGTCTTGAAACCTAGGGTTTGACGCTTAACTTGCTGGCAGAATTTTCGAGCATCCTTCTTGCCCTGATACACCTCAATTTTTTCTCGCTCCCGCATTTCTTGCTCTCTTTTTTACGTCTGTAAAGACATCTCTCTTCCATCCTCTTATCGCGATAGTTTTTGTGCATGGCTCGCGACGCAGCTGACTGCAGCGTCTTTTTATATGCCGCGTATTTTGCTGCTGTTGCGTCGCGACACTCCTGGTCATACCATTGGTTGCGAGGTTGCGGACTCCGAAAACCAATGACTTCTTCAGCAGCAGTGCGCATGGAGTGGGATAATTGCGCCCAAAGTCCGCCAGCGTCGTCGGGGCAAGAGTAAGGTTGGTTGAGTTTAACCGAGAGTTGAGCAGAGTTGGACTCGGCGGTTCGTGTGATAGCAGCTTATAGACATGAAGCATTCGTTGCACACCTGTGCGTACATTCTTCGCATTGCACAATCTCATGCGGATCTTGGCTGCAACAAAATAATGGTCGGAGTCAATATTGACCCCCTGAAATGTGCGCACATCCAGTACACTTGCAGCGTGCGTGCCTTCCATCAATAAAAACGTGATCAATTTGGTTGCGAGCTTTTTGATCAGCGGATAGCCAGGTGGCCTTATAAATATTGATAAGTTTAAATCTAGTGCTACTAACGATCATATTTCGTGCTGCGGCGAAGTCAATGAATCCCATTCCGTTAGTGGATGTGTTATCGTGCAGGTTGAACTTTCCGACTTTTGGACAAAATATGTTTTCCTTACCTACCTTGGCGTTGAAGTCACCAAGCACAGTTTTAATGTCATGACGGGGGCAGCACTCGTATGCGTCTTCAAGGCGCTCGTAAAAATTTCTTTGGTCTCGTCATCTTTGTATTCTGCCGGAGCGTGCGCACATATTAGGCTGATAATGATAAATTTAGTCTTGATGCAGGTTATGGAAAACCGTTCATTCACAGGAATGAATCACAGGACATGATGCCGTATTCTCTTGCCAACTATAAATTCGCATCCAAACAGGTGCTTCAGATGAATAGAGGCACCATCCCAATTTAAGGTGCGGACATTTCAGGTGCATGTCCGCAAATCATAATCAGTTTTTCGTTTACGGTAGTCTTCATTAGATTTGGGGATAATTTGACCCATTATTCTTGTACTTTTCATTGAAATGTTTTTTTATGTGGTGGGCTTCAAACCCTTTGCTTAAAGGCCGAAGGACAGTGCAGTCGGTTGACCTTTGATCTATAGAACACGAAACCCATATAAAAACGTACTTATTGAAAATTCATCGCTGTTTTGAAAGTGCATATTTGGGCGAGTGTGCTGACCTGTGCGTCTAGTATTCGACTGTCCTAGGTTCAAATACCGGCAAAGCCAACAAATATCTTTTTTTTATTTTAAATATTTTTTTTTTAATAAAAAAAATTAAATTTTCAATTTGTTTTGAAGACTGTAAATGAAACAGAATTATTATTTCAATTCAGCCACAATCGCACAAAAAAAAAACATGCATGCATACCACTCGAGTTCGTAAACAACGATTGCTGCTTAGCACAGTGTGTGATGACTGCGAATCGATACAAAGACAGCATCCAGACAATGCTGACATTCGAATAATTCGCTGGAAGCTCGAGTGTTTGCTGCTGGACTCGAGCTCGAGTGGAATTTTATTTTTGTTTTCTTTTTTTTTTTTCCTGGCGTTTTATTGTGCGCAGTGTTTTTTTTTATGCTTTCAACAACAATTACAACAAAAAGCCAACGCAACAACGAATCGTTGGATACCTGGCACAGTAAGCAACAACAAAAAAATACAAAAACCACACAACGCCAGGGATTGTGCAAAAGCTAAAATCATGTTTGTATTCTAACAATAAAAAGGACAGAAACAACAACACGCATGTTAGCATGACAAGTTTAAATTGTTGAACACACAAAAAAAAAAAAAACAACAAGCATCGATCGCCAGTACGCAATTACAACAATAAAACAATAAGAAGTAAGAGTGAAGCTGAACACTGAATCGGGCGAATTACAACAATCATGAAAATATCAAAGTTGTTGTAAAAGAGTGGAAAGAGTTAGGCGCTGGTGAGCGCTGCTGCAGACTTGTGTTAACATTTTTTTCCTGCTGCGAATAAACATAAAAGCATGAATATTCGTTGCTTTTGGCGAATATTGCGAATGTCTGGCTTCATCGGACATTCATGGTTCGCAGGCATTCGTATTCGTCATCGCTCGTACTCTACGGCATTCGTACCACAGCGATTGGTGCATGTCTTTGCGCATTAATTTTAATGCAGAAGGCATATTCGTAGTTCGTATTTTGACGACACATTCAAAATGCCATTTGAATGCACTCAAGTTGTTCTCTGGTTCGAACACATGTCCCCCGCGTGACAGTCTAGCACACTTCCATTGAGCATGGCAATAATAATAAAAATGAAGTAAAACAACATTTCAACATAAACACAAAAATATTTCAACAGATGATTTTAACAGCACAAAAATACTGAAAATGGTTTACTTAAACGCAAATCATTCAATATAACAGTGTTTTGAAATAACAGCGGCCGACTGTTAATATTACAGTTGATATTTTTCTGAGTGTAAACGGGTTAGTTTAATCAACTTCAAGTTTTACTTTTTATTCTATATTTTTCAATTCATTCCTTCCTATGACATATTCTTGTTAAACTCGCCACTTTAATGCAAAAAAGTAGAACTAGCGCTGACGAGCGCTGATGCTAGTGATGCATATGTAACAATAATTTTGTACTAGTACCATATGCAGTAGAGTAGTCTTTAAATTAAAATTTCATTACTTGATTTCATTTCTTGATTTTGCTTGACAAGGAGTCGATAATAAAAAAGTTCCGTTGGCCTTTTTATTGATATAACGAAGACTTTTGACATGGTTGATCTTAAATCCATGGTTTACTGTAGGATTTTTTTAGATTTATGTACAAATGCTGTATGTCCTTTTTGTATTGTGGAACTGACAAAAAGTCAAAACGAATTGTTGTTCTGTCGATAAGAATGATGTTATTTGGAAATGATAATTATGAAATTAAAATCACATGCCATTATGATGATTCTTTTGAGATACATTAAAATCATTCTGCAATAAACTATTAAGCCACAGACACACAGTAGCAACCATCTACATTAGGCCGGATCATTTTTATATGGATACAAAAAATGACAACCGGTCGGGGTCTCAAAAGTTAGAAGAACTCATTAAAATGATTTCTACATACTTTTTTTCAAATCGGAGAAAAACCGCCAAAGCAATTTTGATTCTCCTGAAGGTCCTTTTTGGTAAAAAAAACATGTTTTTTGCTTGTAACTTTTTATTTTTCACAGAACGCATACCCACATCTTCTTAAATGTTAAATTTCTTACTCATACTAAATTTTGACATTAAAAAATTGTTAAAATTTTGTTTCATTATAACTCTTATTGACCACCAAAAATTGAATTTTTTGCTATTTTTAAAAAGGCATTTTTTTAAAACCGCTGTAAAAGACACATTTTTTATTAGACTTACGTGGAATTGTTATTGTTGAAAAGGTATTAAGTGCTTTTTTCGTTCTGTCAAAAGCTATGTAATTAAAAAAAAAATGTATCGAAAACTGGACGATAAAGCAGTGAACAAATGAAATTAATTGTTTGTATGAATAATAAATGTTTCATTTTTCAGATTTCTAAAGTCGATTTCTCACATTCTGTCAGTTTTCGCACACAGCTTTGATTAAAGCGATACACAGAAAGAAATAAGAACTTAATACCTATCCAACAATAACAATTCCACGTAAATCTAATAAGAAATGTGTCTTTTACAGATGTTTTAAAAAAATGCCTTTTTAAAAATAGCAAAAAATTCAATTTTTGATGGTCAATAAGAGATCAATAATGGTCAATAATGATCAATAATGATCAATAGACTGCGGATTTATATGCAATTGCATATATGTTGCATATCTTGCATATTGCATACATTCTGCATATTGGATATATCTTGAATACGTTGCATACAAGTTGCATATTTTGCATACAACTTGCATATGTTGCATATAACTTGCATATGTTGCATACAACTTGCATATGTTGCATACAACTTGCATATGGTGCATACAACTTGCATATGTTGCATAAAACTTGCATATGTTGCATACAACTTGCATATGTTGCATACAACTTGTATATTTGTATTTTTCCAGTTTTTAATGCAATTTGTTATAGTTTACTAGTACAAAAATATGATGTTTTAAATTTCATTCAAATAAGTACTTAATGCATTATATTTGATAATTTTTATGCATTATTAATGCGAATTGAAAAAAATAAGAATAGGGGGGAAAAAATCGGATAACACTTAAAAAAATGTACTATTATTATAATATAAGTACGCCTCTGATTAGCACCACAACTAACCAAAGGTACTTACTTTATTTGTTGTTGTTTTTGCTCTCATTTGTTGCTCTCTATTTTATTCATTTCCTCTCTTGTTGTTTAGCAAATCATTTAAGTATAGCAGACCAGTGTTGCCAGGGAGCCGAACTGAAATTTGCCACTATTTTGGAAAAAATTAATACTTTCTGAGAAAACTTACCTTTTTCTAAAAAAAATTACAAAATTTTAAATGATTTACAGTCGTTATTACTCACTTCACTACTTCCACAATAAAACATTTCTTTGCTAGCCTTGAACAATTCGTTTCTTTCTATTGCCAACAACTTCTCCAATTCACGATGTGTAAGGGACTTCTTTTATCCACTTTCCCATTAACTTTTTTTGTAGGAACTGGTCACTTTCTATAACCGATATTCTTTTAAGCAATATTCAATTCAATTTCAAAACATTTGATTACTTCTTTTGTCTTGGCGTGTTTCAACAATTTCCTTAGTTTTTAAGTTAAAATTTGCAGCAAATTAAAAATTAAAACAATCCTACATTTGTTATTTTTGGGTACAAAAGGGGACCCCCAATAATAAAGGACTGCTTGTGAGTACGTTCAAAGAGGTAACTAAAGTGAAAAAAACTTAAAATACTTGTTAATCTAAAAAATAATTATACTGCAAAACTTTCCCATTTTTAGTCAAAAATTACCTTTCTTACTTCTGCCAAAAAAATGAGTCAAAAATTACCTCATTTAGGGAAATTTACCTCAATCTGGCAACAGTGTAGCAGACTCGTTCTTTGAGCATGTTTTTTTTTTATTTCAATATCATTTTATTGCTGTCAGTGGCGTAACTTAAATCACAGGGGTCCCAGATTTGTATTATGCAAGTATTGACATGCATTACTAACATTAACATAAAGCCTACAGATTAAAAATAATACGAACACCTTTCGTATTGGCTGCGTTCCAGAAGATGACAGTTTGATAAATTAATCAAACAAATAAATTCATCAATAATATTACTTGTAATATAATACTATTATTAAGATCTAGCTCACAAACCGCCGCTAGTTACGCCACTGACTGCTGTACATGTTGTTGTAGCATAATTTGCCTCTTTTCTTATCGAACAGATGTTCCGTTATAATTTGAATATGCAGCTTACCGCCTTGTATGAAAGTTAGAACTTGATATTAAGACGTTATATTTAAAAAAATTACAAAAAATAGAGTGAAAAGTGCAATTTAATTCAAATTAAATTCATACAAATAATATGGGAAAGACAAAAGTAAAACAAAGCGTTAAAATTATAATGTGGATTAATGAATTAAACGATCCTAGTTTGATCTGCGATGGCGAAAACGTAAATTGCCAAAGATGCAACAAACAGGTTAAACCAAGTTTCTCTTTTATTACATAAATCTTCATGCCGTAACAAAAATGTTCTTTCATTACCAGATCACCTGTGTCCGTAAATCCCAACTACAGCAGCATTTGAACACAAAAGTCCACAAAGAAAATTCAAACTTCCGAAACGAAATGTGTGATTTAGTCGAACGAGATTTATTTCCAGTCGCACAAACTAAAAATGAATTTTTTATGGACTTATGTCATGCAATGATAGCAGTCAAATTGCCGTGGCGAAGTTTAGATAACGAAACATGGAGAAGATTCCTTCAAAAGTACATGAATCGAAATATACCAAATGAATCCACAATTCGAAAAAATTATCTAGACGACTGCTACCTATTGGCCATAGCAAAAATTAAAGCTGACATTGGTGAAAATTACGTGTGGATTTCTGTCGACGAAACCACAGACAGCAGTGGCCGCTATATTGCTAATTTAATAGTTGGAAAACTATGCGAGGAAGAGCGATCAACGCCACATTTGTTGGCTTCTAAACAGCTCAAAAAAACGAATGCTGATAATGTGGCCAGATTCGTTAATACGGTACTTAGAATCCTTTGGCCAAATGGCGACAATGATTTCAAAGTTTTGTTACTAGTTACAGACGCTGCTGCGTACATGTTAAAGGCTGCTGAAAATTTAAAAATTTTTTATCAGAACATGATCCATTTAACTTGTCTAGCACATGGAATAAACCGCGTGGCGGAGCAGGTTCGGCTATATTTTCCAACAGTGAACAAACTCATATCATCAGTTAAGAAAATATTTCTTAAAGCTCCTCTTCGTGTTGAACGTTATAAAGAAATAATGGTCGACACTCCAATGCCACCAGAACCAGTTTTAACCAGATGGGGCACTTGGTTGGAGGCTGCAGTTTTTTATGCAAACAATTTCCAACAAATAAAAGAGGTGTGAACTTAAATAAATATATATACACTTATTGTATTTAATATTTGATTCATTTAATATTTTTAGGTGGTCATGTCATTTGATGCAGGTGATAGCGTAGGCATTGCTTCAGCACAAGAAGTTTTGGAAAATGAAACACTAATGCAGGATTTGACGTATATAAAAACCCATTTCGGAAACTTGCCATGTTGCATCCAAAAACTAGAGGCTAAAAGCATACCTCTCAAAGATTCAATACAGATAGTTAAAAATGTAGTTGCAGGATTACGTTCTGCCCCTGGACCTTGTGGTGAGATCGTCTCTTGTAAAATTGATGCAGTCCTAAAAAGAAACCCTTCTTTCGAAGCTGTTTCAAAAGTGGCACAAATATTATCTGGAGATAGAAATGCAAGAACGAACGAAGTTGCAGAACAGTTTTGGAGCAAATTTAAATTTGCTCCAATTACATCCTGTGATGTAGAACGCTCTTTTTCAGCTTTTAAATTAATTTTTACTGACAAACGACATCAATTCTCTATTGAAAATTTGGAAAAAAATATTGTTGTTTATTGTAACATAAACTATACTTAAATAAAGTAAGTATCTTGTAAATATTTCTAAAAAAATAAATAGAAATTATTACAACCTCTTTTTAAAACCACACGTATAAAGGAGAAAAATAATAAAACTGTTATAAAATATTCAAAAAATGCCTTAAAATTATCTTGATAACAATAAAAAAATTAAATTTTAGATATTTGAAGTTGCATATAACTTGCATATAACTTGCATATAACTTGCATATATCTTGCATATAACTTGCATATAAATTGCATATTGAAAGAAGCTGTAGGAAACTCTATATCATAAAGGAATATAACGGTAAGAACCGTTAAAGCATTTATATTGAGAAAACAATTTATCTGCATAAAAATCCGCAGTCTAATGATCAATAATGGTCAATAATGAAACAAAATTTTAACAATTTTTTAGTGTCAAAATGTTAGTATGAGTAAGAAATTTAACATTTAAGAAGATGTGGGCATGCGTTCTGTGAAAAATAAAAAGTTACAAGCAAAAAACATGTTTTTTTTACCAAAAAGGACCTTCAGGAGAATCAAAATTGCTTCGGCGGTTTTGATGAAAAGCTGATTTAAACTAAAATTAAAAACTTTGCAGCAAACTAAACTAAGAGTTGTGAATGCTATGTTTTAAAGTTTTATTCCATTACTTTTTTTAAAAATTCATAACTCAGTCAAAAACAAACATTTTTCCAACAATTGAAAAAATTGCAAGAAAAAAAAAATTCAAACAAAATATATTTTTCACTCCAACAAGGTATTATAGAGCTCCAAACTGATGGCAGAAAATTACTTCTTAAAGGAGTTTTCTTTTAAAATTTTTTTTTTCAATTTTTGATGATGTTCCAAATTTGAAAGTGTATTTTTTTCGAAAAAAATATTGACTTTAAAAATTCATAAAAAATCGAAAAAAAATTTAAAAAAAGCTCGTGTCATACGATAGTGAATTTTAAAAAAAAGCAAAGTTTTAAAAAAATACAAAAAAAAAATTTCATCAAAAAATAAACCCGCCTTCAAAGTTTGTGAACAAAGACAAAAAGGTGAAAATTAAAAATGCGCTCTAACTAATCCGGCTGTAACTTTTGTACCCGTAGAAGTTTTGCCATGAAATTTTTTTTTAGAATATTTACTAAAATACAAAATTATAAATCGATTTAAAAAACGGCCAATTTCATGTCCCCCCTTAAAAGGAAATAATTAATATTACGTAAAAAGTATTGGGTACAAAATAATTGTGATTTTTCCCAAAACAAATCTCGTAATAATAAAAAAATCGTTTTCAACTGATCAATAATCTTGTTAATAAACGTTCATTAAGAAATTTTGTCAATACAATGATGTGATTATGGCAAAATATTTCTGTTGAAGGGACGGAGTATCGTGAATTTAATTTTTTCTCAGCCTGTGTTAAACTAGTTTTAACTTTTACCTCAGTATTTCCAATATGTAAAATTAATTCTTATTTTCACCAAATATTCCGAAGAACACATTAAATTGCTTAACCCTCTAACTGACAAGACTGTAAAAATGATCGGATACAACCCATATCTTTTCCCCAAGTAGATGTAGTTAATAGAACCTTAAGTTTTATTGAAAAATATTGAAAACCGTCTCTGGACGGTCTTGCCGGTTTGCATGTAAAAAAGTTCACAGGAAAGTTTAATCTATAAAACAAGTTTTATTGAGAAAAGAAATGAAAAACAGTTATTAAACATATTATTTGCTATGATGGTACTTCCAGAAACAATTTTTATCAATTTGACCGCATAAATGTAGGTCACATTTTGAACAAACGATTTGTGTATCAGACTTTTTGCAATGTTTACACTTTTGTTTTTGTTTTTGTATCTACTCAAAAGTGAAAAGTTCTATCTGGAAAGTGATCGATGCCATCAAACCGAATATCTGCAACTTGATGAACAGTTAATTTTTCAACACCTGATATGCCAGGCTGGGTAGATGTTGGCCATTGGAGACTTTGATCAGATGATGGTCCTCAACTCTTTTGACTTTCATAGAAATAAGTCCATCAGCTATTTGCTCACGGAATTCTAGAAGCTTTATAGCTGTTGTTCATCGAATTCATTACTGGAAGCATTTGCTTTTTCGGCATGAATATGTTTGTTCAAAATACATGCATTGCAGAGGTCATATCCACAAAACGGTAAAACTGTCTAATCATTATATTTCTAGTTTTAGCTTTAATATGGTATCTACCCATGAGGCCATCCATTAGCCATCCAATTAATATTCTCGGATTATTTGCGGGCAGTTGATTTCAATGAATTTATTTTGCTTTCTATTATACCGCGAACCCTTTGCTTTTTGTTCAGTCGGATTGATTCTTTCGAAACGTTTAATACCGACATATGTCATGCCTCCAATAAAGCCTCTGGAATTAGGCTGAACTGACGATGCAGTTGATTTTGCTGTTGCTTTTTGTTGTGAGTGAAGTGGATGTTGATGGTTCAGGTATTTCAATGCTTTCGACCGCTGCAGTATTTTGACCGAAACTCGCAGAGTCATGCAAGCTGGCCCTGCAAATGCTGGCCCGTGGTTTCAGTCACAATCATATTGTGAATGTATTCCAATATGACCCGTTTTTTCAATCTCAATTGACAATATTTCGGGAGCGATTTTATCAAAAACATAATCTGGATCAGCGACACTTTCATCACTATCAAAACTTTCATCTGCGCTCTCCACAGAATCCAAGAACTCGAGCAATTGCTCGTAACACATTGCCTCCAAATTGATATTTTTTGCATAACCCTGATTAGTATGATCCATATTTCGCAAAAAAAAAACAAATAAAAAATAAAAGAAAATAAAAATAGGTGAGATAATACTGAAAGAAAAAGTAACGCAAGCCAGGAAGACCGTCTGCAGACGCCCTTCACATTTTCGTTTTCCACGCACAACTTATATTATTTTTCACTTCAAATATATAACAAAACGCAAGTATATCATGTGAACTACTTACCGTAAAATTATCAAGCTAAGCACTCTATGCTAAATATATTTATTTTTGTAATAAGCAAAACAAAAATTTACACAATAATTAACGCTGTAGATTTGCCGAGTTTTCGCTTTTAACTGATGAAAGCTCACCAACGACTCATCAGAGAGAGAAAGAGTTGATATAATAAAATGTGAAGCAAAGAACTCTTTTAACGGTTTTAACTTGCTTAAAAAAAAAGAACTCTTATATGAAACTGGAACACAAAAATCAAAGACCGTCTATAGACAGTCTTACCGGTTAGAGGGTTAAGACATTGTTTCTTTGTTCAATAAGATACAATAAGCTTCTTTAATATACGATTGATTACTCTAATAGCACATTAACTGAAGTCTACGATATTTTAGTTTTTCAGTCTTTTTTACTATAAACAAAAATATAAGTTGGGTTATTGCGGAGAAAACTATCTGCATGTCCCTTGTTAATAATACTGGACTCAGAAAACTCTCTGAGTAAATAGTTTAATATCTTCCATCTTCATGGGTTATAAGATTGTGGCATTTCAATTGTTTATTTTTAGTTTATAATTCTTAAAAATCATCAATCCATCCATTCATCCATCTTCCTTCGTCAATATAATTATATGTATGTTTACAATTTTTTTTCCACTAAAAAGTTGATTATTTCAAAGTTCTTAAAAAATTTTGAAAATAAGTGGCTTCATTCTGGATCCAGTAACTGGTGTTTAGAAGTTCAGAACCAAAGTCAAGCTGAGACTGTTTCTGTTTTTTTGCACAACCCACTAAAAGACCTTTAATTTCTATCTTGTTACTTTAAAAGACTTTAAAAGAAACCCTGCAAATAAAGGTTTCGAAAAGAATATTTTATTTGTTAAGAAAATTGTATCGACATTTTATTAGAAATACAAAATCTGTGTTAACAAGCAAAAAAAAATTTTTTTCTGTTTTTCAAAAGAGCATTTTCAAGATAAAAATTACTATCTAAGATCAGGCAACCCTGACTTTATCTGTTTATATTTGACATTCTCAAACAGTTAGTTTTCTAGGTTAAAACATAAAAATTTGCGAACTCATGTTCCTTGTTGCGAGGAATGCAATGAAAATAATAACCTCACTTTGTTCTAACACGACTTTAGCTAACTATTATTTAAATTTAATTTAAAAAAAATGGTTGTCCTCCGCCAACGAACGCGCTCAATTCCCATACAATCCACAATAGTGGAAATTTTATAAAGAGGTTTATATATAAACTAAATATATTTGTGTTATGCTACGGAGATCAAATCTGGTTATTACTGGGCAGAGGAAAAAGTCACAAAGGCAATAAATAAACAAGAAAATTAATGAATATTTTAAAAACAAAATTATATGCATCTCCAGCTTTACTAAAATTCCAACATTTTTTCATGTCTTGCTATTTTTTACTATGAAAAATTCTTATCATATTCTTACAAGGCTGTGAATTCTACCTTTGTATTTAAATTTTTTAAACAAATATGAATCAAATTCTTCTAATGATAATAAAGCAAATTCTAAAGGTTGTGTCGTTAGTCAGATACTCCCACTAGGTTTGCCAAACATGACCCTACAACAACAACAACAACAACAACAACAACAACAACAACAACAACAACAACATATAACAGCAACGTTTCTACTTTCTTTTCTTGCATTTCAAATCTTTTTATGAAACTCCTCCGCAAGTTTTGCTTTGTTTGTAGCCTTTTCTTCTTACATTCCTTCCATCGAATTCATCTCTTAAGCTTGACGTTTTTTTAATCAAACGCTTAAATAACCAAATAAGCGAACTGATGCGATTTATCATCAAAGAAAAGTGATTTCTGTATGACTCACATTGCTTACTTTTTTTCTTGAATGTACATTTTTAGCGAAAGTTTTATTTATCTATTCGGATTTGTATGCGTCTTTAATGGCTGTTTGGCTAATTTTTTAAATATGAGAGTTAAATGGAAAGGAAACAACAACATGACTTAAATCAAAGACATAAGAAGTAAGAAAAAAGAAGTAAGAAGTAAGAAGTAAGAAGTAAGAAGTAAGAAGTAAGAAGAAAGAAGTAAGAAGTAAGAAGTAAGAAGTAAGAAGTAAGAAGTAAGAAGTAAGAAGTAAGAAGTAAGAAGTAAGAAGTAAGAAGTAAGAAGTAAGAAGTAAGAAGTAAGAAGTAAGAAGTAAGAAGTAAGAAGTAAGAAGTAAGAAGTAAGAAGTAAGAAGTAAGAAGTAAGAAGTAAGAAGTAAGAAGTAAGAAGTAAGAAGTAAGAAGTAAGAAGTAAGAAGTAAGAAGTAAGAAGTAAGAAGTAAGAAGTAAGAAGTAAGAAGTAAGAAGTAAGAAGTAAGAAGTAAGAAGTAAGAAGTAAGAAGTAAGAAGTAAGAAGTAAGAAGTAAAAAGTAAGAAGTAAGAAGTAAGAAGTAAGAAGTAAGAAGTAAGAAGTAAGAAGTAAGAAGTAAGAAGTAAGAAGTAAGAAGTAAGAAGTAAGAAGTAAGAAGTAAGAAGTAAGAAGTAAGAAGTAAGAAGTAAGAAGTAAGAAGTAAGAAGTAAGAAGTAAGAAGTAAGAAGTAAGAAGTAAGAAGTAAGAAGTAAGAAGTAAGAAGTAAGAAGTAAGAAGTAAGAAGTAAGAAGTAAGAAGTAAGAAGTAAGAAGTAAGAAGTAAGAAGTAAGAAGTAAGAAGTAAGAAGTAAGAAGTAAGAAGTAAGAAGTAAGAAGTAAGAAGTAAGAAGTAAGAAGTAAGAAGTAAGAAGTAAGAAGTAAGAAGTAAGAAGTAAGAAGTAAGAAGTAAGAAGTAAGAAGTAAGAAGTAAGAAGTAAGAAGTAAGAAGTAAGAAGTAAGAAGTAAGAAGTAAGAAGTAAGAAGTAAGAAGTAAGAAGTAAGAAGTAAGAAGTAAGAAGTAAGAAGTAAGAAGTAAGAAGCAAGAAGTAAGAAGTAAGAAGTAAGAAGTAAGAAGTAAGAAGTAAGAAGTAAGAAGTAAGAAGTAAGAAGTAAGAAGTAAGAAGTAAGAAGTAAGAAGTAAGAAGTAAGAAGTAAGAAGTAAGAAGTAAGAAGTAAGAAGTAAGAAGTAAGAAGTAAGAAGTAAGAAGTAAGAAGTAAGAAGTAAGAAGTAAGAAGTAAGAAGTAAGAAGTAAGAAGTAAGAAGTAAGAAGTAAGAAGTAAGAAGTAAGAAGTATGAAGTAAGAAGTAAGAAGTAAGAAGTAAGAAGTAAGAAGTAAGAAGTAAGAAGTAAGAAGTAAGAAGTAAGAAGTAAGAAGTAAGAAGTAAGAAGTAAGAAGTAAGAAGTAAGAAGTAAGAAGTAAGAAGTAAGAAGTAAGAAGTAAGAAGTAAGAAGTAAGAAGTAAGAAGTAAGAAATAAGAAGTAAGAATATAAGAAGTAAGAAGTAAGAAGTAAGAAGTAAGAAGTAAGAAGTAAGAAGTAAGAAGTAAGAAGTAAGAAGTAAGAAGTAAGAAGTAAGAAGTAAGAAGTAAGAAGTAAGAAGTAAGAAGTAAGAAGTAAGAAGTAAGAAGTAAGAAGTAAGAAGTAAGAAGTAAGAAGTAAGAAGTAAGAAGTAAGAAGTAAGAAGTAAGAAGTAAGAAGTAAGAAGTAAGAAGTAAGAAGTAAGAAGTAAGAAGTAAGAAGTAAGAAGTAAGAAGTAAGAAGTAAGAAGTAAGAAGTAAGAAGTAAGAAGTAAGAAGTAAGAAGTAAGAAGTAAGAAGTAAGAAGTAAGAAGTAAGAAGTAAGAAGTAAGAAGTAAGAAGTAAGAAGTAAGAAGTAAGAAGTAAGAAGTAAGAAGTAAGAAGTAAGAAGTAAGAAGTAAGAAGTAAGAAGTAAGAAGTAAGAAGTAAGAAGTAAGAAGTAAGAAGTAAGAAGTAAGAAGTAAGAAGTAAGAAGTAAGAAGTAAGAAGTAAGAAGTAAGAAGTAAGAAGTAAGAAGTAAGAAGTAAGAAGTAAGAAGTAAGAAGTAAGAAGTAAGAAGTAAGAAGTAAGAAGTAAGAAGTAAGAAGTAAGAAGTAAGAAGTAAGAAGTAAGAAGTAAGAAGTAAGAAGTAAGAAGTAAGAAGTAAGAAGTAAGAAGTAAGAAGTAAGAAGTAAGAAGTAAGAAGTAAGAAGTAAGAAGTAAGAAGTAAGAAGTAAGAAGTAAGAAGTAAGAAGTAAGAAGTAAGAAGTAAGAAGTAAGAAGTAAGAAGTAAGAAGTAAGAAGTAAGAAGTAAGAAGTAAGAAGTAAGAAGTAAGAAGTAAGAAGTAAGAAGTAAGAAGTAAGAAGTAAGAAGTAAGAAGTAAGAAGTAAGAAGCAAGAAGTAAGAAGTAAGAAGTAAGAAGTAAGAAGTAAGAAGTAAGAAGTAAGAAGTAAGAAGTAAGAAGTAAGAAGTAAGAAGTAAGAAGTAAGAAGTAAGAAGTAAGAAGTAAGAAGTAAGAAGTAAGAAGTAAGAAGTAAGAAGTAAGAAGTAAGAAGTAAGAAGTAAGAAGTAAGAAGTAAGAAGTAAGAAGTAAGAAATAAGAAACTAGAGCTTTGAACCAAGGATTTCAGGTGTCAAACCTATTCAGTCAAGTCTGCCTTGGTTCGGAAAATGGGGAGATATATAAGTAGGAAAGAAAGTGAAACCAAGAGAAACAAGTGTGGAGTGTGTTGTATGACGGAGAGCTATATTAACATACGAATTTGAACCTGAGGCAAGTGTTATGCCTTTACCTCAGTCAATTCGAGTTATTAAGCAATCTCATTCCACGAACATCTCTACCACCACCTACAACTTCCAAAGTCGCATATATTGATGGATTTTTATTTTCAATTGATTAGAAATGAGGAAAGAATTAAGAAAAGGTAGGACCATGGCTAGACCGGGATTCGAACCCGCAACCTCTGAGTTGGCAGTCAAGCACGCTAACCACTCGACTACCGAGACCCACAAAAAGAAGACAAAATCGGAGATATTTAATCGCACGATCTCGGAGGGTCAATTGACAATGCTATATGTCGACATAAGTCTTCCTGGAGATTACAAATCTTTAACTACAGGCCAACAAAAAAGCAGTAAGCATACGGTTAAAACCGTCAGAATTGACTTTTACGATTGCTTCTTGATCTTTTTCAAATCGTTAAAAATGTCGCCGTGTTTTGTGCCAAAAAACGTTGATTTACGGACATCATTGCGGTTTTATTTGCTTTTGAGAAAAACTGTAGCTGAGCCTCAGTGACTGCTTGTGAAAACATATGGAAATCATGTTCTCTCTGAAACAACTTGCAGAGAATGGTTTCGGCTGTTCAAAAAGGCGATTTTGATGCTCAAAAACGAAGAACGTGGAAGGTCTCAAAAAAATTTTGAAGTGTGAATTGCTGGCTGAGAACAAATCGCTAATGCAACAACAACTGTTAGAGAAGCTAGGCGTTATTCGACAAGCTATTTCTCTTCGTTTACGAGAGGTGGAAAAGATTCAAATAGTTGGAAGATGCGTACCGCATGAATTGAATGACAAGCATATGGAGAGATGATAAAACACTTGCCAAGTTTGCGCAAATGATACAACAGAAAGTCATCCCGTCGTCACAGAGAATGAAAATTTGATCTATTTTGAGAACCTTCAGCGAAAAAAATCATGGGAAGATCCAGGCGCACCATCCACATCGACTGCAAGACCCAATCACTTAGGTAGAAAGACAATGCTCTGTGCTTGGTGGTTCCCAAAAGGTGTGGTCTTTTATGAGCTTCTAAAACGAGTGAAACGGTGAATGCTACGCGCTACCAGCAACAACTGATCGATTTGAACCACCCAGTCGGCAATGGCAGCAATTCGTAGCGAGACTAGCAGGCCTTCATATGGATTTCGAAATGCTTCCACACTCGTATCCAAGTATACTTTCTTCTTCTTCCGCTTCGATAGCTCAAAAGAGGTCTGATAGAAGCACTTTTTAAGAATGGCTAAAAGAAGGGGTACACAAAAAGTATTGAAAAAAATATTTTTTTTAAAGTCTTTTTCTTTTTTTTTATATATTCTATGATTTTATCTTCTCTCCCATGTGTTTTTATGTCAGATTAATTTCAATCTACAAACTTTGATACAGCAGTAAGAATGGCCATTATTATGCCATATTTTTAAACTGATATATATTTTGACTTTAAGCGAAAAAAATGCCCTGAAGTATACTAAAAGTTAGTCTTTGAAGGGAAAAAAGTTTGTTGTGCTGCCTTTTGTGCAGAAAAAGAAGGTCTTCAAGAAGGGCTCATAAGAGCAGCGAGGAAAGGATGTGTTTGGTCTTCAAAAGTAGCAGTCAATGCAGGCCTTCGTTTGAAGAGCGCTGGCTTAATTGCCTATTGGGCATTTGTTGGTCATCAAAAATGCCATTGCTCCGTCGCATATGGCAAAAACAGTTCGGGACACATTAGAAGCACTCAAGTGGAAAGTGTTGCTCCATGCAGCTTAATCACCAGACTTGGCACGTGAGTAGCACTCATTTCCTACGATAATGTCGGAAAACGGCTCAATTGGTTCGCTTCAAAAAATACAATTTTACTGTCAAAGGATCCATAAAGATGAATCCATAAAGAGCTCGAAAGATGTAATGAATGTATAAACTAGTAAACCTTTAATCAATTAAAAATTAAAATTAAATGTTAAATGTTAAAAACACATAGCCGTAAACATAGACGTTTAAAACGGGATATTCTATGCAAGAAGCTTTTTTCCTCAATAATGATATATTAATGGCGTTTTTGTTTCTACCAAAAAATGTTGCCTTTTCATTGCCCTTGCCTTTTTTCGTGTACGATTCTTAAATAAGTGCAAACGGGTGAGTAAATTCTGTGTTCGTTTCTTAAAATGTCACACTCACAGAGGGCAAAAAAGGCACATTTTCTGCCCTGCAAACTTTTTCAGGGTAGATGATTGCCCTGCATATCAGCTGTTTTTAAAACGATAATATTATGACATGCATGCGTTAGACAAGTATGGGTATATTCGTTTATTTAAGTTGACATTTTTCGAGTAGGCAAAACATGCACTTTTACAGGGTTGCGGGCAACATTTTGCACTGCGACAGGGCAACATTTTTTGGTAGAAACGAAAGTGCCATAAGTTTCAATAATTATATAAAAGATCATTAACTGAATGCTTTGACTTAAAACGATAAGAACTGACACTAAATATTTTGTGACAAAAATTATTATTATCCGACAACATCGCTGGTTAACTTAATAAACTATAAAAAATTACTAAATAAGGATTTTTTTAAATTAAGTAATAATAACAAAAACTAAGTAAAAAATAAATTCAAGACCACAAAAATAATACTAAGAAAAAGTTACAAAAGTAATTAAAAATACTAACATAACACTAACGACATCAATTTATAACACATTTTGATGAAAAAATACAAAAAAACCATAAAAAAATTTAGTATCTGAATCGTTAAAATCGGTCTATTGGGCTTGGGAGGTGTTAAAGTCACAAAAAAACCTTAGCCTATTAATTATATAGAAGACAGATAGGTAGGATGATTAAAACAGATTCGTGGCTATAACTTTTTATTGGTAAGAGCTAGAATGACATTTTTTTAAAATATATTGTTTTTGAAGCTTGTTGCAGATTTAAAAAATATAAAAACAACATTTTAAAAAAATAAAATTTCGTCTTGTTTTTTCGATGACATATAGTAATTATTAATTTTTTTGCCAAACAAAAACAAATTTTTCTTAAATAAACTATATATATTGATGAAATAAAATCAAAAATTCAAATTTGAAAATTTTTGTATTTTAACAACAAAAACTATTTTTATTCCATTTTTTGAGAAAACATTCAATTTATTGGACAATTTATTGGTTTTGATGATTGAAAAATAAATAATATAGTAAAGGTAACAGTTTTTTTAATTGTTTTTAAGACAATAAATTGCAATTAAATACAAAAAAGGAATACATGAAATTTTGTAAAAAGTGGCAGAGATATTTGCTTTCTACCAACAAAGCTATTAGAAAATTAAACAAAAATTTAGAAAAATAAAAAAATTTGAAAGAGAAATTTTTGAATTTGGCACTGAATTTTTCACACAATAGACATTTGAGGAACGCCTAAAAGATAATTTTGGTTAAAAATTTTTAGTTTTGAAAAAAACTCAAACTCGATCAATTTATAAACTTTTCTCAAACCAAATTTCAAATCGATTAAATTGCGGATTTTGTACAAAAATTTTATTTCTGCTTTAAAAGGTTGGGAATCCCTTGAAGTGAAAACACAATTTTTAAAAGTGTTAAATTGCATTAAAATCGGTCTATTGCTCTGAGAGGAGTTAAAGTCACTAAAAAAGCCTTAGCCTTATAATTATATAGATTACGATGGAAGATACTTTGAATGATATCTGTTTTGATACTTTTCGAATAAAAACCTTTATTTCATAGAAAAAAAAATAGCGGTTTCATAGTTTCACACCTGATATATTTATCACTGATATGTTATAAGTATTTTCATGTGTATCTTAATTTTTTTATGCAGAAAAAGTAAATAAATATAATATATTATTTAATATATTAATTGAATTTATGAGAATTTTGCAGTTATCTGTGTTATACGTTGAAAGTGCGAACCATTAACCATAATTAATTATTATTAAAGAATTTTACTAAATAAATAAAACAAATGCTTCATATTACAGTTTAATGCAATTATTTACGGTTTATTTACACATAACAAGCATTTTTTTATTTAAAACGCTCGAAAATATGCAAAGGAAAAATTTATAAGCCACTTAAAATTGGTGAAAATTTATTGCACTATACCGTAAAGAGATCTAAAGTTGATCATAAAACGATAACTTTTAGCTAAAATCAAAAAAATAACTGGGTTGAACTGTGTGTAGCTTGTCGCTATAATTCGGTTTGTAAGATTACATGAAAGGAACACTTTTGGCTAAAAGATTATTTTTAAATTTCTTTAAAAATAATATAAATAGTTGCACTTTAAATAATAGTTGGATGTCAAATAGACGTTCATTTATACAAAAAAAAATTTTATTGTTAAAAGCTCTTCACTGATTATATGATATAATGATAGTAGCTGCTTTTACGGTATGCAAAAACTCAATTCTACCATAGCTTTATGGTCAAATTAATGTTAATTGAATTTAGCCTGAAAATATTATTTACTGATATATTAGGTAGGTATTTAAAAAATTTAATAAATAATAAAATAATAAAAACTGACTGATTGATAAAATCTCACACAGTCAGAAATATGCAATTTTAAATATGCTTTGAGAGCCAAACTTATTTGTGAAATAATTATAAATCAATAAAATTAACCGAACAGTAGTAAAAAGTTCGCATTTTGATTGTAAACGTGCTGCTTGTGCCTCACAATTTCTTGGCAAATGAAACTAAAAAAAAAACACACAAAACTTACTTTGCACTCAAAGATGTTTACTACAAATAAAATGCCAAACAACAAAATACGAGTATTTCGTTAAAGTTTTCGACAAATAAATGTCGATGGCAAAGAAAAAGCATAACTTGCAGGCAAACTATCTGACTGTTTGCTGCATTGAAGTATGAATTGGCGTATGAAAGGACGAGCAAATCATATCTTTGCATATCATATCTACGTCCTTTTTGACGATACAAAACTTTGCACAAGTTGCATTTCCGCAAAACTTGGTAAAACCGCATTTATATAAGGGCTGTCAATATGAACAAAATCATTTTTGAATTGCACACTCGTGCATATAAGTTCAACATTTCAGCAAATTTAGATATCTAACATAGTTTTGAAATAATATAAGACTTTAAATTGAAAAACTTTAACTATTTGTGTATTAAAAAGTAAAAAAAAAAAAAACAGTATAGAGTAGAATGTAGCAAAACCATAATCTATGTATATTTATTTATTCTTCAGTTAATGAAACTTAATATATATTATAAACTTAGAACGCTTTAAATAGTTTCATATAAATATAAAACACATATGCGTGTATTAGAGTGGATCAATTTGTTCGAAACGAAATTTTTATTCCTGAAATCATTGAGTTTCGTATTATACGTTCCATACTAAGAAAGAAACTTATTTTGAGTACATGGACACGGTGAATTGATTTCTCGTAAATTTCGTTAGAATAAATTGTTTTGATATGGAAGTACACTGTGGCGTATGAGTGACAATTAATTAAGGCAAAAAATCACTTCAAACTTCAAATAAAAACAAATGTTGATATTTTTCATTAAAAAACTTGATATGAAGATGAAGCATTTAAATGTTTTAAGGGTAAATTTACAATTTATAAATTCCAAAAATTAAAATTAAAAAAACTACAAAAATTTTAATTGTAAAAAAAGTTCCTCATAAGAAAGCCTTTAATTGAATTAAAAAAGTATGACCGGAAAATATTTATTTATTGTTTCCACTCAAAATATCAAAATTTAAATATTTGGGATATTTTTTCGGAACCTATTTATTTTGGAAAACAAACAACTTCAACCTTTTTTGTTTAAAATTTTATAGTTTTATGTTTAATGTTTAATTAATGTTTAATTAATCGAAGTACGTCATTTTGGATTCATCATCTTGCATTTTTTTACTAAGTGTACATTCGTAAGTGGTGACCAATAAAATTGTTTTAAAGATGAACAGTAGGGTAGTCCATGCGCATGTGACGAAGAAAAAAAATTTGAGTAGAAGTGACCTATCATTCCTATAATGTGTGCAAAATCTTAGGCCCCCAGCTTATTTATAAAGGAGTGCTCAAGGACTTTTAAAAATCTGAATTTAAAAAAAAACCTAACAACTCAAATGGTTAGGTGGAAAAAAACACAACTATATAGGTGGTTTTTTTCACAACTGGAAATAGTTTTATTAACGAAGCAATACTAAAAGTTAGTACTCTTATTACAATAAGACAAAATTCTTTAAATTAACCGAAAGCAAAATTCGTTAGTTCTTTTTTGATGTTTCGGTTGTCACTATCGTTCCATTCTGATATGAATGATATGAAATAAGAATTGATTTTCTTCCTCATCTTTAGTGAATATCCTTTAGTTATCTTCGAAAAGCTTTAAATTTTTCTCCGCAGTATTATTTACAACACGCACATTTTTTATGAAGTTTTAACCTTGAAGGTAATCAAAATTGTCAGGAGGCAATTGCAAGGAATATTTCTTGATGTGCAAAGCTGAGGGCGTTTTCAGCGTTCTTTGCGAACCAAATTTATCTTTAGGTGGGACATTACATTTGTGGCAGAGAAAACAGACAAGGGGGGTCTAAATTCACCAAAATGAGTCATTTTTATGAGTCAGGACCAGGACCACCCCAGGACCAGATCCGGATAAGGGGGATTGTTACCCCCATATTTTCTCCCTGATTAAAAATTTTAACTACCACCCTGTCCCATCGGTCTATTTATCCAAGACACAAACCATATTATCCAAGGAACAAACCACAAAAGCTTTTATCAGTCAGCTGAAGTGGCGCCATCTAGTGAGAGAATGAATCATCAAAATGACTCATTTTTGGTGAATTTAGACCCCCCTTTGAAAATACACTTGATTTTGGTCTTGAGCTGTCATACCTTATCTACTCAGACCTGTTTTAAAATTTCATAACTCTTGCAAAAACAAACTAAACTATAAGAAAAAAAAATTAAAAAAAAATATAATTTTCACTCCAATATTTCACTCCACTTTTATAGAGCTCCAAACTGGATGCAGAGAAAAATCGGGGCCTAGTGGTTGCAGCGCTGGGAGTCGCAAAAATTGTCCGATCTGAAAAAATAATGACAATTTTAAATCTTAACAAAATTGGTTATCGTATGACAGGAGCTTTTTTTAAAATTTTTTTTTCAATTTTAGTGATGTTCCAAATTTGAAAGTGTGTTTTTTCGAACTTTAAAAATTCATAAAAAATCGAAAAAAATTTAATAAAGCTCGTGTCATACGATAGCGAATCAAGTTTAAAAAAATACAAAAATAAAAAAAAAATTTCGTCAAAAAAATGAAACCGCCTGTGCCGCAACCAGTACGAAAAACATGGTTTCTAGATAAAAGCGTTCAAAGTTTGTGAACAAAGAAAAAAAAGGCGAAAATTAAAAATGCGCTATCACTCATCCGGCTGTAACTTTTGTACCCATTACTTTTTTACCATTATTCTTTAGGAGCGAAGCCATTTGAAATTTTGTTGAAAGCAGCTCGTGCAACAAATTAGGGACATCGACAAAATATCATTTTTAACAACCTTATAAAATAAAAAAGGTGATTTGATATAGATTTATAATTACAAGTAATTATTAGAGGTATTTTTGGTAGTTTACAATGGGCAGAAATAAATCTTGTGACGTCAGCACCCAAAAAATCATTATTCAGATGCACCAAGATGGAGGCTCATGTCGACAAATCGCAGCTGCCTTAAAAATTTCTAAAACCATGGTAGGTAATGCTCTTCAGTACTTTAAAAAATTTCGACTGCAGAAAAGGTGCAACGCAAGTAAAGAAGCCGCATTATTATTGCTTGAGAAGATACTCTCATTGTCTGGGAATCTAAAAAAAATCCGCATAAATCTGCAAACGAAGTATGAGTGGCTATATATGTCGAAAATGAAGCAACACCATCTGTAGAGACTATTAAGAGACGTTTGCGTGAAGCCGGACTTTTTGGAAGGATTTCATGGAAGAAGCCTCTATTATCTGAACACAACCGTGAGGAGGAAGAGGCTTGAGTTCGCTAAAAAGTATCGTTATTGGGGAACAAAAGAGTGGAAAAGAGTATTGTTTTCGGACGAAACTAAAATAAATAGAGTGCCATCCGATGGAAAAAATTGTCCATTGAGAGTCTTATGAACCAGTTCCAATACATCGAAATTATGGAAAATGTGATGCTGCCTTATTGGAATGAAAATATGCCCTTAACTTGGATATTTCAGCAGACAAAGCCCATCGCTCGGCTGGTCAAGCAGTGGTTTTCAAATAATCAAGTAACTGTGTTGGACTGGCGATCTTGCAGTATGATCTCAATCCAATTGAGGACTTATGGCAGGTTGTAAAAAATGAAGTGAGCTTGCTTTAGATAGGCAACTTTGATAAGCTGTACGATGAAACAAGAACAGTTTGGGAAGCCCTTCCTAACAGTGTTTGTGAAAATTTAGTGAAGTCTATGCTTCGCAGATGTCAAGCAGTAATTGACAACAATAGTTTTGCTACAAAATATTGATAAAATAATAATAATTTACTACATAAAATATTTAAAACTGAAGTGTCCTTAATTATATGCACGACTTATTTAATTATGTACTTCTGATTTTTTTTTAGATTTCCAAAAATACTGGGGGTTGTAGGGTTGGTTCAATTTCATTAACAACCGTATTCTATAAATAGACCGGCTACTGATCAGGTCCAAAAGTGGTGATGACGTGTCAATTGACACTTTCCCATATATTTTTGAACCGGTTCTAAGAATGGGCCAAAGGTATCTAGCTGGTGTCAATTTACCCCTGTCAATTATATCGCCATGTAAAAAGGACCGTTTGGTTTCATATGTTGGTGTCAGAATTGGTACCGGTAACTATTACTTTGGAACCTATCACGTGATACGCTTTGAACCGGTTCTTTTGTCCATAGGGTCATGTTTAGTACTCGACTGACTTCGGTTCAATCCCTGGCAAAACCTCCAAAATAATTTTTTTATTTCATTTAATATATGTATATGGGCATTTTTACGTGTGGCGCACGGACATTCGTACGATTTTTTCTCCCTTTATTTACCTCGGAATTCCAGAATGGGCTTTTGGTGGTTATACGTTTTAGCCTTTTCTATTACTTAACACGCCCCGTTTCAGAAACATTAAAAATGTTTGTTCTTGATGGCTTCATTCGAAAGTTATTGCACTTTTTGTCGAGCGTAGCGCACGGACATTTTTAGGACATGACTTTTGAGGTTGTGTTACATTTTTCAAAATTTCAGCTAATTGGTGTACTCTTTAAAAATTTTTAGTACGCAGCTTGATGTAGTAAGGTTAACGCAATAGCATGGTACTCATCTTTTTAACAAAAAGTGATATTGACGGAAGTTATAACTGTTTAACCAGCGTGACGTTACGGACACAAAATCGTGTTGCACGGAAAAAGTACGATTTTGTATACAAATTTGTTGCTTTATCTTTTAGTTTAAAATAAATATTGTATTTCTTACGTTCATCTAAGAATTCAACAGTTGCGAGTTGCAACAATTTAACAGATGCAGGTTGCAAAAAAATGCATCTTAAAAAATTACAAATTGATTTATGGGTAAGAATAACAATAGAGCACCCATTCCTAACACGGATATCATGCATCTTTTGCAGATGCATTTTGCACTCCATTTAACATAGCTACAGCGTTTAAGTAGCTGATCGATACTGCTGTCTTTATCAATGAAAATAACATTTAGGTTTGAACAGTAACATGACTTAAGTCGTTGGCAGTTCTTATTTTCTGTTCTTATTCTCCACCAAACCGCTTTTTTGACGGTAAATTTGCAAAAGAGCATCTTCTATGCTTGGATTCATGAAATAATGGACAAAAAAATTGAACAATATTAGTATAAATACAGCGTAACATTATGTTATAGTGCGTCTTCACTTGGAGGACGCAAGTCAAGTTTGGTCCCCAAGTTACAATGTGCATGTTGAACGAATAGAGAGGATCCAAAAACGTTTTGATATGTTTGCTCTAAGGGGCTTAAGTGGAACTGATATTTTAAACCTTCCTCCTTATGAGGATCGTTTAGAACTATTAAGAATGCAGTTACTAAGTAAGCGAAGGAGATCCGCAAATATCGTATATTTACACCAACTCAAGACCGGTGTTTTCGATTCTCCGGAAATTCTTTCTCTCATTAATTTTAACTCTAACCGTAGAAGCAGTAGAAACGCTAACACTTCATTTTACTTACCTTTTAGTAGAACGAACTATATGTTAACTCCTCCTGATGTTAACTTGTCAAAAGATCAACTCAAAAGTAGACTAATAGCTATTCTGTAATAAGATTTATGTGTGCATGGTTAGTAGTACCGTCTTATGTTGTCCCTGAACCCAACCCAAACTTTGGTGGATACATTTTTTTCACATTAACTTTGTCTTGAGCCACTGGAATCCTTATCATTAAATTTTTATCAATCAATTAATGTTTTGTTTGGTTTGCTCTTAGGGGCTGGAGTGAAACTGAAATTTTAAAGCTTCCTCCTTATGAATTTCTTTTAAAATTAATAAGACTAAAATAATTAAATGAGCTAAGAAGGTTTGCATATAACCCAACCCAAATTTGGTAGGCAAATTTTTTTCACAATAACTTGGTTTGAGTGACTGGTGTCCAAAACATTAAATTTTTTTGATGAAATGGGACATGACTTTAATGGGTTAACGTTGAGGAAACGCGAAAAGTCAGCGATTGCTTAATTCTATTGTATTTGCATGTAATTCAACATCTACGCCACAAGAAAGATGGAGGATATGCGAAATATGTTGTCTGTAGTTATTCATTGTTTCATGTTGGTTGATCATCTGAAAACAGCTCATATGAGAAATATATACAAGGTTTGTCCGTGCGTCACGGCTCTAAAATGGGTTCTGTGCATCTAATCAAAAAAAATTGTTAAAACCAAAAATCTTCAGTACGAAAAATTGGCTTTGCTTATGAATTTTCATACTACTCCGTTGAATGGCTATTGCTAAAGAACAACAAGTGCGATTTTTTCTTGACACACGGACACTTTTTCTTTAGAAGGTTTTGATTTTATGTTGAAATGAACCAATAAGAGAATATGACCAAGAGTCAAGTCCACTATATTTTTTAGAAATTTTTACATAAATTCTCATTTTTAGTTTTCAAATTACTCACTAAACCTTTGTTTGACATGTATAACAAATTAATGGCGTTTTCGTTTCTACCAAAAAATGTTGCCTTTTCATTGCCCTTGCCTTTTTTCGTGTTCGATTCTAAAATAAGTGCAAACGGGTGAGTAAATTCTGTGTTCGTTTCTTAAAATGTCACACTCACAGAGGGCAAAAAATGCGCATTTTCTGCCTTGCAAACTTTCTCAGGGTAGATGATTGCCCTGCATATCAGCTGTTTTTAAAACGATAATATTATGACATGCGTGCGTTAGACAAGGATGGTTATATTCGTTTATTTAAGTTGACATTTTTCGAGTCGGCAAAAACATGCACTTTTACAGGGTTGCGGGCAACATTGAAAACATTTTGCACTGCGCCAGGGCAACATTTTTTGGTAGAAACGAAAACGCCATAAGTTGTTCAAAACAAAAAATGTTCACTTGATGACTTCACTGGACATTAACGCTTATAACTTTTATCTTGGAATTTCCCCATTATGTTTTATTACATATTCATAAATTTCAGAGTCTCACCGTTCATTGTATATACATAGTTCATATATTAACCTAAATTGATTATCCTGCACTCATGTCTCTGTTTTCGTAAAAATGCCCCCATATATTTTTTTTAAATAAATAATGAAATGTAAAATTTTTTCAAGATGTTACCAAACTTATTTTGGAGATTATTGTTGATTTATCAGTTAATTTTAATTTAATAAATAATTAAATTAAAATTGTTGGTCAGGATACGAACCCACGTCCAACGCATGACAGTCTAGCGCACTTCCACTGAGCTATTGGTAACGGTGCGATAAATATAGCAAAACACATTTAAAAACTTTGGTCCCGTTGTGAGTTATATAGAACCTGTCCTGCAATAGCTTAAATTAGAACTTTCACAAAACCGGTCACTTTAAGGCAATCACCCTCTCCGCCCAGGCGCGGATTTAGGGGGGGGGCTGCAGCCCCCGGCCCCGAGCAGGTAGGGGCCCCGCAGTCGCTTACATATGAAGTGCTTATTGTAAAAACAATACATGCCATATAAAAAATATTTCGAAGTAATCGGCCTTAAAATTTAAAAAATGTATATTTGTAAGAAATCATGGTTATTATTAAAATATCTATTATGTGTAGGGCCTGAATTCATCTGGTAATGGTCGCAATATTTTTAGTGGATGTTGACAATGCATCAAGAGATGCAACGTTTCAATGCAACCAACTAATATTTGCAAAAAGGAAATGCTGATTTGATAGCTGCTTTCTTCACTTATCGAATTCGTAACAGATTTGCGAAGTGAATTTTCAGGGTTTGAGAATAGTGCCAAGAATCTGAATCGATTTGTTTGCGAAGACTATTAGAGATAAATAACTAGAAAAAACTGCAAAAAAGAACCCGAAACAATCAATTTGACTGGTGCTGATAGATTCAAAATCGAAACTTTTGCTTTATTTGATAAGCTACACTCAGAAAAAAGTTTCTCGGAATATGATAAAAAGGGCATCATATTTAGAAAAAAATGGTATAGACTTTGCTCCAGAGAATGCTTTCTCTAAATGTGATCCTTAAAATTCAGAACTATATAAAAATATATCGTTTTTAGAGAACAAGACTTTTTTATTTTTGAGAAATAATTTGTTTTTATTGAAAAAAATAGGACACATTTTTCATTTTCAATCAATTTTTCTCTATAAATGAGAATTTTTTTGTGCGACAAAAATACTTTTCACTATTAGAGACATGAAATATTTCCATTTCCCACAAGTGAAGAAATATTTCTTCGAAAATGTGAAAATTTATTCTAATTGAAGAAAATTTTATTTAAAAAAGAAAAATTGCTATTATCGAAAATAGAGAAATTTTTATCGGATAAAGGTAGGTGTTTTTCTCTTACTGTAGCAAAAGAATTGAGAAAAAGAATTGAAGCGTATGGACAGTTAAAACTATTTGGATTCTTGTGCAAATTAATAGATAGTGAAAACGAAAAATTAGAAGTGAGAGTAAAACTCCTTGTTGAAGTATATCCAAATGATATTCAAATGGAACTACTCTGTGAATTAAAACACTTAATTCCGCTTATGAAACTTCACCTGAAGGACCTCTCCGAGAGATGTTTTGTTTTGTTTTTTTATAAATACCAAACTATTAAAAACAGAAATAATATGGTCTCAGGCATGATCGGCATTTTTTCAAATATTTATATAGCCTTCCGATTGCTTGTAACAGTACCGTTAGCAAATTTTGAAGCTGAAATGTAACTTTTAGTATTTAAAAAATGAAAAATGTTCAGCGATCTTCTATGTCACATGAACGCTTGTCGTCAATTTGTATTGAACATTATTTGTTGCAAACGATTAACTTTGACGAGTTGATAGAAAACTTTGCCAAAGTTAAATCGAGAAAAAAATGTTAAATAAAATTTCAAGAGTTATTGTTTCTCTTTAAGACACATGTAAATGCGTAAAAATTAATATTTTGATTGTTAAATGATCCAAGCTAAATGCTCTGACCTTGAGTAGGCCCCGTGTCGATTTTAGCCCCAGGCCCCGCCATGTTGTAATCCGGCGCTGTCTCCGCCATAGGGTTTGCATTTGATTTGAATTAATGTCACTCATACGCCACAGTGCACTTCCATATCATATCAAATATTTAAACGAAATTTTGGGGAAAATAAATTCGCTGTACCCATGTTATTTTCTGAAGTTTAGTTCTTAAAGTTTTATGTATAATTAATCCTTCCTAATACGCATTCCGTATCCTTGATAAAAGACTCATTGTGAAATACTTTTAATGTATAGTCAGCGATTGTTATTGCTATATTGTTTAAATAACACAATTACACCGTTAACTGTTCTGTACTTAATGTGTTTTACTGCCTAGTTATACTGTTCAAGACTCAGTGTTGATAGTTTTGCGAAATAATTTTATTTTTTAATAATGTATTGGACCTTATTGAGAATCCCCAATGAAGAGAGGGGATTTGAAACAATTACCCTGCTGGAGCCCTTCTGTTAGGTTCTGATAGTGTGAGACTTGGATACAATAGATCAAGTAACATCTATTCGAGTGTTGGAGTTACTTATATTTCAAACACTTAATTCCAAGAAAATACTTACATCCTTACGATGAGCATATTACTTACAATCTGGAGTATTTATAATAATTCACAAAAATGTTAACCTAAACTTTTTTAACTATTCCAATTCTGTTGGAACTTGCGCTGATTGTTGCTTAATCGTCGATTTGAAATACAGGTCTCCACGTGTCAGCACTCAGCCACCAACGGTGCCATTTTTATTTGAGAAGAAATTAAATAATTCCATCTACCACAACAATCGATACAGTTTGCTACAAAAATTTAAAACAGAAAAAAAAACCGCTTAACATAGAATGGACCCATTTGAAAAACTAATCCAATTTCTTCCAGCCCAACGAACAACGCGCCACAACAACGAATGAACTTGACATGGTAGACTTGCTTGTGCGCATAATGGTGTTTTTGTTTTTGTTTTTGTTTGCTGTTTCTGTTGTTTACTAGTTCGTCCTGCGAGAGTATGCCAGGACATGCATTATTTCAATGGTGCACACGATTTCCATAACGAATCATGATGAAGTTGCTAAATCATTTGAGTGTGTGTAAGTGTTGAAAGTGATGGCAAATATTTACGTTGCAACAGCAAAGCAATTCAAGCGGCAGAAAAACTAACGAATTTAAAAAAGAAAAGTGTTAGATTTCGAATAAAAGCCTGCAAATTGCTAAAAATTTACGTCAAATTACCAATAGAGCAGAATTTTGAACAGATCATTGTTGAGCTGTGCAGTAGTTACGTAAAACCGGAAATGTTTCAACCGGAAGTTCACTAGCATCATATGAAAATCTCTCAAAGACTCACTTCAATTGTTAAACTGAGCTATGAGGCGTTAAAGGAAACAAGCAGCTACCAGCTGAGACAAACATAAAAAAAAGCAGTTAACAAAAATTGCCAAAAACAAGCATTTGAACTAGTCAAGCGTTACTTTGTTGCAATAGAACTGAAAAGTTATCGATTGAAATGAAAATGAAAATGAAAACGAAAACGAATATAAAGCGCAGCGTAAATGTAATTTCCGGTGTGGCTGTTGTTGCTTTTGTTGCTATTGTTGTGTCAAGTGAAATTGATCGCACTGTCACTTCTTTGGTCGGTCGTTCTGTCTATCGGTTAGTTGGTAATATAGTGCGGCATTTGAACGACATGCTCGAAATTGATAACGTTGGTTAAAAACAACTCGTCCTTGTATTGACGACACTGGCAAGCTATGTCAGTGGGGAATGGAGTCTATTATGTTGTTGGTACAGTCGAGTTGAGTTTAGATGAGCTTTCAATGTCTTCTCTGGCTTATTGTGCTTTATCGCATGAAGTGTGTTGTGCATAAGCCAAAGTGAAATTGTGTTTAACACGTTAACGTTTGATGTTACTTAGTTTCTTGCCAGAAGGCACATCGTCTGCCATAACTCTGTCATGATATGTGCAAAATTAAAAAAAATTGTATATTTGTGTTGGCATCAGCTGTTTGTTGTTGGTTGTCATGTACATTGCACAATGTACAATGATTGCTTGTTAGGATTGTGCAGCATTTTTTTTTCTTATTTATTTACTATAATCCACTTTATAAATTAGGGTGCCACTCTTTTAGTTCTAAAAATAAAAAAAACATGCGGAAAACATTTACTATTTAAAGAATTGAAATTTAAAAAAAAAAAAACTATTCTGCTTGGAAATGTAAAATTAAATTGGATTTGCCTAATAAAGACTTTTTTGGAAATAACTGGTAAAAATTTAAAATTATTCAGTCCCGAAATAGAATAGTGATAAAAATATTGAAATTAATTATAGTCATAACACTGTTTATAACCATAAATTTAACTACCAACAAAATCGTATACCGCTAAGCATAACATACTAACATTATACATTCACATACGTATGTCATGCCAATATTAAACCCATGCCATATCAATAACATGCCCACACTATACCCATTATGGGAAGGAATTTATTTCTGGTATTCTACAAAATAAACCGCCCAATTCTTAATACGTAAACGTATCAAAGTCAGTATTCACAGCGTTAATTGGGCGAATATTTTTTACCTTATTTTTTGTTTAAAAAGGCTTCTTTGCAATGAGCTTCACAACAAGTTGTTAAAAAAGAATTGATATTCAAGTAGCAGAAGAGTATCGATTAACGGGGCTATACCACTTTGAAATCCTTCCATAGCGGTGTTCCAGTTGGTTATAGTGGTGGACGTTAAGCTGAAATCAAGGCCACCAGCCGTTGAGTTGACCTCAGTCAAAGCTGACGAACAATTCGTGACGGACAACGAAGTTAGTTTTTTTAATAACCAAGAGTCTAATGAATTTATTGCCACTACCAGTGGTCTTGAAACATTCGCCTTTGCTTCTAAAATCCATCTCTTCCGATGAAAAAGGTCATGACCACATCGTTGAATTCTTCGGAATGATCAAGGAGAAGGTGGCCATTGTTCGTTTGGCTTCATTCATTCATTGTTCATCAAGGCTTTCCTGCAGAAATTTATGAACTGAAAATTGAAGCAACGCTTGCTATCACAGAAATTGCTCGAAGATTGGGATTAATAGCCCGTTTAGGTGCTTGTTACCACCAACTTCGATGAGGTTTTCTTTGATAAAACGAAAAATGTTTTGTTTCGTCCATTCGTCATTTTTTGCCACTCGAATAATTATCGTCGTCAGCCACAATCGCACAAAAAAAAAAAATTTTTTTTTGCCACTCGAGTTCGTAAACAACGATTTCTGCTTAGCGCAGCGTGTGACGACTGCGAATCGATACAAAGGCAGCATCCTGACATTCGTATGATTCGCTGGAAGCTCGAATGTTTGCTGCTGCTTTTCATAGTTTTTTAACTCTAGGTAAAAAAGTGGTTAATTTTGGCCTATCCCGTTTTTCTAGATTTTTTTTTTAAATATTTTTGGTGCAATATATCTCGATAATACCATCCATCGAGATATCCCGTTTTTTTTTTTTACATACATTTTATTTATTTTTGGCCTATCTCGTACTCATAGTTCGAAACACGTGTTTGAGCTGAAGCTCTAGTGCAGTCATGAACAGGAAAATAAATTTAGTGAGCCAAGGTTTTTGTTTTAAAAAAAAAACAAAATTATCCTCATATTTGCTTTTGCTCATCGTTGCAAAAAAAAAAAAATTAATCAGCAAAACAAAAACAAATCATGTGCCTTTTGTGCTACACATGTACAAACATTTCAAGCGCAGCGCTATCGAGTAAGGCTTGCTTGGCTTTGCATGCATTTTTTGTTGTTAGCAAGTTAGAATTTTGGTGAACGTCGGTTTTGTTGCTATTCTTTGTACGTGTTGTTGTTATTTTTTGCACGCGTTGTTGTTTTTACAAATGTGCAAACACAAAGTTGAAAAAACAAAACAAACTTGTAGCTGAGCCAACTGAGCTAATTGAGCTACTGAAAGCTCATGTCTGCTCTAGTGGAAAGAGTGATCGCTGCTACAGACTGCAGTTAACATTTTTTTTCTTTGATGCGAATAAACATAAAACCATGAATGTTCTTTGCTTTTGGCGAATGTTGCGAATATCTGGTTTCGTCGTACATTCATGTTTCGCAGACATTCGTTTTCGTCATCGCTCGTACTCTACGGAATTCGTACCACAGAGATTGGTACATGTATTTGCGCATTAATTTTAATGCAGAAGGCACATTAGCACGTAGCTCGTATTTTGACGAGACATTCAAAACGCCATTTGAATGCACTCAAGTTTTAGTTCTCATTATAATTGAAATGTTTTGTAATAAATTTTTAAGTTAATTATTTTACAAGAATTAAAATGTTGAAGTATTCAGTTAAAAAAAAAAAACACAAAAGAATGACAATTCTGTGAGAGTGAATAATTGTTTATTGGCTCGATAACGAAGAGAGTTAAAAGTAAAATGAAATTTTTATATTTGAAACCATTGTGACGGGTGTTACATTTGTACGATTTGAAACTTCAATATCTTAACAAACATCAAATAATTCATGTTTGTGACAAGTGTAACGAGTTCTCATTGAAACATCTGAAATCACTCTGAATGTTTGTAAATTTCAATCAAACTACAGTTGATAAAAATAAAAAATTAATTACTCTCAATTCAGTAATGTTTGACGATTAACCCTAAATTAAAAAAAAAAATATAAAACGGCTTTCAGAAAGTTTTTTTATAAAATATTTTAATGAGTGTCGGTTATTACATATATTGTGACGGGTTGTATGAGAGAAAAATCTCTATGTTAATGTAGTCGAGCTGCATTACCAACATAAAAATTTGTTCATGAATCATGTTTTTAATGTAATATACAGTATATTGTGTTTAAAAAATTAAAATTACTATTTTGTTATATTCAAAAATATAATAGAATTTAATAGAATAAAATTTATTTTTTTTTTCTCTTTTTACAAGAACTTCCCTTATCATTTTGATGTTTGCACTGACAACATCTACGTAGATAGGTATTAGGTTTATATTGGGTATGGAATAGCGAACAACAAAAGTAGGACATTTCCTTTACAAGTTGCAGTGGGCAACATAAGAAGATTGCACACTCAAGAGAATATTCCAATCGTTCAGGAGAGTGGTGAAGAAGAACCAAATCTTTCTATTAAACGTCGTTCAAAACTACTTACTAACTTAGTTCACTATTTCAACCCGTGTGCGGGCTACGGCCGACTTCATCAGATTTCGCCAAGCGCGGTTAGGGCTTCATCAGACTTGTCAATCTATCGTAGGTATGGTCTTAATCTTGACCGACGAACCTCGGCTTTGGCCTCAAACATGGAGCTTCTTCACCTTAAGTCAATGTCGTCGTAGAGCTCATACAAAAAAAAAACAAACAAAAAAAACAAATTGGCCATTTCAGCCCTTGAAAGGACTTTGACCGAGCTTCTTATGATCAATTGTGTTGTGTGTGTTATTAAATGTTTGCACACAATTGACCGAGAACTGGACCTACATGTTTTATACCGACTCCGAACGGCTCATGTTCTCAAGAAGCTTTACATGGCATTATTTACTCTCTGAGGTTTGCCATTGCCTGCAGAGAGGTGGTGACCGATCAGAAAAATTTTTTATTGAAAAAACTTTTTCGCCGCGGGTGGGGTTCGAACCTGGGCTCCGAGCATGCTAAGCCACACACTTAACCTGCATGCCACGGTCACGGTAGAGCTCATACAGCTCGTGGTTAATTCGAATGCAATAGTCGCCACTAGTGTCCGACCGATTATTCGGCTTCGGCTTCGATAATCGGCATAATCGGCCTATATTTTGATCTTCGGCTTCGGCTTCTGCTTCGGCCGAAATAGCCGATTATTTTTGCCGAATATTATTGCTTTGCTAAACAATTTTTTTATAAGTTTTTTGAATTTTTTTGAATTATTCAGTAAACATTTGAAACATTGTCATTGTTCACTTTGTGTTTCTCTCCTTTCTCTCCTTTTCTGTTCTCTCATGAGTTGGTGTTCATTCCTTGAACATTTTATTCAAATGATAAATGCAGCGAGTCCGACTGTTACGTTTTTGCTTTTGTTATGGACTGAAATATAAACGCTAGAAATTTTCTGCCAGATTTCAGTTAGTATTACATTTCTGTAGCTTTTCTCGACTTGATCGAAAATATATTCAATTTTCTTCTACTTTATCCTGACGTCAATAATTCGATTACAGAAATATCCGAATTTTGCAGAAAAACTCTTACGTTTAACTCGAATTTAAGGGGACATTCAAAAAAGTTTATTTTAATGTTTTAAAATGCCTTTAAGTTGAATAAAAAACAAGATATCATTTTGAAAAATTATATATATATTTTGTAGTAAAAAAATCACCCAAAAAAAATTTGATTTAATTTTTTGATTTTTTTATCTACAAATATGGCTACTGGAATTATTTTAAAAAAGCATCAAAAAACCATAACGGGCATGATTACAACTCACTGGAACATCGGAAAAAAACAAAGAACGGGGTTTTTATCAGCATCAAAACCGCCATGGAATGAACTAGAAGAAACAAGTTTGGTCAAAAAATAACAAAATGGCGGCGTTTTTTCAAAAATTGACAAGTTTTTTTGGACAATATTGGCCAAAAACTCAAAAACTATAGAACCGATTTTTCTGTCCGTAGTTCATGCCATGCATCAACAAGTGTAAAACAAAATATTTAAATTTCAATTTAAGTAAATGATTCTTTAAACAAATTCCTGTAGCAATACATCTGATTAAAATAATAAAAAAAATGTTTTTTGAGTAGTTTTTAAAAAAAAAAAAATATATTTTTAATTTTTCAAAACGATATCTTATTTTCTATTCAACGCATTTTAAAACATTAAAATAAAAAAATGTTTGAAGGTGTTACGTCCCCTTAATGATTTCAGTAAGTTTTTTGTACTGAAATTAATATTAAAGGTGGTTAAATTTTAAGGGCCGATGCTGATTTTGACAAAACACAAATTATTCAGAAAATTACTATCATTTCTTTTTATTATGATAATATTGGTATGGTTCAATTATGTATTAAACAAAATATCGGCCAAATGGCTGCCGTGACCTCGGCGGCACACCTCCATCCGATGGTACAAATTTTCGATGACGCTGAGGCATAATTGAGGTTCTATGCCACTAATATGCCGAATTATCTCATCCTTTAGCTCTTGAATTGTTGCTGGCTCATCAACGTACACCTTTTCTTTCAAATAACCTCAAAGAAAGAAGTCCAACAGTGTCAAATCACATGATCTTGGCGGCCAATTGACATCTCCACCACGTGAGATAACACGGCCATTGAATTTGTCGCGCAAAAGAGTCATTGTTTCGTTAGCGGTGTGGCAAGTGGTACCATCCTGTTGAAACCACATATTGTCCACATTTATATCCACTAATTCGGGCCTTAAAAAGTTCGTTATCATCTCACGATAGCGAACAACATTCACAGTAACTGCCTGATCGGCCTCATTTTGGAATAAATACGGCCCGATGATGCCGCCAGCCCATAAACCGAACTAAACAGTCACCTTTTATGGGTGCAATGGTTTTTCGACAATCACTCTTGGATTATCATTCGCCCAAATGCGGCAATTCTGCTTATTGACGAATCCACTGAGGTGAAACTGTGCCTCATCACTGATGATGATTTTCTTCGAAAATGATCATCCACTGTTGCCATTTCTTGAATAACTTTAACGCGTGGCTCGATTATGTATCTTTCCATGGTTCAAATTGAGTTAGTCTAAAATGGAGAAATGTCAAATGAAATGCAGAAAAAACTTGACGTTTAGGTGTGGTTCACATTCAACATCGGCCCTTAACAAAAGCAAAGAATAACTTTATAATTTTTTACTTGAAAACATTTGTTTCTTCTTCGGCTTCGGCTTCGGCCTTCGGCCGATTATTTCCATTTTGCCGAAGAATCGGCTTCGGCTTCGGCTTCGGCAAAAATTCACGTTCGGTCGGACACTAGTCGCCACCAACTCGAACAGGATCAAAGATTTTGCGAAGAACATTCCTCTCGAACACCCTAAGAACAACTGCATCTGTTAGCTACAACACACATGTCTCAGTATCATAGAGATGAACTCAGGTATGATAAGCGTCTTGTAGAGTGTCAAATTTTTGATTGAAAGACGACTCTGCAATTTAATTGCTTCCTGAGCCCGTAGTAGCATCTAAATATAATGAATTGTTACTCTTCCCTTAATCTCCAGGCTGAATTTGTTGTTACTATGCGGGAGTGCCAAGGGAAGAAAAGTTATTAACAACTTCCAAGTTATATGTTTCCTGTTGGGAAAACAACTTTGTTTTGCCGTCGTTCAACGTCAAACACACTTTGGCTGATTCCTTTTCGAAAGCGGCGAAAGCAGCAGTTACATCTCTCTTGGTTCTGCCAATAATATTGATATCATCAGCATACGCAAAGAGCTGGAGACCTTTGTAGAATATGGTACCATTGCGATGTACACCTGCCTTTCGTAGGATCTCCTCCATGATGAAATTGAAGAGATCGCATGATAGCGGGTCGCCTTGTCTGAAACCTCGTTCGGTATTAAAGGTTTCGGAAAGGTCATTTCCTACTTTGACGGAGCTGCATGTATTGCTCAAGGTCATCCTGCAGATCTATATTAACTTTGTAGGTATTCCAAACTCTGACATTGTTGCGTACAGGCAGTATCGAATCTGGCTATCGAACACACACAGAAAGAAAAAATAACTCGCGTCTAGCAACGAACACGTGGCAGAAGTGAAACTTCTTAAACAGTAAGAAATAAGAGAGAAAAAAAGAAAGTATCTGAAAAGAAATTCGATCAATACAAAATGGAATAATCATATGTTGATTCAATATTTACATCCAGGGACCGTACCGGCTATGGTAAGGCTTGAAAGTGTCACATATTAACTGTTACCTTTTAAGTCTTATTTTTTCCGACAAAAATAAAAGTTATTTTGTGCCTAATAGTTTTTTGGGAAAAAATAATAGTTACTTTTGACTGTTATTTTATCGGTCAAAAATAACAGTTATTTTCTGCCGTTAATTTTTTCGGTCAAAAATATCAGGTAATTTATATTTTTTCAAAAGCCCTTTTACCGATTAAATAGCTTTTGATATCATTATTTTCATCTCATCGGTGAGACATTTTAAAAGCAGCCTTTAAAAAAACACAAATTGCTTGATATTTTTGGCCGAAAAAATTAAAGTCACAAAATAACTGCTATTTTTGACCGATAAAATAAAAGTCAAAAGTAACCTTCATTTTTCCCCGAAAAAATGCAAAGCAAAAAATAACAGTTAAATTTTTACTTTCAAAGAATCGGTTGAAAATATAAAAGACACTTACTATTCGTGAGGCTGAGGACATTTATAACATAATAAATAACATAAGTAAGTAGCATAATAAATATTTGAAAAAGTCTTTCAACAATTTTTTTCATTTGAAAATTGTAAAATAACAGTTATTTTCGGTACTTGTTTTAGTTCAGTTGGTGTTTTAGTTGCTTTCGAATGTCTTCTCTACTTTGTCATTTTTTGAATGCTTAATTGCATTTGCATAGTACTCATTGACGCAGCCTCCGAAAGCAGAGGCAAATCTTGTTGATTATTGTGTTTTGCTTCCTGATCATAATAGTTGTATGTTGATCATGTTGAACCAATTTTTCGAAGACATCTTTGTTTTGATATAAAATACATTCATGACAAATTTTATCTCTGTAGGTTAAATACGAGCTTATTTATTGAGTTTTAAATTTTTGGGTCGTATGGGAGATGGGCGTATCCGTGGGCGTCAAGGTAGTATTGACGTTTCTGTTGGAAACGGACTTCTGTCAAAAAATATAGCTAGAAAGAGAGCGCTCACAGTCCGTCATTGCATACAATTAATTTTCACTGGTCACATTCAGCGAACTCAACAGTTGGCAACTGTTAAGACAAAACTTGATGCACATAAATATGAAGTTGCGCATTAAAATGCATTTAAAAATATAAAATTTTTCATTTGTCGGTAAAATTTCCATTGGTATTTCATACAAAGCTTGACATTTCATAAATTTGACAGTTTTTCTGAAACTTCAATACCGATAACAGTGCTTCCCGATGTGCTGCTGTCACAACAGTTGGTACAGCTGAATGTGGCCAACGCATATAACAACGAACAGCTGTTTTTGACAACAGTGCGTTTACTTGTAGCTGAGAGAATCAACACTTGTCAATACTACCTGGTAAAATTATATTATATCATGGTCTGAAGAGAGTCTACTGAACTGACTGTCAGTATGCTGACGAATACGCTCCTCTGATTCTTTAATCTGCTGCTACGCGTGTGCTTTCAATCTTTCTTCCACACCAAGTAGTTGAGCGCCAAATGTATTTTCGTCACTATTTGTCAATTTAAACATTCAGAACATTCTATTTTTCGTGTTGTTTGCAAGATTTGTATAATTTGGTAGAGGGCAGTCATCCGTTGTTGAACAAAAATTGAGTTGTTTATTAATAATTTTTATTTTTGTCTTCTTAAAAATCTCGACTTTTATAGTTGTTATAGTTTTCCTCAAATACATTTTGAATTCATCTCAAAACTGTCGAAATTTTCGACGATAGTAGTAAAAGTAACCTATTAGTGCACCGCAGTGTTGGGCAAAATTCAATTGTTTTTACAATTAATGATTACAATTAATTAATTGTTAATTGTGTGCCCAGCAATTAGCAATTAATCAATTGTTAATTGCAACTTTTGCAATTAACAATTAATCAATTGTTAATTGCAACTTTTGCAATTGACAATTAATCAATTGTTAATTGCAAATTTTGCAATTAACAATTAATTAATTGTTAATTGCGACTTCTACAATTAGCAATTAATTAATTGTTAATTGCAATAATTAATTATACTAAAAAACTAACAATTAAATTGCAAAAAAATTAAGTATCTTTTTTAATTATGATTCTATGGCCAATCGGATGCAGTGGGATTATCTGAGGTCACAGGTGGGTCATTGGCACTTTAATGGGTTCCATGGAACATTTGGACATAATTGGATGATTCTTTGGTCAATCGGATGCAGTGGGATTATCTGAGGTGTCAGGTGGGTCATTGGCACTTTTATGGGTTCCATGGAACATTTGGACATAATTGGATGATTCTTTGGCCAATCGGAATAGTGGGATTATCTGAGGTCACAGGTGGGTCATTGGCACTTTAATGGGTTCCATGGAACACTTGGACCCTAATGGATGATTCTCTGGCCAATCGGATGCAGTGGGATTATCTCACAGGTGGGTCATTGGCACTTTTATGGGTTCCATGGAACATTTGGACCAAAATGGATGATTCTATGGCCAATCGGATGCAGTGGGATTATCTGAGTTCATAGGTGGGTCATTGGCACTTTTATGGGTTCCATGGCACATTTGGACCAAAATGGATGATTCTATGGCCAATCGGATACAGTGGGATTATCTGTGGTCACAGGTGGTTCATTGGCATTTTAATGGGTTCCATGGAACATTTGGACATAATTGGATGATTCTTTGGCCAATCGGATGCAGTGGGATTATCTGAGGTGTCAGGTGGGTCATTGGCAATTTTATGGGTTCCATGGAACATTTGGACATAATTGGATGATTCTTTGGCCAATCGGATGCAGTGGGATTATCTGAGGTCACAGGTGGGTCATTGGCACTTTAATGGGTTCCATGGAACACTTGGACCCTAATGGATGATTCTCTGGCCAATCGGATGCAGTGGGATTATCTCACAGGTGGGTCATTGGCACTTTTATGGGTTCCATGGAACATTTGGACCAAAATGGATGATTCTATGGCCAATCGGATGCAGTGGGATTATCTGAGTTCATAGGTGGGTCATTGGCACTTTTATGGGTTCCATGGAACATTTGGACCAAAATGGATGATTCTATGGCCAATCGGATACAGTGGGATTATCTGTGGTCACAGGTGGTTCATTGGCATTTTAATGGGTTCCATGGAACATTTGGACATAATTGGATGATTCTTTGGCCAATCGGATGCAGTGGGATTATCTGAGGTCACAGGTGGGTCATTGGCACTTTAATGGGTTCCATGGAACACTTGGACCAAAATGGATGATTCTCTGGCCAATCGGATGCAGTGGGATTATCAGAGGTCATAGGTGGGTCATTGGCACTTTTATGGGTTCCATGGAACATTTGGACATAATTGGATGATTCTTTGGCCAATCGGAATAGTGGGATTATCTGAGGTCACAGGTGGGTCATTGGCACTTTAATGGGTTCCATGGAACACTTGGACCCTAATGGATGATTCTCTGGCCAATCGGATGCAGTGGGATTATCTCACAGGTGGGTCATTGGCACTTTTATGGGTTCCATGGAACATTTGGACCAAAATGGATGATTCTATGGCCAATCGGATGCAGTGGGATTATCTGAGTTCATAGGTGGGTCATTGGCACTTTTATGGGTTCCATGGAACATTTGGACCAAAATGGATGATTCTATGGCCAATCGGATACAGTGGGATTATCTGTGGTCACAGGTGGTTCATTGGCATTTTAATGGGTTCCATGGAACATTTGGACATAATTGGATGATTCTTTGGCCAATCGGATGCAGTGGGATTATCTGAGGTCACAGGTGGGTCATTGGCACTTTAATGGGTTCCATGGAACACTTGGACCAAAATGGATGATTCTCTGGCCAATCGGATGCAGTGGGATTATCAGAGGTCATAGGTGGGTCATTGGCACTTTTATGGGTTCCATGGAACATTTGGACATAATTGGATGATTCTTTGGCCAATCGGATGCAGTGGAATTATCTGAGGTCACAGGTATGTCATTGGCACTTTAATGGGTTCCATGGAACATTTGGACCAAAATGGATGATTCTATGGCCAATCGGATGCAGTGGGATTATCTGAGGTCGCAGGTGGGTCATTGAAACTTTTATGGGTTCCATGGAACATTTGGACCAAAATGGCCATGTCCATGGCCATAGAATCATCCATTTTGGTCCAAATGTTCCTTGGAACCCATAAAAGTTCCAATGACCCGTCTATGACCTAAGATAATCCCATTGCATCCGATTGGCCATAGAATCACCCATTTTGGTCCAAATGTTCCATGGAACCCATTAAAGTTCTAATGAACCGTCTATGACCTCAGATAATCCCATTGCAACCGATTGGCCATAGAATCATCCAATTATGTCCAAATGTTCCATGGAACCCATAAAAGTGCCAATGAACCACCTGTGACCACATATAATCCCACTGCATCCGATTGGCCATAGAATCATCCATTTTGGTCCAAATGTTCCATGGAACCCATTAAACCACCTGTGACCTCTGATAATCCCACTGCATCCGATTGGCCATAGAATCATCCAGTTATGTCCAAATGTTCCATGGAACCCATAAAAGTGCCAATGACCCACCTATGACCTCAGATAATCCCACTGCATCCGATTGGCCATAGAATCATCCAATTATGGCCAAATGTTCCATGGAACCCATAAATGTGCCAATGAACCACCTGTGACCTCAGATAATCCCACTGCATCCGATTGGTCAGAGGATCATCCATTTTGGTCCAAGTGTTCCATGGAACCCATTAAAGTGCCAATGACCCACCTGTGACCTCAGATAATCCCACTGCATCCGATTGGCCATAGAATCATCCAATTATGTCCAAATGTTCCATGGAACCCATAAAAGTGCCAATGAACCACCTGTGACCTCAGATAATCCCACTGCATCCGATTGGCCATAGAATCATCCAATTATGTCCAAGTGTTCCATGGAACCCATTGAAGTGCCAATGACGCACCTGTGACCTCAGATAATCCCACTGCATCCGATTGTCCATAGAATCATCCAATTATGTCCAAATGTTCCATGGAACCCATAAAAGTGCCAATGAACCACCTGTGACCACAGATAATCCCACTGCATCCGATTGGCCAAAGAATCATCCAATTATGTCCAAATGTTCCATGGAACCCATAAAAGTGCCAATGACGCACCTGTGACCTCAGATAATCCCACTGCATCCGATTGGCCATAGAATCATCCAATTATGTCCAAATGTTCCATGGAACCCATAAAAGTGCCAATGAACCACCTGTGACCACAGATAATCCCACTGCATCCGATTGGCCAAAGAATCATCCAATTATGTCCAAATGTTCCATGGAACCCATAAAAATGCCCATGAACCACCTGTGACCTCAGATAATCCCACTGCATCCGATTGGCCATTGAATCATCCAATTATGTCCAAATGTTCCATGGAACCCATTAAAGTGCCAATGACCCACCTGTGACATCAGATAATCCCACTGCATCCGATTGGCCATAGAATCATCCATTTTGGTCCAAATGTTCCATGGAACCCATCAAAGTACCAATGACCCACCTGTGACCTCAGATAATCCCACTCCATCCGATTGGTCATAGAATCATCCATTTTGGTCCAAATGTTCCATGGAACCCATCAAAGTACCAATGACCCACCTGTGACCTCAGATAATCCCACTCCATCCGATTGGTCATAGAATCATCCATTTTGGTCCAAATGTTCCATGGAACCCATAAAAATGCCAATGAACCACCTGTGGCCAGAGATAATCCCACTGCATCCGATTGGCCATAGAATCATCCAATTATGTCCAAATGTTCCATGGAACCCATTAAAGTGCCAATGACCCACCTGTGACATCAGATAATCCCACTGCATCCGATTGGCCATAGAATCATCCATTTTGGTCCAAATGCACCTTTAATTGTACCTTTAAATTAAAAAAGTTAATTGTCAACGATTTAATTGTATTTTGCAATTACTTCAGGTTAGTCTAAATAAATTAATTGCAGAGTACAATTAATGATTAATTGCAATTGATATTAATTGCAATTAAATCAATTGCAATTAATTGCAATTGATATTAATTGCAAATAAATCAATTGCAATTAATTGTAATTGATATTAATTGCAATTAAATCAATTGCAATTAAATCAATTGCAAATAATTGCAATTGATATTAATTGCAATTAAATCAATTGCAATTAATTTTTTAATCAATTAATTAATTGATTGAAATTTTAATTGATTGATGCCCAACACTGGTGCACCGGCAAGGTTCTTATGAATTCAAACTTTTTTTTTTCTGATGAACACTTTTAACGCAGCTTCCATTCTTTCATATTCACACAGAAAGTCACTACAAAGAAATAATATATATTTTGAACAAAAATTGAACAAAAATTGAGTTGTTTATTAATAACTTTTATTTTTGTCTTCTTAAAAATCTCGACTTTTATAGTTGTTATAGTTGTCCTCAAATACATTTTGAATTCATCTCAAAACTGTCGAAATTTACGACGATAGTAGTAAAAGTAATCTATTAGTAGTGCACCGGCAAGGTTCTTATGAATTCAAACTTTTTTTTTTCTGATGAACACTTCTAACGCAGCTTCCATTCTTTCATATTCACACAGAAAGTCACTACAAAGAAATAATATATATTTTGAATCTTAATTTGTCACCACTTAAGCACTAAGAGCACAAAATTAAGTATTAGCTACGCGATGCTTTTTGGTTTTGTCTGTCTTTGTTGTGGTTTTCAAATAAATTTCAAGCATATTTATTCGTCAAGGACTTATTGACACAACTAATGGTATGGTGGAACACGTGTCGAATTCAAATAAATGAAGAAAAATCATTTGCTCAATAGAAACGAACTTCGCACCAAATCAACAAAACATCAATAAAAAAAATAAAAAAAAAAACATAAGGCAGTTCAAAACAACGCGCAATATCTAGGCATGCATAACGATAACAATATCAATTGGAAGCACCACATTTAACAAAAGAATAAAATATAAATATAAAATTTCTAGAATTTTACAAGCAACTCTGATGAGGGTCGAGACTATAATTATTCAATAATGGTGAACTACTCTAGCAAAACAATAAAACGCAATATTATAAATAATAGTAATAAGAAATAAAAGAAAATTAAAATGAAACTTCAATAAAAAAAAAAAATACAAATACATTTTAAATTTTAGAGTGTACGATTTTACATCTGCATTTATGTATCTCATAAAACAGATATTACTCGGGATATTATTTTTAAACACATGACATCTGGATTTATTGTTTTCTTTTATATAATAAAAATTGAGAATATTTTATTTATATGAAGAAGGATTCAATTGAGATAATTTAATTGCAAAATACTGGTCAGCCAGCTATTAAAATTAAAGCGTTTTTCCAACTTTCAAATTCAATTTCAGTTCAAACAAAATTCCACTTCAGGTGACCAGGTGGTTTAAAATTTTGCGCACGCAGCTAATGTTTGTCTTTTTTCCTGATAATGAGCATTTTACTTTTATTTTTACTACTTTTATAGTCCACAGATACTCGATCAGAATATCTAAGATTTTTATAAGCAATAACAAAATAGTCCAAGCATTTCTTAAGATAAATTCAAAAGGCATGCTTAGCATAAGAATACGTAGAATGTAATGTTTGATCATTTGGAGAAGGAATCAAGTTGTAAGGATGTGAAAAGAAATATTTTTCACAAATATATGTGATATGGGATAAAATATACAATTTTGAGTTTATATTCATGTTAAAACAAAAACAACTTTTGGTCAAATTTTTGACAAAATGTTGATTATTTTAGACCTGTTTAGAAAAAAAGCTAACAAGCGAGTTCATCTCGAATTTAAGGAATATCCATTAGATAATCTGGGATATCACAAATACATCATATTGTAGAAGCCTGCGTGGTTTTCGTTTCATTAAAACAGATATATTATCTAATGGTTTTAAGTGACAAATTTCAATTCGATTTTGCCAACAATTTCCAACTTTCAATTAATTTTTTTTGCTAAAACTGCAACAATAAGCATTTATATTGAAAATATGTTGAACATTTTCCTAACAGAATTATTGAAGTTTTCAGAAAAAGTTTTCTTTTTCTTCCATCGAGATTTTGCTCGAACAGCTCTTAGTTTATATTTCAGGTGTAATTATGTGTAACAAGTTGTTGAACTTTAAATTTTAACTGCTAATTTAGTTTTGTCTGAAAAAAATCAGCAAACATGTCATCTTTAAGTTCAACTCATACTCTGCTGACTTTCATCATTTAATAACATGCTGATGCTACTCACGTTTTTATCATTTCCTTTTCACCATGTCAATTGAGCGTAACGCAAACAATTAATAATAAAAATTATTTTTTTTTATGGAAAATGAACAAGAAATTATTATTTTAGTTTGATCGCTCTCTCGCCCTACCCTTCCATACCAGTTGTCAATAAGTGAAGACCGATATCAACACGTGCCAAAAATTTATCTCAAATGTCTGCATTCTTTTGCCTTTCTTTTTTTTGCATTCTTTTATCTAGTTCTTCATACAAATGTTTCTGTAACTTTTATTAATTTTTTTTTTACACTCACCACTTCCCTTTCTTTATTATTTTCAAAAGTATCTCTGGTTATTGCTGCTTGTGCAGTTCTCGCACATACATCAAATGTTAAGAAGTACAAAAACAACAACAACAACAACAACAAATGCAAAAGCAGCACTGAGCTTATTGTCTGCCTGAGGCAGCTGTCGTTGTCTGCCGGTTATGTGTGTCCCTTCCAAAACGGGGTGGTCACTGTTGGTGAAGCACTTCGTGTCCCATTTATTTTCGCTTAATTAAATTGATTTTTCTTGAACTGTGTGTCATTTTGGCAAAGTCGAGGCTACTTTAACACCACTTGTTCTGACATCGAGTGGGGGGGGCAGGATATGTTAGGAGCTGTATATAGAGAATGTGGTGACCGTGGCATGCAGGTCAAGTGTGTGGCTTGGCATGCTCGGAGCCCGGGTTCGATCCCCAGCCGCGGCGAAAAGTTTTTTTCAATAAAAATTTTTCTGATCGGTCACCACCTCTCTGCAGACAATGGCAAACCTCAGAGAGTAAATAATGCCATGTAAAGCTTCTTGAGAACATAAACTTTAGCCGTACGGAGTCGGCATAAAACATGTAGGTCCAGATCTCGGTTAATTGTGTGCAAACAATTAATAACACACACAACACAATTGATCATAAGAAGCTCGGTCAAAGTCCTTTCAAGGGCTGAAATGGCCAATTGGTTTTGTTTTTTGTATATAGAGAATAATAATTTTTTTTATAGAAATTATAGGGTCTTGAACTTTTAATATAATATTTATAATATTATTTTATAATTCTTAAAAAAGTCTTCTTTAAGAATTATCATTTGATTGATATGATTCAGAAAAGGTTTTGGCAAACGAATTCTTATATACGCTCATATAGTGACAACTCGTCATACTGGCCAACTCACCATACCATACCTAACTTCGCTTTAAGTTCTATGGTATATTCCAGATAGCTTATAGTTTGAACCTTGCAGTATTCTGCCTTACGTTTACTCTCGCAACTGGATCAATTTTATTACCTCTGCTTGCTGCGGTATCTGAACCTCGATTACTGCAAGCTTCCGCTCTTGTATTAGAGAACTATCAGTTTAATCTGCTTGCTGTGCTGCCTGAACTCGCTTTTATTAAGCTAGTCTGCCGTGCTCGCGACAGAAATGCACGTATAGTTATTTTTGTATTTGGCTTTACGAAAGTTCTGCTTTGCAGTCTAAACTTAACGAGGGACTTGACATTGGCGGTTTTTTGAAATTGACTTTTTTATAATTTTGTATTTTAGTTAATATTCTAAAGATTCTAATAAAATTCTAACGGCTTCAAAAGTTTCAGCCGGATTAGTGAGAGCGCATTTTTATTTTTCCTTGCATTTTACATATCGAAACCATGTTTTTCGTACTAGTTGCGGCACTAACGGGTTCATTTTTTGAGGAAATTTTTTTTTTGTATTTTTTTAAACTTGATTCGCTATCGTATGACACGAGCTTTTTTGAAATTTTTTTTTCGATTTTTTATGAATTTTTAAAGTCAATATTTTTTTTTGAAAAAAACACACTTTCAAATTTGGAACATCACCAAAAAATGAAAAAAAAATTGTAAAAAAAGGTCTGTTTTCTCTGCCGCGAATGTTATGTCCCACCTTAAATTGTTTTTGGGCTTTGCTGTAGAGCCTTCTGCATTTGGTTCTTAAGCTATTTAGATGGCTCAGAATAACAGCATTTAGGTTTTAGTTTCCACTTCGGTGTCCTTTTTGGACAAGGGCAAGTTTGGTTTTTCTAACATACTCGTTGGCGAAATCCTTTCTAAGGACCTATAGTTAACTCTCCAGTTTGTTTTCCTAATATTAATTGAGGGTATTGATTAAGCAGACCTCTTATAAAGAATAAACTCAATATACAGCTGGTTAGAGTAAGAGTGTTCTTTTGACACCTTTCAATCAACTATTTTTTTCGAATATGAAATCTGTGACTAAGGTAATGTTCGAAATGTTTCTTCTATACTGAGTAATAAAAGTGGGTTCTATACCCGCATTACAAATTTACAGGTTTGTGCTTAGTTTTAAATCAAAAAGCAGCTCACTCCTTTCGTTTGTATCCGTGTAGCTCCAAGTTGTGTGTATTAGAGTTGGCTAATTTAATGACCGCTAGACGCCTGGCACTGGTATCACCCACCTGACACCTGAGTTTCTATGGGGGTGGATTTTCGTCGTGGAAGAAATTGGCTGCAATCAACTAAAAGATGCTCTTGCCCAGTTCCAGGCAAGCTAGCATTAAGAAAAATAGAAAAACCTAAAAAAATTTTTCGCCTGTGGATATTCGAAAAATGTCAAACCTTTTAATAAGATTTTGTTAAACTTTTTATATTCATATATTTCTCAATGTGGACTAATAAATCTATCTCGTTTCTATTCAATACATTAGAAAGTTAATAAGCAAAAAGATAGCTACATATAAGTAGTAACCTTGCATGAAAAACGGTAAATTTATTTGATTTGCTTGGGAGCCTTCAAGCCGCTATGAAATCAATTAAGTCACGCAAGAACATAACGTATTCATCAATATGTCGGATATAGAAACGCATATGTTGAGCTTTCATAATAAGTGCTCGTTAAGTGTTTGTTCAGCTAAGGATATGCAAGAAAAGATAGATGGATGGATGGCACTAAAGAAATTCGTTGACTTTCTTTTGGTCACTTCTTTATTGTCACTTGTATTCAGGTTATTTTCACAAGTTTCAGTCTTATTGTTAAGTTTTATTTTGCATTCAGCTATTGTGTTGGATAGCTTGTGATATAAGCTGATTATGAAACTCTTTTATTTTTTGCTTTTTTGTTTTTTTTTTTTATGTTTTTCTTTTGGTTGTCCAAGAAAACCTCTTTTTTGTTGAGTATTTGTTGTTTGTGTGTTTTATTTTTCTTGTTGATTTTGTAGTAAATTGTGATTTATTTTTTTTTCCTCGTTCAAATAGCAGCAGGTTCGTTTTCTCAACAATGTATTAAGGTTCCATTCAGATGCTTAAATTACGAATATTGGATGTTATTGTATGTTAACGAAAGGACCTCTTGATGTGTGTAAGCAGGCAAACAGGCTTATAATATATCATAATTATGTTTGGTTTTTCTTGTTTCTTGAGTTTCTGTTTTTTGTTTGTTAGAAAAAAAAAAACAAACTTATTTCATAGCATACCTACATAATGGCAAAATTCTTTAACTGTTTATTTTTCTCTATTTATTTCAGTGCAGAGTGAACTAACGTAACAATCATGTAAGTACCAGCTTATTAAACTACAATGACTTAAGCACAATATTAAAGTAAATCATGATAAAAAAAAAAAAACTAATATGTCAGTAACGGAAAATAGCAATTCCAAGTTGCTGACAGTTTTATGAGCATCAATTAATTAAAAAAGTTGTCTTCAACTCTTTGATTTGTCTGTATTATAATTAGTAAAGTGTTGACCGGAACTTAAGCAGCTGCTTTTCACACAAACTCGCTGGAATGCAATTCTAGTTAGTCTTGACAGCCTGACTTTTCTAGTATTATTATTGTTTGATAATAATGACAGGAAGCAGACTATTTTTCAACAAATGACTTTCTCAGTTTCATTAATGCGTACGGTAAAAAAACAAAAAATGGAATCAGGAAGGACATTTTTTTTTTCAAATTAATTGAGTTTAGTTTAATTAAAATGTGCATCATGGCTTCATGTGATGTAGTTTATGCGGCTGACCCAATTTGCAGCAATTCTCACAGACATGCATATCAGTGAGTAAATAATTAATATTGTGATCTAAGATATTGTGGCGTGCTTATAATATCCTAAAATAAGAAATTGTATTATAGAAATACAAACACTAAAGCATTTCATACTTAATGATTATTGCATTTGAAAGTTCGTTAAATGGTCCAGAATGAATTATTATTATTAATAATAATTATTATTACTAGTTATTTAGAAAATCATCCTTATATTTTACATCAAGTTTCAAGTCCGGCAAATATTTAAAATTTAATTAATTTGTTAGTGTGAAACAGATAGTTTTTGAATCAGAAATGCCTTAAGAAAAACTATTTAACAAAAAAAAAGCTTTGTAGTCAGCGCTAATCACTGACATAAAATCATGATATTTTAACCATCCCTACTTATTTGTGAATATCCTACTTTAGTGACGCTGTATTCATTTGTAAACTGAATTTTAAAATAACTTTACAACTTTGATAACATTCACTTCGTACGATAGAAAGAATGCTAGTGTGCACAAGGATAACGGGACAAATTATTTTTTGCTCATTCTGTATATCAATAAAGAATGTATTGAGAATGTTTTGGGAATGTTTTGAGACAATTTCGGTCACTCTTTGATTTTATACCAGTAGTTTCTTTTAATGATTTTCTGCTATGGCACGTGGCAAGCGATTTGTAAAGAAATAAGAAAGTTAATGGTCAAAAACTTTCTTTTACACAAAAGTTATGGTTTTTATTGCATAGCCACTAGGATTAGCAAGGTCGCTCCTAACCAATGGAGGTGGATTGAATTTAACCTCAAATTAAATGTCCACAAATTGGTACTATGGTTGTCGGATTAGTAATGCTTTTACCCAAATGATAGAAGGCGCCTTATCAGAGTACGGTTTAAGTTTTGAAAACCTGATTTCCATAGGGCACTGGTCATGCCCGGAAAATAATGAATTTTTGTATGGCGATAATGGCAATCAAATTCTGCATGATATGATTGAAGCGAAGGGTTACTCAGTAGAAATCTTAGGTGCTGAGTGCTTAGAAACTGGTCGATTAATTTAATTGTATTTAAAAGTATTCCTAAAATCATTGGACTTGAAAAAGCAACTCCTAATAGAGATGTCGGCCCTATGATCCTGCACACCGACAAGTTCGATGGATGTGAGTGCTGAGAACGCGTCTGTTGAGAGTTGATTTCGATAGTCCATGACTCCTTGCCAAGGGGCAAGTGCATCAAATCAGTCGGAAGTGCTCCGAAAATCCATTTTTTCGATTTCACTTGTTCCCATGGTTATAATGATTTTTTAAAAGCTTTAATTTTAATTTTTTGGAGCAGTATAATATGGTAGGGACGGAGATCGATTGTGTAATCAGTCGAAAAAAAACATTTGAGGTAAAAAAAAATCTGAAAATATTTGCATAACATCAACAAACACAAAAATATATAATTTTTCCGGATTGAACAATTAACACCGAAGATATAAAGAAACAAGTAAAGAAAGTCTAAAGTCGGTCTAGGCCGACTATGAAATACCCTATACCTACTTTTCAAAAACAAAAAAATTTTTTATTGTAAATGGGCGTGTCCGTGGGCGGATGAAGCCTATATTTTATAGGCATGAAAAATTTGTTGATGAAAATTTGTTCATATTAGGGGCCTGAAATGCAAAGTTTTTTTCCCCCTATGAGTTGACCCACCTTAATACTCATACCTCATGTAATAAAATGCATGAATTTAAAAATGCTATATCTTTTTAATGAACCATAAAAACCACTTTCATTCTTATATCATCAGAATTCTTTTAATACGTAGCTTATTTAGAATTAATTTAAAATTTTTTCACCCGTGCCCATTGGAGATACTTGACCCCAAAGTTGGGGCAAATTTGAGATTTCTTATTTTTCAAAGCGATGTAACTCAAAAAGTTTATGATCTAGTCACTTTAAAAAATTTATATTTTAAGTTCTTACTAAGACGTATCTAATACCAAAAAAATGGGTCTGCCACTAGCTTCTTTCTATTGAAATTTTTTATTCAAAGTTACCAAAAATTACAATTTTTTTCGGTAACTTTAACGTTTTTTTTCAAATTAAGTTACATCCCAATTAATTTTTCTGATATGCAAGATAATAGCCTAAGGTATAATTAATATACAGTTTTTTTATTTATTACTTTATGTTTAATAGGAGCTGAGATATGATCATTACCGCAAACTCTATAAGATACGAAAATCGCTCGTGGTTGCATAACAAACATGGCCGCCATTTTGTAAATACAACAAAAAAAATTTTTTTTAATGCAGTTCTAAGGTGCTTTATTTTTTTATATTTTATATAAATATAAATATAAACGAAATTTATGGTAAAAAAAGATGGTAAGTTTTTTAAAATAGTGGAACGACCACTATGTGATCAATCTCTGCGGACTGACCCTGTAGGCTTATTATGAGCTGAGTTATGCAGTTTTAAATTTTTGCGTTGTATGGGAGGTAGGCGTGTCCATGGGTGGATTCAATATTGCAGATCCTTTGGTGCATGTTACTATGTGTACCAAGTTTCATCCAATTATCTCGACTCCTTCTTCTTATCCTGTGTATACGGACAACACACAGACGGACAGACGGACAGACGGACAGACGGACGGACGGACGGACGGACGGACGGACGGACGGACGGACATGAATTGCTTGACTCTCGAGGTGACGCTGATCAAGAATATATATACTTTTCTACATCGGACTCGCTTCGTTCTATGCGTTACAAACGTTTGCACAAAGTTAATATACCCTGACCTTTCAGGTTTAGGGTATAAAAACCAAAATAGCACCGTAGGGACCACTTTAAAAAAAAAAAATTATTTTTTTTCGAAAATGTCTTTCAAATATCTAACGATTGAGGAGGGGTCAAAAATAGGTTAGTTTTGGTGATGTACCGTGTTTGTGGTGACCGTGGCATACAGGTTAAGTGTGTGGCTTAGCATGCTTGGAGCCCGGGTTCGATCCCCAGCCGCGGCGAAAAGTTTTTTTTTTCAATAAAAAATTTTTCTGATCGGTCACCACATCTCTGCAGACAATGGCAAACCTCAGAGAGTAAATAATGCCATGTAAAGCTTCTTGAGAACATGAGCCGTTCGGAGTCGGCATAAAACATGTAGGTCCAGTTCTCGGTCAATTGTGTGCAAACATTTAATAACACACACAACACAATTGATCATAAGAAGCTCGGTCAAAGTCCTTTCAAGGGCTGAAATGGCCAATTTGTGTTGTGTGTGTGTTTGGTGATGTACAGCTCTGGTGTACACGTTCGCTGTTATGAGCATATAGCATCCCAGTGGGCAAAAACAGGGCTTTGAAGCGCTACTAGCAGGCCTTCATATCAATTTTGTACACCTTCCACACTCATATCCAAGCCCATAAACTTTTTTATTTGAAACGAGCAAATTTTCTAGTCCTTCCTCTGTCGCGACTCTAAAGAGGCCTGATAGAAGCCCTTCTTAAGAATGGCTTAAAGTAGGGGTAAACAAAAAGTATTGAAAAAATATTTTTTTTTTAAACCTTTTCCTGTTTATTATATAATCTATGATTTTATCTTCTCTATATTTTATATTTTTTTTTAAGTCAGATTAATTTCAATCTCTAATCTTTGAAATAGCAGTAAGAAGGGCCATTATTGTTTCATATTTTTAAACTGATATATATTCTAATTTAAATCGAAAAAGTTACCCTGAAGTATATGAAAAGCCAGCTTTTGAAGGGAAAAAAGGTTTGTTGTGCTGCCTTTTGTGCAGAAAAAGAAGGTCTTCAAGAAGTGCTCATAAGAGCAGCGAGGAAAGCATGTGTTTTGTCTTCAAAAGTAGCAGTATTTGCAGGCCTTCGTATGAAGAGAGCTGGTTTAATTGCCTATTGGGATATGTACGATGCCGTGTTGCAAGTGAGAAATGTTCTGAGTCTATATTTTATGTATTGAGTAATGTTTTTTGTAAAAAATTACATAACACGTTGATTGAGTACACGTTGCTTGTATCTATTGAAGTCTGCAATGTATTCAACACATAACATGATGTATTGAATAAATTTTTCATGCATTTTTAAAAGTGAATAAATTGATATGTATTCAGTACACTCTTCCTTTACTCAATAAATACTGCTCTCGTTGCGTTCTCATACAAGTTGCAGTGCATAGATTTTACATAGTTATCTCTTAGAAGTTATGTAGTCAGTAACTTTTTCCCTTAGTGTAATATTTAATGTAAAAGTAGACAATTGGAAGCGAAGTTGATTTTGTTATGCACTTGCGATTCGTCCAAGGTTTCTCTTAAATATGTATCGCTTTTCGAGTGCCCTCTATGAGCCCGCTTGTTTAAACTATAAAAATCTTGTAACGATTTATAACGATGCTTCGAAATAAATCACACCTGTTTTCGGTAAATCGCTTTAGCCCCTTCTGCCGATTCGTGCTTGACTCTTTCTGGCAAATCACTTTAGACTCCTTTAGGCGATTGGTAAGCAAATCTTAGACCCCTCGTGGCGATTTGTTGGCGAATCTTCTCAGTGAATCCTTAAGACCCCTCTCGGCGATTCGTTGGAAAATCTTCCTGGCGAATTGCTTTTATGGCTTTTATTTGATGTTGATGTTGATGTTGATGTTGATGTTGATGTTGATGTTGATATTGATGTTGATGTTGATGTTGATGTTGATGTTGATGTTGATGTTGATGTTGATGTTGATGTTGATGTTGATGGTGATGTTGATGTTGATGTTGATGTTGATGTTGATGTTGATGTTGATGTTGATGTTGATGTTGATGTTGATGTTGATGTTGATGTTGATGTTGATGTTGATGTTGATGTTGATGTTGATGTTGATGTTGATGTTGATGTTGATGTTGATGTTGATGTTGATGTTGATGTTGATGTTGATGTTGATGTTGATGTTGATGTTGATGTTGATGTTGATGTTGATGTTGATGTTGATGTTGATGTTGATGTTGATGTTGATGTTGATGTTGATGTTGATGTTGATGTTGATGTTGATGTTGATGTTGATGTTGATGTTGATGTTGATGTTGATGTTGATGTTGATGTTGATGTTGATGTTGATGTTGATGTTGATGTTGATGTTGATGTTGATGTTGATGTTGATGTTGATGTTGATGTTGATGTTGATGTTGATGTTGATGTTGATGTTGATGTTGATGATAAATATCTACATAGTCGCATGGTTGGGTCGTCCACGCACTACTGTTGGTTATTTTGTCTGGAGGCCGTCAGAGCATTTCTGCTCTATCGTCAGTGCTGATCATCAGATTGTAAGTCCGGTTTGCCTTCATGAGTAAAGAAGGACTGCTGTTGATTGCACCCGTGTTGTGTAAACTTTGATAAATTTGCTGTAGCCTGACAGAAGCGCTGAAGTTCGTACGCCAGTATGTCTATCCGTGGTCTTGCTACTTTCACTCTGATTGCCTCGGCTGATATCGTGTGGAAAGCACTGGCAATCCTAAATTCGCAGTGGCGATATGTCGCCCGAATACCCGATATGTACGATGCTTTCTGTGTGGCATCCGCACTCACTGATGCTGCGTAAAGTATGATGGAGCTTAAAACTCTTTGTAGGAGTTTCCACCTGTTGCACCTTAGGCCGCCGATATTTCCATGATCTCTCGACGGTTTGTCAATGACTGTTAGTAGGTGATCTTTGAACGCCATACGAGTTATAAAGATCTTGTATATATACAAGAGCAGTAGCGTAGCATGGGTAGACGGGGGTGGGCGGTCCGCCCCGGGTACACGCTAAAATGGGGTGCAAAATTTGATAAAAGAACTTTTCACCACACAGTTTTTGATTTTTTTTAATAATAAGAACACTTTAATGACTGCGGTTCTATGTTTTGAATATAAAAAGGGTGCAAAAGTGAATGCAAATATTTTTTACTTCGTTTTTGTTAAAACTTTAACTTTATATGAAATTTGTTTCAATATAAACAAACACTCATACTAAAACCTAAGTCAATTCGGAACATAATTTGTCATTGGTTAGGGATGCAATTGCCAAATAAATGCAATTCAAATTTTCATGACAGTAAGATAGAGTACAAAAAGAAAAATGTTATATTATAATGTTACATTCTTTTTTTATTCCATAAAATTTTATAAAAATCGTGTTTTTGCTTCTTATATTCAGGTTAAGAAGTGTTCAAACTTACTCGTATAGTAAACATTTCTATTACCATTATTTTTCGCAAATCTGCATGATTTTCAGAGTATGATGAATGGAAGCGTCAGTTATTTTGCAAGCAATACATTTCTCCAGAACTTTTCAGAAAAAAAGTGCTCATGTCAGATATGATAGATGATAGGGCAGTCAAAACTTACAGACCTCAGCTTTGTCCATTAAAGTCGAAGCTGAGATGAATATAGAATACTATAAAGAAGTTGATAAAATTAGGAAAAAAGTTAATAAATGAATTTTAATACTTTATTTTAATTTGCACTTAACTTTTATATAGAAGACATGGATTGATTTCCAATAAAAATTTTACTTTATGGTTATTCAGGGTTAATGAGGGAAAATTTGCCAAGGGTTTGCTTCCAGGTCCTGTTTTTTTTTCAATTATGCACAATTTTTCGTTAAACTTTCACAATTTTCTATAAAAACTAGCTTAAGTTCTATAAACTGATATGTGTGGTTTACTGATAGTAAATTGTTCTCGCATAACTTATAAGCCCTTATAAGACCTTTTTCTAAATCTTTTCTAAAATATGTAATTTTTGTAGAGATTGATTCAAAAATATGTAGTCGGATTCAACGACAATTATTGTAAAATTAAAACAGAAATAGTGAAAAATTTTATTCAAAATAGATCTTTGGGGATTTACTCACTGTTGCAAATCAAAATTTTGCGTAAATAAAACATTTTTTAAAAATTCCTTGATTGCGGAAAACCCTGCTTTAAAAACTTAAGATTTACTCAAATTTGAAATTAAATGAAATTTTTAAGTTTTGTGTAAGTTACCAAATTACATATCTTTCAAATGATCGGTGAGATTATTTTTAAGTTTTGTCTATTGTAACCGAATTTTATAAACTATACAAATAATTAAAATATTAAACTTTATTTGCACTTTAACAAACTAATCATAAGAGTAAACTATTATTTAAAAAAATTATATTAATTTCCTGGTATTTTTTAAACATTACTCTTTTTGAGGTTTACTATAACCTTCTTAAGGGGTGCACAATTTAGTTTCCGCCCCGGGTGCCACCAACCCTAGCTACGCCACTGTACAAGAGCATATATGCTCTATCAAGATATTATTATATCAATATTTCGCTATAAAGGTCTAGTATTGTTTTAATTATTCTAGCGGAGCTCATAGAAAGACATTGCTGTTTTGTAAGCTGGATGCTGTACTAATAACTTCCCCTTGTGTTGCTAGGGTTGTTCAAATAGTCTTTCGAAAATAATCCACAAGAATGATTGAGACTACAGGATAGATAATATTTTAATTAGCTTGATATATATTATTAAAATTTTTAAAGATATTTGATTCATACCCAGCCAGTTTTGAGTGCGCAGTTGAGTGAGTGAATATGAGTGAGTACAAAGCTATTCTTTTGAAGTATACAAAAATATTTTGGTTTAATTTATAATAGATTCAATCAAGTTGTCTTTATCTACTTATAACATGTTTATCAAAAACTGGCAACGCATCCTGCATTTTTTGTATATCCGTTTAATTTACACACGCTCGTAAAAAGACAGCAGCAAAAAAAATTACATATAAATATATCGAAAATATTTTGCCAACAGCAAACATAACCAAGAATGCATAAATAAAACAAGCTAACAAGACCGGATGTGCTTCATTATTCCATTTGTTGATTTCTTGAAGCGGCATCAACAACAAAAACAACATCAAACTAAAAGGAATACAAGCCGTAAATATACCTACACACACACACTCACATGTTCACATAAATGTGCACCTACACAGACAAGCTTAAATGCATAAATGAGTTACCAACACAGATATTTTAGGCTGCCATCGGAAAAACGACTCATGCCAGCCTGCTTCCTCTTCACACTCCGCAAGCAGCCTGATTACAGCAACTTTACTTTTGGATGCCACTTAAAATTGAAATTTCGTGACCTCGAACAGAGAAGTATTTGCTTTAGAATCCTCTTTCGATATGAAGTTTTTTATGGATGTGGTGCTTTTTGTGGCATTTGTGTTGCTTAGTTTGCAAAAAAATGTTTACATCACAGGAAATAATTTAAAATATTTTTTTTTTTTTCATCATTAGTTTATGCTTTGCTATTTTGCATTGAGCAGATTTTTCTGTTGTTGAGTTTTGCTTATAAAAATGTTTATTGTATTCACTTGTAAGCCAAATTAAAAAAAAAAGGGTCGATCGAATCAGAATTATATAAATTGCTGACTTATTCCCAAACACGAGTAGGTTATTGCATTAAGTTGAATGAGTAGCAAATGTTTGTAGAGAAGACACATGTATGTCTTCTAGACTTATACCTGCGGACATCCTAATTATGAAAATAATAATAGAAGCATGTATTGTTGAGTATTTTTTATATGAAAAAATATGAATTGTTATCAAAAATAAAAATGTTCTTGTTTTTTTGTCAACACGTGTTTTTAAGCTTAAATAGTGTTTGTTATTGTGTTTCCAAATCTATACATAGTTTTTTTCTAAATCTACTAATTGTTTCTAAAATTATGGAGTATTCGAATTTTCGTTTCTTTAAAGTTACATACATTCCTTAGTTTTTCAAAAATTCAAATATTCGCTTACATGGTTGAATTTTAGCAAACCGTATTATTGGAATGTGAAGCAGGCTCTGAAAAGTCGTTAAAATTAATCAAAAAGTTGAACTTTTGAACAACTTCATTAAATTGGGAAAGACAGACGTTATGTCCAGACCGCTACTTTAAGCTATAAAACCACTTGTAGAGCCCTCTCTTCGATTAGTGAGCGACTCTTTTAAGAATGCTTGAGATCCCTCTCGCTTTAAAAGCCTCAGCTGCTTGAATTTAACGATACCTGGAGCAAAATATTGAAAATTATTATGACATCTTAGTTTAATTAGTCATAACTTTAGAACCAGACAACTGACGGCTTTAATTTGTTTGGGCTTTGAGCTTTTTGTTAATGAAAATTTAATATAAAAGCTCTTTTATAGGTTTCTGCCTCCTTGGTTCAAAAAAGGTGTTATGTTCAATCGACCTTTGGCTCAGAATTCCTTGTTGATCGGGTTACAAATTGGAAGCTGCTAGAGAAACACTTTTTATCCAGTCACAAATATATTTCTTTCAGTGTTAAGGGCCTTACTATCAACCAACCAACTAGTTTTTAAAATTTTGAGTACTAATAAATGCTTATTTACCCTTTTATTTAGGGAAGTCTTAAGAACAACCCCTCTCAGGGCTTAACCCAGCTACTCATCTCTCCAACAATCCTCTTCAAGGGTGGAGCAGTTTACGGAGATTTACTTACTTTTAAAATTAGGCCTTAGGTATCCTATGTCCTAAAGGCAACCCCAGGCGTAACGAAAACACCCAGTAAGACGGGACAAATGAGGAATATGTGTGAAAAAAAAGATTTTGAAAAATTTTACAGTTCTCAAACGTTTTTAAAATTTCTATTGACTCATATAGTGACAGTTCACCATTGAAAGTATGATTGCTATGGTTAAAACGACAATGCAAATTTTTTCGCACACTATGTTGGTTTAATCTGGTTATTTTCAATCAAATCTCTATTCAATTTTGACTTTTATACTTTTTCCATTTAGGACTTTTTTTAAGACTTTTCATTTACGATATTTTTGGAAGGAAAACAAAAAATCATTCTTTTCCTGTCCGCTATCGCATATCAGCATTCCAAGCAAATCCAAGAGTCTGTCTTTAATTCAAAAATAAAGTTTTATTTTTGCATTTTGGCTCAAATTTCACCACCAAAAAATCCAGTTGATCCGAACTCGAGCATGCTTCATATAGATTTTTTTTATCAAAATGCATTTTTGAGCAAAAATCTAAGTTGCGAACTTTTCATCTTTCACCTCTTTTAAAAAAAACTTGAAAATTATTGATTATTTTTGCTGTTAAAAGAATACTGCAATTTTTTTTACATGCTTGACCGAAACAATTTTAAGTTTAATATGTACTTCCTTCCAATGATGAAATTTTTGTAACCTGACTATCTTACTTCCAGATCATTTTTGGAAAAGTAATTTTGTTGGAAGGTTGGAAGTAAAAACAAATTAACTACACGGTTTTTCAAAATGATTGTTATTATTTTCCAGTAATTTGTTAATTGCGTAGAATTCACACTTTTTTCTAATTTTTTAAATTATTTTCAGCTGTAATCATATTATTCGCTTATTTCGTGCAAGACAAGTAATGATTTTTCGAATAAGACTAGTTTATATTGCGATTAATAAAAAAGATTTTATTCTTTAAAAATTTTAAATCAAATAATTTTTTATGTTATATTATAAAATCAAATTTGGGTTTTGTATTCTCAGAAACAATACTTCTTCATGATCATCTCTGAAATTCTGAACTTTGATTTGTGACTTGCACGAAATGAGCAATAGCAAATATAATATCAAAGTCAAAACATACTTTAGTAATACTTATACTCTTTCATCTTTCATCAGAAATTGTTTATCTTTCGCAAAAAATTAAAAGATTATAAAGATTACATAAAAAAAAAACTTATAGCACATATTCAGGTATACAACTATTTGTCTTCCGATTTATAAGAAACACCAAAATTTCAAAGCGTTTAAAAAAAAATGTTATCTTTATGAACCTTTTTTTTATTTTTTTTTTAAAATTAACATTGAAAATTGAAATAAGTCGAAGGCTGCATGTTAAATTTTTTTTGTTTGTACAAATTTTTATAAAATTGAGCACGCAACAACTCTAGGAAGGTCTGAGTTTAAACAAATTTCTGCTTCTATGCACAGCAATTTTGAGTAGGATTCTTCAACCCTCTTTACTGGTGTGCTGTTTTCCATCATCTTACCATGTCTTTTGTAGATGAAATTATCTTTTTCCTATTGCTTTCTTATTTTGTTTTGTCCTATCGACATACTCATACTTTCCAGCGCTTACATGTGGTCGAAATGATTTCCTAAATGAGGACCCGGAATTCGCACTTACTTGCTCCTTAAAGTAACGGTTGACTTTCTATCCATGGGGAGCTCATCATCAGATATTTCGGGGGCACGGACATATGACATCAAAAGGTCAGATTAAAAAAAAACATAAATTTCTTGATTAGCAAATATTTGCAGTTTGTGCTGTATCGCTGCGTTAGAGCCCATGAATCCCCTTAATAATCTTCAAATGTTGTATTAAAATATACTAAATTTCAAACAATGTGTTATAAAAAGTTCTTGCAAATTGGCCTATCTTACTGTATGGCGTGTGTGTGTGTGTAGTGGTCAGCACTTAATACGCAGATTAATTGCAATATACTTGTGAAAGTGCAAAGAACTGCTTTCGCGTGCATTTGTTGGGCAAAAGGTTCACGTCATTTCAAACATTGAATTCTTCACTTGATATCTCTTGATACACTGGGACAAAATATGGCGCAGGAACACTCGTACAGGGTAACTTTCTTGTTCACGGTCATGGTGGATCAGTTACTTTCAACACCGATTACATAATATCCAAACTCTATTTTGAGCAAGGCTTTAATTTCCTGATCCCAAAAAGAGAGGAATGGGACATGTTAATTCCGCTAAGCAACAGCGGCTTGACTCATAACTCAACAACAACAAAGTCGAGGAAGACGTCTTTTCACCGGAAATAGATATAATAACCGATTTAAGACTCCATAACCAATGCATTGTTTTCGAGATAGCGATGATGACTATTTTCAAGCTACAGAATGGCTCAGGCTTAATAAAATATCGACTCGGGAAACCTACATATTTGCAGATTGCCAAGTTGCTGTAAAATCCTTTGAAAATAATGTTTCTAATAGCATCAGCAGCTCTCATCTGTCACTCGTCTCTAACCAAGGTGGCTTAGAAGATTGGAATTAATCTAGTCTGGATGTCATAACAATAAATAATGCTGTAAATTTGAATTAATGTGGAATTATACTACTACCTTTAATATTACTAGGCAGCTGTGGCCCAAGTTTAGTGAAAAGCACAATAAGAAGCTTATTTTTTTTGGCGAGGAGTGATCTTGCTACATTAATAAGTGTCATAACAGGGCATTGTCTTAAATGTATTCGTGTCGTAAGAAAGGGGGTTCAAGCGAATGACTTAAGGACTGCGCATGAAAAAATTCGTGATTCGCTTCTCGATGCACCAAGTGCATATTATTTTTCACGTACAACTCAAAGGCATGCTGTCTTAGGAATGGCTTCAGTCTCTTCTGCAAGCATTCTTTGATATTCAAATCGGTGTTTTTTGTACCCTGCGTCACAAAAGACTGGCTCCTTTTTCGACAACTGTAGATGGCTTGCCAAACAAGAAATTTTCGTGGATTCTTCGAGCAGTTGCAGAAAAGAATTCCTGTCCTGGGAGTTGAGAAAAATCCGCTAGTACGTCAGTTTCGTCATCCATGACGCACCAAGAACATTTTTCCAAAAAAATCTTGTTTGCGCACTTATACTTCACTTGCCATTTTGAAAAGAACTAACGCATTAAATCATGATAGAATAATTTTACAAGGTAGTGTTGACAAATGTTGATTCTCTCAGCTACAAGTAAACGAACTCTTGTCAAAAACAGCTGTTTGTTGTTATATTCGTTGGCCACATTCAGCTGTATCAACTGTTGTGACAGCAACACATCGGGAGCGCTATTATCGGTATTGAAGTTTCAGAAAAATTTTCAAGTTTATGAAATATCAAGCTTTGTATCAAATACGAATGGAAATTTTACCGATAAATTAAAAATTTTCTATTTTTAAATGCATTTTAATGCGCAACTTCATATTTATGTGCATCAAGTTTTGACTTAGCAGTTCGCAACTGTTGGGTACGTTGAATGTGACCAGTGAAAATTAATTGTATGCTATGACGGATTGTGAGCGCTCTCTTTCTTGTTATATTTTTTGACAAAAGTCCGTTTCCAACAGAAACGTCAATACTACCTTGGAGTAATTATATCATGGCATTAAACAAGATGTATTTAAGAAGGTGGCAGAAGTAGGTTGACGTTTTTCAAACCGACACCGTTGTGCTGTCAAATTTCATTGCAGTGATGCCACTTTATATTTTTTCTTCTTTGTGGGAGAAACACTTTGATAAGGAGTTTTTCTATAGGAAAAAGGGATAAGCCTACGAAACATCATAAACAGTCAAATTTCATGGTTTCTTAGTTGTAAAGTTAAGTGGTGTAAATTAGTTGTATTTTTTTCTTGCCGTCAGACTTGGTTTCCTCCACAACTGATAACCTAGAGCTGTTATGAAATCCTACATTCTGACATATTTTCCGGAGCTCGAACCCGCAACATTCGGTTCACTTCCTTCTTTGAAAGTCGTCCTTGGGGACTGAAAATATTAATATTTTCTTTGTTCCAGGTACTACGACAGACAGCATTGCTTTTCGACGGATGTAATATAGTTTTTTTTATTAATTACATCAAGATAGGTCTGTTTCCGTACGCATTTCAAGTAGAGTTCGAGTTAAGTTCGAGTAATAGAGAGTCATTTGATTATCTGTCAAAATGAGAAAATTTTTCAAAGAGTACGGATACAATTTCAAGTACAACAACTGCTTTTTAAAAAAAAAATCAAATTTAAATGCTTTGTTTTTGTAGTTATACCCAGTTTTATTAATTTGCTAACCAATTGCATAAATTTATTCACAATACAACACAACAGTTTAATTCTATCATTCTGACAATAGGGTGTTTGAAGCTCGAGATCCGTGTTGGGCTCGAGATCTTATCTCTTGGGCTGGAAAAATGTGTAAAGAAACACTTTCGAGTAACTTCAAGTTAATTGAAGTGAGTACGGAAACAGACCTGATATTACAAGAACATAAAAACAAAGTCACTCAAAACGCGTCTTGTTCGCTACAAGTCGAAAGTAGGACAAAGTAACAAAGCATCGGATTTTTGATGGGATTATTGTTCAAAATATGGCATTACTATATTTTTTCGTTTTTGACATTACACCGGTGTTGACTTCATAGACGTCAACCTACTTCTGCCACCTTCTTTAAATACATCTTGGCCAGTTCTGTCACTTTACCACAATTGTGGTAGATCTACCACTTTTTGTTTGTCGTTTTTGACTTCTACCACTTTTACCACCAACTATTTAACTTTTTCCAAAATCTACCACTATTTCGTTTTTGTTTCCATAATTTAAATATTTTTGGAACATTTTGTTGAGACAGGGTAATTTTTTAAATGTGATTAAATTTAATCCGTGAAAAACAAAAAATTATTAGATTTGTTTTTCAGTTCTTTTTCCAGATACCAGTCTGCTCTTGACTTGTTTGCGGTTTGGTTCGTACTTTGAAGCTCATAATTGGCAGCGGATTGCTGGAATATGCAAAGTGTATTAGGGAATTCACAGTTTGCTTCTAAAGTTAACACCTGGCAACTTTAGAAAGATATTTCAATCGAACTGTGAGCACCTCTTTTTGTGTTTTGGAGCTAAATTGCAAAAATAGTTTTCAAAAATTTGAAATTTGATCAATAACATGCCTCGAATGAACGGAAACGAAGAATTATGGAAAAATGTATTTACTTCTTCGACGATGCATTTTTCTTCCATTTTTTGCAACAAAATTAAATCAGCTGATTAGTGATACCTCATTATCACAAAAGAAAGACATGAGCAGAAGTGAGATAACTTTAGCAACAAGTGGTATCTTAAGTTTGTACGTAAAACAAAAACAATCAAAGTTAACACGTGCTAAAATGTTCTAAAGTTAATAGACGGCAAAGTAAACAGAGCAGATAATACAGAACTGTGAGCACCCTATATATATTTAAAAAGAATTTGAGGTTCGCAAGCCAGGGCATCTAAAAATTTATAAAAATAAGATAAAGGATTCATCTTTTAACAAAACATTAATATCTCTCTTTAATTGCCAAATGAAGCTACGTAGATTCTTGCTTTCTGGATTATAATCACTGCATTTTCATACAAAACAAATATATGACGTTTGGAAATGAAGAGTCATGATATCCGAATCTAAGAGTTTGTGACAGGAAGCTATGAGATGACACACTTTTCCTGGTGGGTTGAGCTCGTGAGCTAGCCCATGTTCTTGGAGAAAATGGAGAAAAATGGGAGACCATTCTATTACCTTACCATTCTATTACCTTTATGATCGGGTTTTCACTATTAATAATGGATGTAATGCTTTTTTCGAAAATGATTTTGGAATAATTTGTACTTTCGCATTCACATTTCATAAACGTCAAAATAAAGCTATACCATCATTTTTATGAGATTATAGCAAAAATCCTCAAATTATTTGTAGAGGAAAAAATCTACCACTATTTGTCTTAATCTACCACTCTTTTAGAGCAAATTCTACCTCTATTTAAAATTTTCAATTGACAGCACTGATCTTGGCATTAAATGAAAATAAATTTCAACCGAAATTTCTGACATCTATTTCAAGGCCAACAACTTTTAAATTTCTGAATTTGAACGATTTTTTTTCGTGCGCAGTCCTTATGAAAGAGTTCCAGGGATGAAGAAGCTGAGGATTAGGTATTAAATCTCCTTTGTTGAAGACAAAAGCTAGATGCTTTTGCCATTTTTCAGTGATTCTAGGGATCATGAAAAACTATATACTTGACTTGAGTATTACTTGTATACTTTCAACGATCCTAGTCATCTTGAAAAAGTAGACGCAAAGCTTTTTCTGCATTTTATAGTTATTACTGGTTGGTTTCGATACAATTTTTTTGGAAGCAAATTAATGTGGTGTTACATTTGGTCTGTGGTCGACCACCACCTTAACCTTATCTTACTTATTGCATGGTAACGTTGCAACATATATCCTTCCCACATATCGAGCCATAACCGCGAAAAAGATGTAACCAGCAATTTACAAAAATTTGCTTTCTTTTTGAAAATTATAATTTATTTCATTACTTACCAATTATCTTAAATAACAAAACAAAAGTTATTATAATAATATAACTATTTATGTGTTAGGATAGTGAAAAAACATTGTCGAAACTTAAAATCTTAAGTCGAAAATAATTAAAAGAAATCTTCTCCTTTAAAATTGTAGTTTCGATGGTTACATCTCTTCCGCGGTTATGGCTCGATATAACCACAAGTAAAAAAGTAATGTGCCCTTTTATCATTACTTTTTTACATGTGGTTTTTATAAATAAACAAAAAAAACAAATTGGCCATTTCAGCCCTTGAAAGGACTTTGACCGAGCTTCTTATGATCAATTGTGTTGTGTGTGTTATTAAATGTTTGTACACAATTGACCGAGAACTGGACCTACATGTTTTATGCCGACTCCGAACGGCTCATGTTCTCTAGAAGCTTTACATGGCATTATTTACTCTCTGAGGTTTGCCATTGTCTGCAGAGAGGTGATGACCGATCAGAAAAATTTTTTTTTTTGAAAAAAACTTTTCACCGCGGCTGGGGATCGAACCCGGGCTCCGAGCATGCTAAGCCACACACTTAACCTGCATGCCACGGTCACCACGGTTTTTATAAATATATTTTAAAATTTCCAAGAAAAACAGACTGATATCGAATCTGATAATAATTGATAAAATCCTTGTTTAAAACATGCTTCGAGAGCATTGGGTTAACCATAGTTTTCTGGAATTGTTTGTGAATTATTACAAAAATAAATATATATGGTGTTAATAGTTGGCAGTAGTTTTGTAGAAGATGTAGTTTTGGTCTAACCAAAACAAGAACGTGCTCTTCCACCATATGTACATATATGTTGCGAATATGAAATACAGTTTTGGTTTGATCTCTAAATCGTATAAATTATAAATTATAAATTATCTTGAGAACAACAAAATAGCTTTAAATTCTTTTGCCTTTAGCAAAAAGAAAATATTTTTTAAAACAAATACTAACACACTTACTTCGAAGTCGTGATAAACTTTGAGCTCAGCTAAATTAAAGTTCAACAATCAAAGACAACATTTTCTAAATTTTTCTCTTAATTGTTTTAATGAATTCATCTATTAAAAAAAAAAACGAAAAAAACTTTGAACAGCAAGAAAAAGCAAAAAGCAAAAAAATTCCGCAAAACACAAAACGGAGTCAGAAAGGATCAAAATTGTGCGGAAATCTATTTTATTTAATATGGCGTGAATGACATGACAACAACAGCAATGACAACAACAACAACATCGAAATTCAAACAACAACAGGAATTCAGTTGAGACTAACTAGAATGAAAATAAACGAAATGCTGACAGCCAAGTTGTTGTTGTTGCTGAAGTTGTTGTTGCTGTGGGTTTGTTATTTACTTTTTGCTGCTACCAACGATGAAATGCGTAGTTGTTGCTATTGTTGTTATTTATGTTTGTTGTTGTTGTTGATGTTGTTGTTGCTGTTGTTGCTGCTTCGTGCCATTGTCATTAAAAAGACAATTTTAAGCATTGGTTCAATGAAGAAATGGTTGCTGTTACAGGATGTGCGGCACTGAGCAGCATGATATACGTACATCTGTCTGTCTATAACGTATATGAACTGGTATGCTTTTGATGAACTCATAGCGTTGATATAGTTGAAATACCTAAGCTTTTGCGTTGTACTATTTTACTTTTTAATTAATGCACCGCATTCTTAAGCTTAACATAAATGTTATGTTATAGGTTTAAAGTTGGTATTGTTAGTTCGACGAGAGTGATAGTGATAGAGCAAAGGAGTGATTATATATCAGTTTTGATAAAATATAATAAATGTGATCAAAACAAAAATTCATTACATACTTTCGAAGCTTTAAAGCTTACGCCTTGTGCCATATAAACGTGTTAATTGGAAGAATATGTTTTAATGACATTTAGAACGATTAAAGTAATAGTAATTTATTTCAAGGTCATGTGTTTCTGGCACACTTTTTTATTGTGATTTCAATAACTTTTCATTCCCACATGTTGGCGGTAATGAAATGGCTTGGAGATGTATGGCCGCATCTGTAGCTGGAGAACTTGTGTTTTTAACTAAAGTACAAAAAATAGAATACAAAAAACCTTGGCACTTAAATGAACGCCATTTCTACATGCACACTTATTCTCTTGTACTTTTTTCTAATGGATTTTCTTCATAAAAAAGCATTATTTATTGCTACCTAAAACTCCGATTTTTTCCATTTCAACATTTCCAGCATAAAATCCGTTAACAAACGCTTAAAAGAAGACTTGAAACTGATGCAAAATTTTATTAAAATTGCCATGAATACCATTTATGCATGATTACCATGATTACTATGAATTCATGAATTATTCTTTATACTCGAGCGTATAAATGTGGGAGTAGTTGTTGGAATATGCTTCTAATAGAGTGTTAGCGTAGACATTTTGTATAATTGCACAATATAACTGCACAATGTGTATTTTACTGGAAATTGTATGCTACAAAGGCAATAAAATATATCTGTGAGAATGTGTGTATGTGTGAGAGATATTTAATCTCGCATTAATTTACGGATGATAGTGATATAAAACGTTTGAAAAGCATATTCATGCGAAATAATTACAAATAATTAGAATTTTCTTTTTACAATCAGTTAATTTATAATAAATAGAGACAGTAATATTTTACAGGCATGAAACCATTTTCATGTGAATATTAAAGGTAACCTTGTATAGCAATTTTTTATCCCCATTACTTATTTTACTTACACCAATTTTTATATCGTGACGGAGGCAGCGCACATATGGGTTTTCAAGGCACTCAGAGAAAATATTTTTCGTCACATCGTCTTTGTCTTCTATCGGAGAGTGTGCACGTACTAAATTGGTGTTTACAAATTTTGACTAAGAAGTGAACTATGGCAAGTCATTCATTTACAGGTGTGAATCACAGGACATGCCATAGTCTCTTTGCCCACTATAAATCTGCATCCAAACAAGTGCTTCTCCATATGGCCATATAGAAGCACCATCGTTATTTAGGATCCGGAAATTTCAGGTGCATATCCCTAAATCATTATTAGTTTTTCGTTTGCGGTAGTCGTTATCAGATTCCGAATTGATTTCTTTCATTATTCTAATTTGTTTCATTGAAATGTTTTTTATGTGGAGGGCTTCAAAATTAACACACAATCTTGCTTGAAGGCCAAATGGGCCCGCCGTTAAAATTAGCCGTCAAACTAGTGGTTGATAGTTTTCCGTCAGCAGCCAAATTGGTCTGTAGCTTGAGGGATCTTCCGTGGATGCACTTCCTTTTAGTATGAGCACCAGTCTCTGGGCCTTCCACTGAGATGGAAATATGCCCTGCCTTAGGCAAACGTTGAAAAACATGGCAATTGATGGGGGTAACTCTAGGATGGCGAGTTTTAACACACGGTAGGGATATCATCTGGCCATGGTGCCTTCTAGTGCCTCACGGATTTGGAAATTGTCACCACCTCATCTGTGCATACCATCAGTATTAAATGAAGGTCTTCTTCTGCTTGATGGTGTGCAATCGCTAATTGCGGCGGAAATAGAGTCCTTACTACGAATCCAAACAGGTATGGGTCCGTACACTTAGGAAAAAAATGCTGTTATATCAAAATCACGGGTTAAACAACAGATTTCACTGTGAAATACTATCTAACAAATTAAACTTCTAAATCAACAGTCGGCTGACTGTTTGTCTATAAAACACGAAACCTGTGTAAAAACGTTCTTATTACAATTTTGCCGAGGAAGAAGTTCTTCCCACTTTGGAAGAACATGTTTAGCCGAGTGAGCTGACATTTGTGTCTCTTACTCGACTGTCCTAGGTTCAAATACCAGCAAGACCAACAAAGAATTTTTTTGTGCTTATAAATTTTTGTTTTTTTTTTAAATTAAAATTTAAAAAAAAACTAGTGGACCCGGCGAACTTGTCTCGCCTCAAATTGAACGCCTTATAAGCTCCAAAGTTATAATAAAACACAGAAAGTTAAAATTTCTATGTGATTTATTTGAACGGAATCGAATTCAGTAGAGAGCGATATGATATACAATGTTTTTCGATTTGTTTTCCGGCGCAAAAACAAACAAACAAAAACAAACAACGAAGACGATTTACCTACAAACGAACAAGTCACGAACAGCTGACCGTGCAAAAAACAGTGAAGTTCGAGATTAATACCTCAGACTTCCAACGATTGCCCTTGTGATTTATTGATTGTCATCGCAAAAGCCATTCGAACGGTTAACTGAATCCGCTTGAATTGGAATGGAAGATCAGTTGGAATAATCGATATTCGTGGGAAAAGGGTTTCCTTTACTTTGAATATGCCCTTGATGATCGTAGCTCGAATCACATTGTTCGTCAGTTTATTGACGGACAATCGCGTACCGTGTCACAATTTTGAATGATTGAGATTTCGCAACATGATTATGATCGATCCCACTCTCAGCTGTAAGCTATGCGGCGGAGGTCCTGGCACATCAAGCGAGTTCAAAAATTCCTTCGGATTGTTGGTCACTTCATCCTCGAAGATCACGCTGTGAATTTGTACGAAATCAGTTCTGTAGCAATGAATAATGAAATTCAAGCCATCGACGTCCTTATTCTTCGTTGCTAGTAATGCAAAAAATTTGCCCTGAACAATGTCAATCCAGTCGAAACATCGACAGGAATTTGGCCATTGCCAACCACCAGCATTTGTTCCGAAAATTCAATAGCCGATGGGTCGTATTGCAACGCAACTCGCATATTCGTGGTCAATTTCAACTTCTTGACATGGCGCCATAAGGACGATGATCTCAGGCATGCATTAAGTTCATCGGCAGCAGTAGATTTCGGGATGACGGGAAGCGTTTGACCGAATTTGAGACCAAATCGTCTAAAATGACTTCGTAAATCTTTTTTCGTTCGATAAACTGGCTCCAAAGCTCGTTGATTTGGCATCGTGCATTCATCCCAAGTGATGATTTTTCAATCTCGCATCAATATCGCTGTCGTCAAATTCTTGGTTATTGTGTACGTTGGCTTATCAACCGTGAAAAGATTAATCGGCAGCTTCAAAGCGGAACGTGCACTTCGACTGCCTTCCAAAAATATGTCAGTAATGCAGCAGCCAACGCAATTTGAGATCTTGACCGAATTTCTCATTAACATCTCTACTTAAAATTTGCGCAAAACGCTTTTTGTCACAATGAATTACACAAATATCCGAAATGTTTCAGGCTTCATAACGATTTTTTTACCTTTTTTCACCTTCACATCGTCCAAAATCATCACATCATGCGATAAAATGTCAAATTTCGGTGAAAAAAATATTGAAATATTTGGGTTCTTCCAGAATTTTTAGATTTTTTTTCAAAGAATTTTCTATTTTTCCATTCGAAAAGCTATTTCGGAACAATTGCACACATAATTCCATAAAAAAAACCTATTTTTACTATTTTCCGACTTTTGCGGAGGGTTTTCGCAAAATTTTCTTTCGTAGAAACCTGTTCCTGGAAATTATTAACAACTGCAAAGAAATTTGAGACAAATCGGCTCAATTGATAAATAATAGACCGAATCGAAATTTAGATTTCGCCGGTCGGGGTCTCAAAAGTTAGAAGAACTCATTAAAATGATTTCTGTATACTTTTTTTTCAAATCGGAGAAAAACCGCCGAAGCAATTTTGATTCTCCTGAAGTTCTTTTTTGGTAAAAAAACATGGTTTTTGCTTGTAACTTTTTATTTTTCATAGAACGCATACCCACACCTGCTAAAATATTAAATTTCTTATTTATACCAATATTCTGATATTCAAAAAATTTAAAAATTATGTTCCATTATAACTCTTATTCACCACCAAAAATTGAGTTTTTTGATATTTTTAAAAAGACATTTTTTTAAAACCGCTTTAAAAGACACATTTGTTTTTTAGATTTACTTCTATTTCTTCTTTCTTTCTGTGTATCGCTTTAATCAAAGCTGTGTGTGAAAACTGACAGAATGTGAAAAATCGACTTTAGAAATCTGATAAAATAAAATATTTCTTATTCATACAAACAATTAATTTCATTTGTTCACTGCTTTATCGTCCAGTTTTCGATAGATTTTTTTTTTTAATCACATAGCTTTGATTAAAGCGATACACAGAACGAAAGAAGAATTTAATTCCTTTCCAACAATATTAATTCCACGTAAGTCTAACAAAAAATGTGTCTTTTACAGTGGTTTCAAAAAAGTGCCTTTTTAAAAATAGCAAAAAATTCAATTTTTGGTGGTCAATAAGAGTTAAAATGCAACAAAATTTTAACAATTTTTTTATGTCAAAATGTTAGTATGAGTAAGAAATTTAACATTTAAGAAGATGTGGGCATGCGTTCTGTGTAAAATAAAAAGTTACAGGAAAAAATCATGTTTTTTTTACCAAAAAGGACCTTCAGGAGAATCAAAATTGCTTCGGCGGTTTTTCTCCGATTTGAAAAAAAAGTATGCAGAAATCATTTTAATGAGTTTCTCTAACTTTTGAGACCCCAACCGGTTCAAATTTTTTTTATCCATATAAGAATGATCCGGTCTAATGAATAACTATACATTTTTCTCACCATTTTTAAGGTACATATATGTATAGGTTAAATGTACAATTTTTTAAGATTGTAAGCAAACCTATTTTGAAGGTTATTTTTGACAAACACAGTTAATGAAACAGAATAAAAATTTAAATTTCAATTCTGTGTCAAAAAAGAATAACAGCTTATCTCATTTTCAAAATTTCAAGAGACCATTTTTAAGATTAAAATAGCTACCTTATATCAAGGTACCCTGAGTTTTGTTTAGATTTGATGGCCTTAAACATTTAATTTTCAAAGTACAACCATAAAAATTTGCGTACTATTGTGAAAGTGATAACTTAATTTTGTTCTGACTCGACTTTAGCGGTTATTCCTTGTCGACATAGAATTATAAAATTAAAATTTATGACACTACAGCTAGGATACGTATCCACTTCCTCCGCATGAAAGTTTAGCACATTTCCTCTGACTATTGGCAACGACAACATTAATATAGCAAAACACATTTAACCCTTTATTGCATTGTGATGGAACACAAAACCGGTTAGTGTGATGATTTTTTGGCTATGACAACTTTTTTTTTTCAAAAAAAAAATCATGCTTTAAAGGGTTAAACAAAAACAAACAAAACAAAAACAAAACAAAAACAAAAACAAAAATATTTCAACAGATGATTTAAAAGCACAAAAATACTTTGAAACGTTTATTCGACAAAGAAAATTGTTAACTTAAACGTAAATCATTTGATTTAACAGTTTTTTTAAATAACAGACTGTTAGATTGTTATAATAACCGACTGTTAGTATTACAATTGATATTTTTCTGAGTGTAAGACGCCTTCAGCTTTTTGTAACTAACTTGTAGGCGGCGGTAGAATCTGTCTGTTCCTCTAGCGCGGTAAATCTTCTTCTAGTTTGAATGCATTCCCTGATTCTGGTGCGATTTCTGGAGACCACCAGTAAACTGGACTGCGGTGTCATTTGCTTGGTCTTTTAAGGAACATATACCTGTCGCAAGCTCTTCTGATTTGGTCAGTGGCTTGCCTTGCCATATTGGTTGCTGTGCCGACAAAGTGTACATCGGGCATCATTATTCTGAAGATGTCTAGCAAATCTGTTTTATAAGCAGATCTATTTCGCTACTATCCTTCGGATACGAGGTTGTCTACCAAGCATGGTGGTCACTTTGCGTATAGATATCTCATACCATCCACCCAGTCTGAATAGCAAGCTCACTGCTAGCGAATGTCAGATCAATAAAGAAGTCTACTGCTGCACTGCTAAATGCTGCAATCGGATATTCGTTTCGCACATAATCGGCTTGGCAATTGAATATAATACCGAACTCCTCTTTCAGTTTTTAAGTCGAATGGGTTGTGGGCCGCTCGGTTAAATGAGTACCTTACTGCACTTTGCGTATCATTGGTCACCAGTCCAGAGCTGTGATGGGCTAAAACTGTTAGTAGCTTTGCTACGAGGTCTGACCAAGGACTTTAAAACTGGTACCACGGGTAGTCAGCGGACCCTGGCTTTCGCCAGGCTGACTTAATGGGCTGAACCTTCGGTGAGTTTCGTGGTGGTTGTGGTTTACTACTCATATCGCAGGCAGAGCTACCTATCTCGGTGTGTGAGTTGCATTCCCAACTCGGGCGCCGTACTCGGCAGTATGGAAGAGGTGTTAGAAAGGCTTCCACCCAAACCAAGGGTCGCGAGTTAATTTTGTTAATTTGATGCCTTTGAACCCTCAAAGGGGAATTGGCCGAAGCAATGTTTTGGTCCCATGCTATGAAGCACCGTAGACTTAAGCATACATGGCAGGTTTTCACGCAAAACACTTTGGATTCGTACAATTTGCATATAAGACCAACCTACCTAGGTACTTCGTGTTCTCCGAACTAATATTTGGAAAATTATAATGACTTCCGAGTGACACTTTAAATAAAAACTAGTTTTATGGACTTCCATAAATGGAGCTTAATTAAAAAGCCCATTTTTGCATAGCCACACACGCTATATATCGGTAAAAACCACAAAAACCTGAGTGTTCACAAATGCAGCTTTGGTTTTTGGGTCGCTTAACTCGAATTTTACTTTGGCAGATATGATACTTAGCACCTCACTTGACAGTATCGAGAAACTTTTTTGAATTCCAAAAAGTGGACTTCTAAAATTAGCTTTAAATTATAACATGCTACATTCCTTTCATCGGCAAGCCTGTGTATATTTACTTCTGTTATGTTTGGGAGAAATTCACGCATACATGCACGTGTGTTTACATTGGCAGCCTGTTGCGCTTTTGTGCATATTTTCTGGCCTGTTTGCAACTACTATTCATGCATGGACATTTCTAACTAAAATGCTGACAATTTTATAAATTTCAATGAGGTTTTTTTATGCTGCGGATGAAGCATTAATGGATACATCATTCATTTATATGCAAAAAAATACACAAAAAACAAATTCAAAAAATCTCTACTGTGCTTTAGTGGCAGGCTGGGATACATGTTCCGAGAAATTGCTTTCAAAATAAGTTGAATCGGGAGCAACAAGCTGCATTTCAGAAGCTTAATTAAATCCATTTAGAAACCAACAGCTATAGATGTTGAATTGCAGGTGATTTCTTTGTGGGTATGTGTGTAGCTGTGACGATGTGAAATTGTTTTAGAAAAAGGTAATTTACTTATTTTTTATGAAGTGTTTCCACAAACAACGGCTGGGAATATTTTTATAAATTAAAAAATTATTTAACTAAATTTAAAGCTTGTCTTCGAAGAATAAATGAAATGAAAATAATTGCAAAGTGATGATACCAGTCTGAAAAGGGATTTGATCTAGACCATAGTTTGATAAATTTTGTTGAATTTTAGATGTTGCCCAAAACCTTGTGGAGATGGGAAACACGATGTCATCAAATTTATATAGAAAGATGTGTGTTTAACACTTTAACGATGGGGAAATATTAAATATATATGATTTTCCTTCGAAGTTACTTTTACTGTTCAAGAATTGAGAGAGAAAAGAAAGAATCCGCTTTCCCCGCAAAACTGAGTTGAAAATTGCACGTTTTTCATAGTGTTGCCAACCTTTTTATATATCCTTTTTTCTACATTTTAAGAAAATGCCTTCTTTAAAGTGCTTGACTTATCCGCAGAGTAGATGTTTTAAAGCTGACATGTAACACTTTCGTCGTTTATTTCGATAATTTCATTTCCAAAGCATTTTTGCCTTAATAAAGAAAAAAAAAAAATTTCTGAACTCCGAAGTGTTTGAAAGGAATTCGCTTCTTAGCCTAAAGGGTCTTTAGAGAATTGTGCAGGATTGAAGTTATCAAACATTTTCTTTTCTTTTTTCATAAGCCTAACAGACATAACTCTCTCTCTCAATCTCTCACACTCTCTATCTGCAACTCATTTCTTCCAAAATAATATGAATTATTATCTTCACTCGGTAGCTAAAACATGAAAAATTTGTCCAAATAAAAAAATGGTCCCCGAATAGCATTTGAACAAAACTGCACAGCTTCTTAAACTGGTCAAAAGAAACAGCAAGAACAAAAAAACAACAAGTACAAAAAATGGACTAATCCACTACAGCCGCACTCCAGGCATCCAATCACCAGTCACCAGCATGAAGCGGGCAAAGGACTTCGCCTAATACCCGAAAATGTTTTTCAATTGAATGAGGCAGGACATGACATGAATTTAAATTAAAGCTTAAGTTCATGCAGAGAGCGTTGTCATGGAATGCATGACAAGGAGTCTGTTCATGGACAGACGCGAGAAGAGTGCCCAGCTAGAACTAGCAATTGATTTAGTGAAAGAGTGAATGGACTCTAACAAAATTTCGAGGGACACATTTTTTCTTGAAGTGTCGCAGTACTTGCTGCAGGGACATTTCTGTCTGAGGTATAGATAGAAGACTCGAGAATGTGGCAAAAAAAGAGACAGCAAGTGGGTAAAAAGCAGGCAAGTAAAAGTGTGTGAGTTGGAAAAGTAAAATAAATATTAGTTAGATCTTGCGCATGTATTTTATTTACACAAATATATTAGTAGCTGCAAATATAAAAATATGAACATGTGACAAGGCGGCATATTTACTAGGAATTAGTTAAGTAATAGTAGATTTGCGAAGTAGTAACAAAAATAAGCGGTGGCATTAGAATAGCGCAGTTGTCTCTCGTTGGGATGAGAAGATTATCTGTACATATAAAAATCTGCGACTAAATTTTAAATTATTTCGAAAACCATATAGAAAACTAACACAAAAGGAATACCTACTTTACAAAATAAGTAAATCTAATATTTCAATACAAAATAAAATACTAAACACTGTTTGTTTTAAAATCCATGCTTATCTTTACAGGTATTTATTTATACATTTTTCACTTTTGCAGTTGGTCCCAACATATCAAACCAACCGGTCACTTTTACATGGCGTTGTCATTGGAAAGGGTTAATTGATAGCTCAAAGATATCTTCGGACATATCTTTTGGTCAATTGCCAACTGCTCCGGCCGGCGTATAGAACAGGGCATATTTATTAGTACGTACTTGATAAAATTCAATCACCGCTTTCTATGTTCAAGTTTAAAATTCGTGTTTAATACTCGAATGACCTAGGTTCAATCCCTGACAAGACCAGCAAAGAATTTGTTTTAACGTAAATATATGTTTTGTTTAATAAAAAAACTTATTTCTTAAGCTTGGTTTTTTGTAATTTTTTAATTGGCATGAAAGCTTAGAGTTTAAAATATTACATAAGTAACAGCTTTTATGTAATGTTTGCTTAAATTATTTGATGAAGACATACATTTTTCCTATATTTCGCCTTGTCAAACAGTCAAAATTTGGCACCGTGTTGTCATTTTTCATAAGACTGGCAGCAACTGACCATTGAAAATGACGTTGTGAAAACTAGGCTTAAATTTATTTTGCACCAAGCAATTAATGAAACATTAGAGTTGGGATTTCAGATATTGAATAAAAATTTTTGATAGACAGTCAGGATACGAGCCCATGTCCTCTGCATGGTAGTCTAGTACATTTTCACTGATTCTACTATTGATTCCATATGGATGATAAATGAATTCTATCCCGTGACAAGCACAAGGGACCTGTTTTGTGACGAGTTATATCGAACCTGTCGTATGATAGGTTAGATATGAGCTGTCCCAAGCGTCCTCGGTAGTCGAGTGGTAAAAGTGTTTGACTGACAATCCAGAGATTCCGGGTTTGAATCCCGGTCAGGCTATGGCCCCTCGCTCTTATCTTTGGGGGCATCAATTAATTACGTGAGGTGATTTTGGCGATTTTTTGACACCACCTTCTTCCCTAGTCAGATATTGTCAGATTTGGCTCGACCCCTTCCTCTAATCAGCCTCCTCTGAGGTTGTTCAAAATGCGTGTTTTCAGTGTTGATAATCTAATCTATGCTTCATTGTATTGGATTTATAAAAAAAACTTTATTTATATAATTATTTGTATTTAGGATAAATTGAGACTACTATTTAAGACTACTTAGATCGTACTCCAAAATCACAGTGGAAAAATCGAACAACAAAATACTTAAACGAGAGCTTTGAAAATTGGTGAAAAAAATAGTCATTCTAATTCAGTCTAAGTAGACTCATGTGCGGTCTCAAGAGTGAATACTGGAATCAGCATTTCCAAATGATTTTCAGTAAATTCATCTGCTCCTTCAACCTTGCTCTGATTTAGCCACCCAAAACCATTATCGCTTGCACACAGAAGCTCAGTAGCTCGACGTGTGATAATCTTTTGCGTGCTGGTGTAGCTGATGCATGGTGGTTTGCGTGCCGATGCTCTACAGCTCTTGTAATGGAAGAAAAATGAATACCGCATTTACTCTCACAGCATCTCTGTTCTAGATCAAAACGTATACTGGGGCAAAATAGATCATAGGACAAGTCCATGAAGGCATGCAAAGGTTGAATCATAATTCATAATCTCATAATTCTACACTGTTTCTTGCAGATAAAAGATTTAATATATAATCTTTGCGAGAAGTCCCCCTCCTCCCCACTTGAGAGTGAGTGAGATTCACAAGGAAAGGTCCCCAGGTGACAGTCACCAATTTGAATGATTTTCGGATATGCGATAGAAGACAAAAATCTAAGGTCGACGTATTTTTTTATACGTATTCAATCGATGCTTTAGGGTTTCAAACTCGCGTTCAAAAATCAGCGACAATTTCGCTTTTTTCTATTGAAACATTTACAAATTTGGTACCAAACGAAAGCTCTTACAAAACCACATACGATGGCATCAATTTTTCATAAGTAATGTTTTTATGCTGTAAAATTACAACAAAATTTCTGCTGCGTAACGCCTTTTCGCACGTACTTCATATTTCTCCAAATATGGCAGTTGAGGACAACCAGCTTTTGAAGTGCTATCTACTGATGGTAGACCGTGTTTATTTATGTGTGCTTGAAAGCCAAGCAGAATGTTAAATTTTGAAAATACTAGTCTTTCTTAAATTTTTAGGCAAGAACTCTGCAAATTTCTTAAAAAATTGCGAGATTTTTCTTGTAAGTAATCAAGGTTAGTTTTTGGAGGAGCCCTTGCATCAGAAAATTGAAGGAAATAGTTGTATAAAGCATCCTGTTTCTACTTCTTGTTGTTTTTACTAAGTCATATTTGGAATAATAAAAGATTTTGTATGAGAAAATTGTCTGGGAAAAATTAAGAATTTGAAAAAGTCTCCAATAATCGCCAATTCAAAAGCTAATACATACAAAAAATAGCGAAGGTCCTTTTCAAATTCAATGTTCATAGGTTGACCAAAATATCGATTTTCTTAATAATGTCTTTATTTAACAATAATCTATAAATCAAAATTTAAAGTACTTGAAATTAGTGACTGATGAATTGGAAATAGGAACCCTCTAGGAATAAGTAGAATTGTTGAATTGTAGAATTTTTCAATCTCAAGCGCGTTGAGATTGAAACCGTAAGAAGAATATCAAATATGAAATGGAAGAGATATAAAAGGTCAGTGAGAGGTGGATTTTTGGAATAGAATTTTATTGTTCTTACCAGCTTGATAGTTCGTTACAAAGTGTTCTTAAATCTAAGTAGCTAACTATGATTTAGCTTAAATATAAAAAGAAGAAAGAAAATGAAAGAAATGAGATGACATTTTCAGTCGGCGTGAAGCGCCATCTTAGGGTGCGTAGAAGCGACAGTTTTTGGTATAAACATTGCCGCCCGCCTTGCAGTATTGCTGCAATTAAATTCGTAAATACAAAGTTATAGAAATTCTTATAGAAATACTTAAAAATATGATTCAATAATAATACTCAATATCTCCAGTAATAATTAAATTCATTATAAATATGAAAACTTAAAAATATAGTGCATTTGCATTTTATTCAGTCATTATTATTTAGAGCTGGATAGTGCGTGTTAGGAATTTTGTTTTGTAGGTTTTTTTTTGGATGAATTTAAGGTTCTTAGTTAGCGCATGGACCCGAGAGTATATAACCGAACACGGTGGTTTGTGCCATTATGGCTCGGCATTAACCCTGGCAGTAGAATTTTTGGAATACAAATCCGCACTCAGTGCCAAGGATATGGCACTGGAACGGAAAAAATTTGGATCTGCCAGTGTTATGTTGCGGAAAGCTGTTTTAACTTTGGAATCCATAGATTTTGGAGGAATGCGTTTCGTCAAATAGGAGAGGAATTATTAATTGGATGGAAGGACGACGAGCTTGACTATAGGTCTGGTAATGGTACCACGGACAGTTAGTACATCAGCTACTCGAACTTTACTATCACTGCCTGGATAAACTTTTGTTACACGACCTAATCGCCATTCATTAGGAGGTAAATTTTCATCGCGGATAACGACCATGGAATTTATATTAAGATTTTCTTGTGGTCTTTGCCACTTGTTTCGCTTATGCAGTTCTTTTAGATATTCATTTTTCCAGCGAGTACAAATGTGTTGTTGCAGAGCTTTAAGACGTTGCCAACGATTGATTATAGAAATGGATTTGTCATTTATTGTTGGTTCAATTGGAGCTAGAAGTGAACTGCCGATGAGGAAATGACCTGGAGTTAATGCAGAGGTGTCAGTTGGATCCTCTGACATTGGAGAAAGTGGACGGGAATTAAGACATGCTTCGATTTTTGCAAGCAAAGTCGAAAATTCCTCAAAGGTGTACTTGAATGAACCAGCAACCTTTCGGAAATGAGTTTTAAAAGATTTCACTCCAGCTTCCCATAATCCACCCATATGAGGAGCTCCAGGTGGAATGAAATGCCAGGTTAAGTTCTGATGACTGAAATTTGAAGATAATGTGGAACGTGAAACAGCGAGAAAATCGCGTATCAGTTCTTTTGAGGCACCTACAAATGTTGTGCCATTATCAGAATAGAGATCAATAGGACAACCCCGTCTGGAGACGAAGCGACTGAACGCAGCAAGGAATGCTGGAGTTGTAAGAGCACTAGTAGCTTCTAAGTGAATGGCTTTTGTTGAGAAACAAACGAAGACACACACGTATCCCTTTGTTATCAAACAGGCTCTACCTGTGTAGTTTTTGATTTCAAAGGGACCAGCGAAATCGAGACCTGTGCAGGCAAATGGACGAGTTAAAGTTGTTCTTTCAGCAGGTAGAACACCCATTAACTGAGTATGCAATCTTTGTTTGTGAATTACGCATACCTTGCAGCCATTAATAGTGCTCTTAATCAATGTCTTTAACCGTGGTATCCAAAATTGTAATCTTATCAAATTAAAAACAAGTTGGTTACCTCCGTGTAATGAGATATGGTGGGTAAATTGGACTAGCAATCGCGAGAACTGAGAGTTATAAGGAAGAATAATAGGATGACGTTCATCGTACGACAATACTGGAGAGGAAACAAGTCTGCCTTTAACTCGGAGCACTCCTACATCATCAAGAAATGGATTCAAATTGAGTAAAGAACTGGAAGAGGAAATTGGATTATTTTTTAATAAACAATGATATTCATCAGGATATCCAACCTTTTGGCAAAGAACAATGAGTCGACTTCTAGTACTTATCACTTCAGCACTAGTTATTTCGACAGAAACTTGACAAAATGATGCCTTTTTAATAGGATGTGTACGATTATAAAACCTGAATAAATATGAAATGACTCTAATAGCTTTAGAAAATGAGGAGAATCGTTCAAGGATATCGTCAAAGTGGTGGAAAAAATTGAAATTGGACTTAACTGATTTAATTTCTTCCTGCGTATCATAGCTTAAGTTTTGTGATAGTTTTGGCCAGAAATCTTTGGATGTTCTAAGCCAACTTGGACCGTGCCACCACAACTCGTTCTCAACGAGGTCTTGAGGTTGTAATCCTCGACTTGCTATATCTGCAGGGTTGTTGGGTGAATCAACATGATACCAATGGCTTGCGCCAACACTTTGGAGTATTTTCGAAACCCTATTAGCTACAAATGTTTTCCATTGACATGGTGGTTTTTTAAGCCAAGCAAGTACAATTGTGGAGTCTGTCCAAAAGAACGAATTGAACTTGTTAACATTAAGCTGCGGAATAAGAGAATCGGACATTTCAGCTAAGAGAACAGCACCACATAATTCCAATTTTGGAATCGATAAAGTTTTCACTGGTGCAACTTTAGTTTTTGACATCAGTAAATGTGACGAAATAGGACCAGACTTTGGAATGACACGAACATATATTGTGGCAGCATAAGCTGTCTCAGATGCGTCACAAAATGAATGAATCTCAAGATCGCAGTCTGGACTATAATCAATCCATCTCGGAATTTTGATGTAATTGATTTGTGGAAAGTTTTGAAGGAAATTTTGCCATGTTTGAAGCAAGTTGTCAGGCAAGTTTTCATCCCAGTCAATACGTGACAACCAAATTTGCTGCATAAGTATTTTAGCTAATACAATGCATGGAGCAAGCCAACCTGCAGGATCGAAAAGCTTAGCTATTTGTGATAGAACTTCCCGCTTTGTGAATTGGGACCTGGATAAAAGTGGCTGAGTAACAAAATAAAATGTATCTGAGGATGCGTTCCATCGCACACCCAAAGTTTTAGCAATGCTGCTATCATCAAGTTGAAGAAAATTTTCATGCAAAAGATGTTCTCGTGGAAGGCTTTCTAGTACATGTTTGGAATTCGATGTCCATTTGCGCAAATTGAACCCTGCTGAACTAAGAGCACTTTTTAGTTCATCTCGGCAAAGAATGGTAGAATTCACATCATGCCCACCTGCAAGTACATCGTCAACATACATGGACGTACGTAAAATCTTGCTCGCTTGTGGGTACGATTGCTCAACATCGTCAGCCAGTTGGAGAAGAGTACGAATAGCTAAATACGGAGCACAATTTACACCAAATGTCACCGTTTTTAGCTCGAAATCTTTTATTTCTTCTAACGGAGAATCTCGGAATAGAATTCTTTGGAATGGAGTATGGTTTGGATCCACTAGAATCTGACGATACATTTTTTCGATATCAGCGTTGAATACAAACTGATAAAAACGCCAATTGAGAATAAGAATAGTGAGATCAGTTTGCAAAACTGGGCCCACATGGAGTAAATCGTTTAAACTAGTTTGATTCGAAGAAGGACTCGAAGCATTAAATACAACACGAACCTTTGTTGTAGAACTTTCTGCTTTGATAACTGCATGGTGAGGCAAGTAGTAGTGGGATGGAAAATTTGTGAAATTAGGATTGAAAACTCTTTTCATATGACCCAGTTCAATGTATTCTTGAACAACTTGGTCATACTGGGATTTGAACTTTGGATTTTTGCACAATCTAGATTCATTTCTAAGATATTGTGCTAGAGCTATGGATCGTGAATGGCCGACATTCAAAGTATTTGGAAAACTATCTTTGAACGGAAGTGTTACAATATAACGACCATCTTCACCTCGTTTTGTTGTACGTGAATAATTTTCTTCACAAAAACGATCTGAGTCTGATAGAAATGGTTTTTTGGGAAGATGCTCCACCTCCCAAAAACGAGAAATCTCTTTGTCTAGAGATACTTCTGTGTAATACGAGACAATATTGGACGGAGTTGACTCAGCTTGATTTCTCACTGGACCGGTTAGAATCCATCCGAAGATGGTTTCTTGAGCAATCAACGAGCCACAAATATGGTGTTGAATGCCCTCTAGCAAAATAGATGGAAATAGATCACCACCTATAAGTAGATCGATGTGTGAACTCTTGAAAAATTCAGTATCTGCCAATTTGAAATCTGGAAGATTCGCAAATACCTTTGGATCAATAGTGCACGTTGGAAGATTTCCAGTGAGATGTGGAAGAACTAGAGCGGTCGCCTCGATGGAAATCATCTGGTTGCTAGGCGAGCTTAGTAGAAATGAGCAAACCTTTTGGGATCTTGCTGAAATAGCGTTATTTAAGCCGGAAATCTGAGCTTGTATTGCTTGAAATGGAAGTTTAAGCAGCTTAAATAACCTCTCGGAAATAAAAGTTCCTTCAGATCCTGAATCAATTAGAGCTCGAGCAGTATAGGTGGTACCTAAGTGCCGAATTTGCACTATTGCTGTACCCAAAAGGACTCCTTTTGACCCAGAAGCGAAGCAATTTTGTAGTGAAGTGGAATGAAATGGTTCAGTATTAGAAGTGGACTGTATTTGTGTCGCATGTGAATGCTGTATATTGGAATTTGCGGAAGTGGAACTTTGAGGGTTGTGCGAGTTGTATTGCGAATTAATACTGGAAATATTTGCTGAATTGGAACTAGAAGGATTGGAATCTTTTATAAAAGAACGATGCAAAAGTGTGTTATGTCTTTTGCTACACGTAAAACAATTAAATGCACTTTTACAATCTTTGACTGCATGAGCCCTGGCAAAACAATTGAGACAAAGCCCATATTTTTTTACGCATGATAATCTCTCATCAGAATTCATTTGTAAAAACCTAGGGCATTTTCGAATGGTATGCTGATCCTTAGCACAGATCTTGCATGGAGGATTAGCAACACTGGAATGATAAGCATTTAATTGGCTTAGAGAACTTCGAGCCTTATTTTTTGGCTCAAAGGGTTTTTGGCGGGAAGAGCCAGAAAACCTGATGTCGGATACTGTTTCCAGCGTTTGATAACGGCTGGTCAGGAAGGAATCTAACTCTTTCCATTTCGGGATGTCAGTTTTATTTTGTAAAGACTGTTCCCAAAGAGCTAGGGTTGAGTCTGGAAGTCGAGCGGAGCAGAGAAAGATGAAAATAGAATCCCAGTTTTGGATATTTATATCATACAGCTGAAGTGCGGAAATGCAACTGTTGATGTCACGTTGGAGCTTTTTTATAGCACTACTGGACTCAGAGGATACTAATGGTAGACTAAAAAGGATTTTCAGTTGACTGTTAACGAGAATTCGTTTATTTTCAAACCGATCCTTTAAGTTCTGCCACGCAATCGGAAAACCTTCATTGGTTAATGGGGCTTTCTTGACTATGTCTCTGGCTTCACCTCGCGTCTTTTGGCTTAAATGGAATAATTTTTCCACCGGACTTAAACGTGTATTGTTGATGTAAATAGCCGTGAACATATCACGAAATGAAGGCCAAGACAGATAGTCGCCACTGAAAATTTCTGTGTCGCAGGGTGGCAAGTGGAAACCGCTCGATGAGAACGATGTTGCTGTTGCTGATGGAGCTGGAATTGGAGCTGTTAGCTGTTGGATATATTCACCCAGTTTTGCAACGCAGCGAACATAAGTCTGGTATGTATTACGATACCGTGTCTTGACTGTTTCCAGATCAGCAACGTGTTCGTCTTCATCGCTAGACTGAAGTTCTTTAAGACACACTTGGTAGAATGTCTTAACGTTAGCCCAAATGGATTTCATCTCTTCTCGATGCACCTCGAGAGAATGAGATGAAAATGAAGCAAATGATGACTCGTTAAAGTCAGCTTCGAATTCAACTATGTGGTCAGTAACTTGGATAAAGGAATCTAATGACGACATGTTGATATACGATGAAAGATTTATAAACAGGAGCAAAAAGTCAATGTTGAAATAAATAGGAGCAAGTGAAGTTTTGAAATTTGTTCTGGTGAAAATATTTCACTAAGAACAACCAAGAAATAGTTCGAAAATAATCTTTACAAGATCAGCTTAGTTGTGTTCTTTGATCAAACGATCCAAAGAAAACAATCGGAATTTGAGTGAAATATGACCAGGAATATATGAAATCATAAAAGGTTGAAATGAACTGTAAACAATATAATATCAGCAGACCAGCAAAATTTTAAATTTTTAATAAAAAGGCGCGAAATAAATTTGTATCAGCTAAAGGACGTGAACATTTACACACTAATCGAATAAAATCGGGAATTAGTCAAAACAAGTTATTTTAAATAAATTTTGAAAAATGGAATAAGTTCGGTAATCGGTAAAAGTTAAACAAAACAAATAATAAGATTGTGACTATAAAATGTAGAATCAATAATGCCTATGTAATGAGTAGATGGCTGTTAGTTGGAAAGTAATGACTTACAAATAGATATAATGCATAGGTAATGCCTTGGAAGAGGTAAGTAACTGGAACTTTATAATTTACCAAAGGAATGAAAGTAATGCGTTGGAATATGTAAGTAATTGGAATGTAATACCTTAGCATAGGAATAAATGTAATGTGTAGGTAAGGCGTTGGAAAAGGTAAGTTATTGGAATGTAATACCTTGGCATAGGAATAAATGTAATGCGTAGGTAAGGCGTTGGAATAGGTAAGTTATTGAAATGTAATACCTTGGCATATGAATAAATGTAATGCGTAGGTAAGGCGTTGGAAAAGGTAAGTTATTGGAATGTAATACCTTGGCATAGGAATAAATGTAATGCGTAGGTAAGGCGTTGGAAAAGGTAAGTTATTGGAATGTAATACCTTGGCATAGGAATAAATGTAATGCGTAGGTAAGGCGTTGGAATAGGTAAGTAATTGGAATGTAATACCTTAGCATTAGAACAAATGTAATGCGTAGGTAAGGCGTTGTAAAAGGTAAGTTATTGGAATGTAATACCTTGGCATAGGAATAAATGTAATGCGTAGGTAAGGCGTTGGAATAGGTAAGTAATTGGAATGTAATACCTTAGCATTAGAACAAATGTAATGCGTAGGTAAGGCGTTGTAAAAGGTAAGTACTTTGAACGTAATACTTTACCATAGAAATTGATGTAATGCGTAGGTAATGTGTTACCAAATATTAGCAATACTGCTGTAATACCGCACAGAATTTAATGTAAATCGCAGATAATATATAACCAAATATTCGTATTAGTAATGTATTACATTAGCAGTACCTTAGAATTAAAAGTAATGCGTATGTAATCGGTTGGAAAAGTGATTGGAGTATAGTACTTGATCAAAGAAATAATTGTATGAAATGTAATGTGTAGGTAATAGTAAGCAAAATATTAATTATTTGAATGTAATACCTTAAGATAACGTTAATGTAATGCGGTAGTAATGTCTAGCAAAAACGCTTGCAATTGCATTTAATGCCTTAGCATACAATTAATGTAATGCGTAGGTAATGTGTAACAAATGCTTACAAATGCAACGTTATCCTTTAGCATACAATGTAATGTAATGTCTAGGTAACGTGTAACAAGCTATCCACCACTTTAATGTATTACGTTAGCATAGCCATAACTGTAATGCCTTGGTAATGTCTAACAAAATTTTAATAATTGCAAAACAGAGAATAAAGGTAATATGTTGGTAATGTGTATGAATGGGTTAATATTCGCGATTCAAGTATCGAAATTTATGGAGTGATTTAAGTTTGACTATATTATTTTGTTGTTGTTTTTGTTGCCGCTGTTGATGGAAGTGTTTGTTGTTGTTGTTTATGTTGCCGCTGTTGGTGGAAGTGTTTGTTGTTGTTGTTTTTGTTTTATTATTATAAGTGAGGAAACTTAAATAAAAAAGTGAAAAACAATTTTTTTTTTTTTTTTATATAGATAAACGATGATTAAAAAATGTATACCATTTCTTGTGTATCTAATCAATGCTTATTTATTGGAGCGAGCGAGCGAAGCGAGCGAAGCTCCCATGGAACAGGTTGTTTGAAGCTGTTTAGAGACCTTAAACTCTCGAACGGATTGACCGATTTTAAAATTTCTTTTTTTGTACTGTTCTACGCTTCCTAACGAAGGTTGTTTTCTTAGGAAGTTTTTTCAAACTCCATTTAGTTTAAAAGTTAATTGAAAATAATATTTCCGTGAGTTTTGTTGTTGTTATTCGCTGAAATAGTTTTCTTCTAACATGCTTGTGTATGTATGTATCAGTCAATGAAAAAACCGAACGACATGAAACGACAGCAAAAATCTTGCGGCGAATGTTTTTCGCTGCAACAGCTATTTATCAATAAATAGTAAAATATCAAAAAATAAGAGTACGAATTTTATTTATGAAAGAAAATAGTTAGAAAATAAAACACAAACCATGAAATCTGTTTATATTTGCATATGTAGGAGAACCCTGTTAAATAAAATAAATTTGCAGTTTTAATTCTCATTTTAGGCTTATTTTCTTTCATAAACAACATTTGTTGTTGTTTGACAGACATTTGTAATTCCATAAATTGCAGCTCAGCGCTGCTTATAATTTGCTGCTAAGGAATCTTGCACATGTTAATCCAGTTTTGTTCTTTACTGTTACAACTACAAAACATTAAACAATTTTAAGTGGGCAAGGAACAATGAGCGCGTAATTGTCGCAGAGTATTTGAAAAGAAATTTACTATTATTTTGTTTTCATCAGCAATCCATTAAATATATTTAATAATAAATTACTTAAATGATTCTTGAAGTTATTTAAAAGCAGATTTATTTCGTTTGCAATCGAACGCAGGCATGCACGTTAACGTTAATTTTAACGATAACCAAAATATTTTTTTTTCGTTGAAGCAAAATAAATAAAAAAACGTCAATTCCAAAAACGAAAAATATTTATTTCGTTTCGGAGAAAACGATTTCAATTTTTTTGTTTATGTCCCAATCAACCGTTGAAAATAATGTTAATTTCAACAAAAAATTTCGTTTTGTTTGGATCCGAAGAAATTTTTGTTAAACTTGCTTTTTCGCATTTTTTATATCTTAAAAATACAAAAAGAGTAACACACCAAACAAAGCTATATAATTTTTAGTTGATGTGAGCAGTACGCTGCAAGTCCAAAAAAATGCAGAACAGTCATTTTCAATGGCTGAAAACTGTTAAAAAATATTTACTCTTTCAGCCGCTCTCAGTTTAAAATCTAACAGAGGCACATTAAGTTCTGACATTTCACAATATACTTTTTTTATTGTTTATTTATAATGAATGTACAAAACCAAATAAACACAAATTAACACAAGAACTGCAAAAAAATGTATATTTTTTAATATTTTAATATTTTAACAAATTTTTTCCATTTTTATGTAAAGAATTCATAATTTTTGACAAAACTCAAAATAACACTAAAATGCTAAATTCAACGGACTTCTATAATTATCCTTTTTTAAAAAGTATATTCTTCCCTTTAACCCGCTGCTTTTTTAAAGATCTTAAAAATGCGAAAAAAGCAAGTGTCATGCCAGCTTTAGCATAGGAGAAAATAATAGAAAATTTTTCGTTTTTCAACGAAACGAAATTTGATTTGATAAATTTTTAACGTTATTTAAAAAACGAAATAATTTTGATAATTTATTTTTCTGCCTCAACGAAAGAGAAAAAATTCTGTTGATTTCGTTGTGCATGTCTGATCGAAATATAAAAGCATTTTTTTTATCACGGAAAATTTGTCTGTTGCGTATTTCCTCAAGAAATTTTACACACAACTTCAAAAATCAACGAACGCTCGTTTTAACCGTTCATTAAAAATTAAGGTTTAAATAGAATGTCCGTTCAGAAAAAAATTTCTAGCAGCGTCAGTGATTTTTTTTGTTGTGCGTGCGTCATCGGTTTGGTTTGCGTTGTTGCTGTTCTTCATGTTTTCGTTTTTGCGTTATCGTGGAGAAATGAAAACAATAAGAAATAAGAAAGAAAAGTAAGGAAATCAATCTGCAAGAAACATTCAGATAATTAAGTGCCGGTCGTGAACAAAGTTCCTGAATTTTTAATTCAAACGCTCATTTTGAATAAGTGATTAAAAACGAATGTTCGCTGTTTTTTTTTATTGTGTGAAAAAACCGAAATAATCCAATTGGATTTTTATTGCCTTTAATTGTTTTTACACAACATCTTTGGATTTGAGTGTTCACTTAAATATTTCTTTTATGCATATTTCTAAAGCTTTCGGTGTTCAAAAGTAAATAAATTAAATAATTTTTTTTTAGATTTAGTAAGAAAAAAATTATAGAAGTGTTAGTCTGTCAACTTATGTGAAAACGAGAAATTATGAAATTGTTAAATATTATTATTTTCGTTTTGAATTATCATATTCATTGCACCAAAAAAAATATACGGCTAATTTTTTCCAAAAATTTATCACATGCTCTTAGTAGGTTCCTTTTCTACTTATAAGAATATCAGGTATTTGTTTTTTTATCGCCATAATTTTGTAAAATATTATGGAGATACCAATTTTTTTATAAAAGCAACAATCTTAAAAATTAAGTCATTTCTAATAAATCATATCTCCATCTTATGTTACCTTATTTTTGTAAATGGTAACATTCCTATCATTAGAAAACTATAGAAAAGCGATTTAAAAAAATTAAATATTTTTGGAATTTTTATGCTAGAGTTGCCAACTTTCTGAAAAACTTTAATTTGGTTATATCTCAAAAAGAGGATTTTTAGTTTTATAAAAACAAAATAAACTTTTAACTTACAAAGAATTACGATGGCTAAATGGCACGTTTTTTCGCAATCTCTTTTTCTGACACAAATTTCACTTTATCGTTCATCTTCATCTTATACCGTTTGAGATATTTTTACAAAATCTTGAACAAAACTGTTTGCCGTTTTAGAGTTTTATATATAGTAATGTTTATTTCATATATATTAATGACCTCACACGTAACTTTGGAACATAAAAATGAAAAAAAAACTAGAATAAATTAAAAAATTTTAATTTTTTCGTTTAAGATAATCGAAAGATATAATATCTCTTTATTTACAGATTAAGGAAAAAATTTTTTAAAGCGAGCGACCCAACTAATTTGTATCTTTAACGTACCTATTTATGTGGCCAGCTTAGGTACTTGCTAAGCGATTGCTACGACCTAGTTTATTATTAGCACAATTTTTATTCGAAGATCACTTGAACTTGTTTCAATTAGAAAATGTTGCTTGAATGTTGAAGCAAAGAAGAGAAAAAACATAAACATTCAATATGTTGCGCAAATATGCTGTTTAACATGAACAATATTCGCAACGTTGGATGTTGCTAACAATAAACACATGTGAATAAAGTGGAGACTTTCTACCGTTCTATGCTCAATTCTGTTAACCTTAACAGAGATAATGACCACGGCAAAAATAATTAATACATATGGATATATATGTGTATGTACATACCTTATATAAAGCGAAGAGAGGTCGAACGGTTTGACATATATAATATGCCCTTGAAATTTGACAAAGTTCAAGATTGAACAACAACAATGTATGCTTTTTTATATATGGTGTGTTTTTTTTTTTTTTTTTTTTTTTTTAGCACTTTTAGCAACTTTTTTTATGTTCTATGAATATTTTTGATTTTAACTTTTTATATACAATTATGTATATAAAATGTATTAATAAAATGTATTTATGTCACACATATAATATGAAATATGTAAAATAACGATTTTAATGAACAAATTTTTAATTTAGGGTTTTTTAGTAGATATTTTATAATGTCGAACTTTTTAATTGCTTTTTTTTGTTTTTTAATGGAATTTTTGCAAAATTAATATGACTTTTGTCTTTTATTTTCTTTGGAATTGAACGAATTTTAGAAGAAAGAAAAAAAATAAAAACACGGCGCTCGTCGCGGAACTCGTTTTTTATCATTTAACGCGCTACGTAAGTCATGCACTGCTCTAATAAGACTGAATATGGAAAAAAATGCAAACGCACCTGAGGACTGCTAACTGCTGGCTGCTGCACTTTGTAGAGATGATGTTTTTTCTCTCGATCTGACCCTTTGATATCAAATATATCCGGCTCGAAATGGATCAAATGATGAATTGGAAATAGGAACCCTCTAGGAATAAGTAGAATTGTTGAATTGTAGAATTTTTCAATCTCAAGCGCGTTGAGATTGAAACCGTAAGAAGAATATCAAATATGAAATGGAAGAGATATAAAAGGTCAGTGAGAGGTGGATTTTTGGAATAGAATTTTATTGTTCTTACCAGCTTGATAGTTCGTTACAAAGTGTTCTTAAATCTAAGTAGCTAACTATGATTTAGCTTAAATATAAAAAGAAGAAAGAAAATGAAAGAAATGAGATGACATTTTCAGTCGGCGTGAAGCGCCATCTTAGGGTGCGTAGAAGCGACAGTTTTTGGTATAAACAGTGACATTACCCATTCTTTTGTTTTTTTAATTATCTTTTCTGTTTTTATAAACTGGCTTTCCAAATTTGATCACTATATTTTACTTTACAGAAAAAAATTCAAACTCAAATAAAATTAAGACGGTAAAGGGCTTAACTTGAAAAACAAGTATGCAGTATTTTGCTCTGAAGTATTCTCCTAATGGTAGTAAAAATAATTAATTTGGAAGAACTCGGAAAAATGTACTTTTGGCCAGAAAAACTGTACAAATTTTCTATAGAGCAATGGTAATTATAATGTTGTCTTCCAGGGCTACAATTGTGACTGGCTTGTCCCTGTACACGATCATATGATGTGGGCGACAATTGGACTGCTCTAAAACGTGAGATTAATTGCTCACCTCACCAAGCTTTGCCACATGTTTATAATCCAGTGAGAGGTGGCAAAAAATGTACACTGAAAAAAAAAACACAAGAAAAAATCAGCCACTACTTGTGACTAAAAAGACTTGACAAGCACTAGGTTCCTCCGTTTTACTTTCCATGTTCAGCCGGTTCAGAATCTTATGAGTCGCCAAGTCTAGGTCCTCGCACTCGTCGTTGATGAGCTGGTTCACCAAGGTAGGTGATCCTATCCTACGCTCGTCACACCCTAAATCCAGCACGCTAGAGCCCTATGTGTCGTGGTTAGGCACAATTACTCACTGAGAGGGCACCGCACGTTGAGAAGAAATGAGGTAAATGAGTCTGTTTTTGCTCTCATTTCTATATTAACTAAACTATAAAGCTGAAATAAAGACACCTGAATAAGAATTTTTTTAGGAGTAACCTGACAAAATAAAATTTTTTCATTGCTTTGAAATCAAATTTATTTTTAATATATAAAATGGTGCTCAAATAATATAAAAGCAGTATCGCGAGGTGAAAAAACACACCAGACTGTTTTAAATCTCGCGCCAGACACAAGCGTCTTACACGGTTAAAAATTTTGGACTAGTTGTTAATCCAAACTTTGGTTTAAAGGAATTTTTAATCCAAAAAGTACTATTTTTAATTCCATACTTTAGTTTAATTTGTTTTTAATCCAAAAAAATTTTAAGTTTAAGACTATTTTTGGACTACAAATTTACATTAAGGTAGTATTTTCAGGAAAAAGTATTTATGCTATCTAAGATTAAAACTACTACTACTACGAAATTTATGCTTAATATAATTGTTAATGTTGTTAAAGCATCCGAAGTTTATTTTCCATTAAATGAAACAAATTGTTTATTAAAATCTGGACCAAAATATTATTATATTCATTATTAAATTAAGCAGTGTTTCATAATACATAATAAGGGTATTCATGTAAAGCGGCAAGCTTGTATTTTCGGCAATTAGTTATTTTTATCAGGCAGATTGTGTGAACGTTCCCTAAAGTCGATTGTGCTTTTGGAGAGATATGTATAAAAATAGCTGATTGCTGGTTTGTGATATATCTGATTTGTGCAAACGGTTCTCCATTAGAGTGTATCGACTTGTATGGGAAAAATCTGACCCCCAATTCCGGCACCAAAATGAAATAGTACATGAAAAATCCTTTCGATTGGTGTACTTTTTTAAATGAGCCAGTTTTGGCGTCCCCCGAAATTAATTTTTATGCATTTTTTATCAACTTTTGTACTGGAGACCCATTAATGGTTGATTTGAAAGGAAAATCAAGCTTATCAATCAATTCCCTTCATATAAAAACACAGAACTGCAAATTTTCATCCCTGTTGACAAATTCTCTGACGAGATATAACAGTTTTTTTTCGAAGTGAATCTACACTCAGAAAAAAGTTTCTCGGAATATGATAAAAATGGCATCATATTTAGAGAAAAATAGTATAGACTTTGCTGCAGAGAATGCTTTTATCTAATTGCGATACAAAAATTTCTCTAATAATGATAAAAAGCTTCCATGAAGAAGTAAAATATATGAAAATATATCGTTTTTAGAGAAAAATACTTTTTATTTTTGAGAAAAGATTTGTTTTTATTAAAGAAAATACTTCTCATAGTGAATTTTTTATCAAAATATAAGAAAAGTTTTTCATTTTCAATAAATTTTGCTCTATAATTAAGAATTTTTTTGTGCGAGAAAAATACTTCTCATTATTAGAGACATTAAAATATTTCCATTTCCTAGAAGTAAAGAAAAATTTCTTCGAAAATGTGAAAATTTATTCTAATTGAAGGAAATTTTATTTGAAAAAGAGAAAATTACTTTTATCGAAAATAGAGACATTTTTTACCGGAGCACGGTATGTGTTTTTTTCTCAGTGTAGTTGTTATTTAATATTTGATATGTTTTTAATTATTGTATGAAAGTATTTTTAAACTTTTTTTTTTTTGATTGCTTAATGCAAAAGTAACGTATTTTTTAAACTATTACAGTTAACTAAATAATAACAACAAATTTTTTTAGGTCATGTAATGGACTAAAAATCCCTTTTTGCTTCGAATTAGGCCTTTTTGAACGGCCCTCCAACATAGAAAACATTATTTCTTTTCTTCGTTCTGCAGATGCAGCAGCCACTGACGCCTCTGTGACGAGCTTAATATGCTATAACTTGATAAAAGTTTAGAAATAATTTCATACAAAAAATAAAAACATATCAAATATAAAATAACAAGTAGATTCACGTTGAAAAAAACTGTTTTATCTCGTCAGAACATTTGTCAACAAGGATGAAAATTTGCAGTTCTGTGTTTTTATATGATAGGAATTGATTGATAAGCTTGTTTTTTTTTTTAAATCAACCATTAGTGGGTCTCCAGTACAAAAGTTGATAAAAAAATGCACAAAAATGAATTTCGGGAGACGCCAAAATTGGTTCATTTAAAAAAAAGTACACCAATCGAAAGGATTTTTCATGTACTATTTTATTTTGGTACCGGAATTGGGGGTCAGATTTTCGATACACTCTATTCTCCATGAGGGGTGACCGTGGCATGCAGGTTAAGTGTGTGGCTTAGCATGCTCGAAGCCCGGTTTCGATCCCCAGCCCCGGCGAAATGTTTTTTTCAATAAACATTTTTTCTGATCGGTCACCACCTTTCTGCAGACAATGGCAAACCTCAGAGAGTAAATAATGCCATGTAAAGCTTCTTGAGAACATGAACTTTAGCCGTTTGGAGTCGGCATAAAACATGTAGGTCCAGTTCTCGGTCAATTGTGCGCAAATATTTAATAACACACACAACACAATTAATCATAAGAAGCTCGGTCCAAGTCCTTTCAAGGGCTGAAATGGCCGATTTGTTTTTTTTTTTTTTTCTATTCTCCATACATTTCATTTATAAGGCTGATAAACTTATACGGTTTATATCATTTATAAGAGCATTGCCCATTTGCATGAATACCCTTAATGTATATATAGTGAAGTTCATGGCAATATATTTAATTTTTCAGTTTGCAAACTTCTTAACTATTTGAAGATTAAACTTTTGTCTTTTCGGTTTAGAAAATGTTAAACTTTTGTGGATTAAAAAGTAATCCTTTTCGGATTACAATATTTTAAACTTTTTTTGGTCTAAAATCTAATCCTTCTTGGATTTTAATATTTCATACTTTCTGTGGATTAAAAATTATTCCTTTATGGATTAAAAAATTTCAAACTTTTTGCGGATTAAAAATAAATCGTTTTTGGATTGGAAAATTTAAAACTATTCACTGGATTAAAAAGTAATCTTTTTGGTCGTGTCCTATATGTAATCCAAAAAAGATTAAAATTTAGTCCAAGATTTTTTACCGTGTACATTTACGGCCCGGGACCGTAACCATAATTCTGTTTCAACGTCTGAGAGTAGAGGGAGCACGCTCGCGGCATCAATACCACGTGGTAGCTGAAGCAGTGAACATTTGAAGTGAGTCTGAGGTGTTTTTTCACCCCTTGATACAGTTTGTGTATATTTCTCGTCCCTTAAATATAGTATATCCTCTTTAGAACACCGTTGGAAATTTTGTCATATGATAAATCTTTTAGGTATGTAAATTTAAAGTCTAGTTTTTTGTGATTCTAGTCTTTGGGGGTGACAGCTCTTAGTTTATTACTTCTTATTGTATGCCTTTAACATGGAAGTTACTATATAAGCTTATGCATGGTCGCTAAAATGAAACCGTCAGTTTGAATCTAAAATTTCTGATTTCAGATTCACGATCAACGACCCTAAAACACCTATAGTACCATTTTTTTCTTTGCCTGTATCTCCATATTTAGAGTAGCTTACCCCATTGTGCGACGAAATTCTATCATTATGGTATATGATGTACGGTCCTATTGCATTCTGAAAATCAGTCGTCTTCTGAGAACATTTTGTCTACCAAATTTATCACAGTTTGCTATTTCCCCATTTTATTACTAAACTCTAGTTTTTCTCTATTGAATTTCGGGAAGATTAATAAAAAATGTTATCCGTTTTCTTTTACATTCCGTTCCAATACTAAATACTTTTACAATAAATAATATTTTTTGTTAACATACAGAATCGTAAGTAGTGTTCCCAACTGTCCCGGACTTCGCGGGACGTCCCGCATTTCAGCTAATTTTTTAGCGTACCGCGACGACGCCTTGCGGGACACCGTTTGTCCCGCATTTGAGAACTTAAGATTGTTTGTATTAAAAGTTCCATTTCGATATGAAACACAGTTTCCTAAACCGTTTAATTTTATTATCAAAATATATTTATAGCTCGTTTCAAAAGAGAAGAACATTTTTTAGTTTCATTTTTTGATGCAGAACATTTTTTAGAGCGTAGTTTCTTGCTCTTTTTGTACTGTTCGCTGAACTTTATGCTGTTTTTTAATGTTTTTTACTGTTTTTCTTAATATTTAAATGCGCAAACATTTAGAACAAATGGTCGCACAAGTACGGTGTTGCACCGACGGCCTGCAGCAACCTGCATCTTGAAAGAGAAATATAATAAAAATTACATAAAAAATTAATTATTTTCTCAAGATAAAATTGTGAAGTGAAATTACGGATGACAAAATATTTTTTTACACACATTTTTTTTTTAATTTTGGTTTGTTGATTTTGATAAATAAAATTCAGTACTTCCGCAGCGCAGTTGCGATGATCAACAAAATTCAGGAATATACATTAATTTTTTCATTTATTTTTCTGCTCAGAGAATATTCAATTTTATTTTTAATGTCGACCAATCAGAATGAAGAACACTCTCCAAACTATTTTCTTATTCTCAAACATGCGCGAAAATGTTCTTCTCTTTTGAAACAGGCTATATCATTTATTTTTCATACATTTTATTTATCAAAACGATTTGGATTTATTTTTTGGTTTTTTCATGAATTGGGCAAGAGTTGGAAAGAGATCTAAACAATATCAAGGAACCAAGCGATGGTGTAAAGGCATCGTTGATACCCTGTATTTCTCAAAGAATACAAGGAAATATTTAATAAAATAAAAAATTCTAATGTTGTCCCGCATTTTTCAGCCAAGTCCCGCATTTTTGATGGCTCCGTCCCGATTTTGTACTTTTCAGAGTTGGCAACCCTAATCGTAAGCCTTCGATTGCATTAAGTATATTTCTTTAACGCACTGATTTCGTTTTTTCGTCTGACTTTTATGAAACCTAAGCAATTGAGTGGATTACCTTCAGGACGATGTATGTAAGTTCTGCCTCCGATCTGCTGTTTGTTTGTCTGCCCGTTAAGGATTTTTTTTTCAGTATTCAAGGAGTTCAGTTGGCCATTAGAAACTCCGGAGTACTGCTTTTTTTGGCATTGACAACTGCATAGAGTCCAAACTGATGGGAAAACGTCATCTATGAAGCATGTTTTGTACAGGTCTACGAACACCTTTTCTCTATAGCGTTTTTAAGCACATAATTTGGTACTTCGTTAGGTCCAGGAGCGTTCTTGGCTTCAGTAGATAGGGACTCTCCATAAAGGTGTTTTGAAACTATTCTTCTAACGCTGTAGGTAAGTGAGGCGTGTAGGCTGACTTAGGGTTGGTTTTGGTTCAGTTCCCAAAAGCCTTGAGTTTTTTCTTGATGAGCGTTATATGCAAAGTCCTAGGGTAGGGACTGACAAGCATTATTGCAAATGTGATTCAAAAACATCAAAACTTACTATTTCTTAAGGCTTTTATCAGTTGACTGCTTGAAGCTTTGAAAACTCCTAGAAATTCCTCTGTGCCTCTTGAGCTGTATCAGGTGAGTCTTTTTACCCATCATAGGCAGTGGCATAGATAGTGCCTTTGCATGTTAGATAGTGCTAGATAGTGCCTTTTCATTAGTCAACCAGTAGAGTGACGCTTGGTTTTGATTACAACTACCTCTTCTTTGAACGTCACTTGCTCCATCGATATGTGCCGTAGCTTTCGACACTTTATCTAGAGCTGCACCAGTTGCTGACAAGCCTGAACACATGATAACTATAATGCATGCATCAAACTTAAGTTTGGATTTCATAAACAACATTACCACATTATATGTTTCAATCAAAAGGAGTACACAGAGTAAAGATATTCAGCTATTCAGCTATTGTACGTCTTGTCAACTACGCAGTAAACCGAGTGGAAATTTTTGTAAAAAATAGCACAGCATTTTCAACAACAACTTAAAGCAATTACAACAAAACCAAACAGTATAACAAAGATGTAAAAATGTGAAATATCTGCACATATTATCTGCCTTTTTACCCACAAAAAAAAATGTTACCTTAAAAATGGCGTTTGCCAATGGATGAGTGACAGTGTAATGGAGCGGGTAAGTAAGAGACGCAGCTATTAACTAGAATTGCTTGTTAAAAAAACCAAATCGCAAAAATAAAATATTATTTGGATTTTAAGTGGACTTAAGATTTATACATTCCTGGTTTATTGCTACAAAAAATGTGGCCAGCATTTACAATATTATTAAATGGTAAAGAAAACAAGGTAACTATTAATAAATAGAGAGAGACTCATGCTCAATATTATGTGTGTGTGTGTGAGTGAGAGTGCGATTGTGTAAAGAAATGCTAAGTAACAGTAATTTATTAGGTATGCCCGACGGCAGGTAGAAATGACCTTCAAGAGCAACAAATTCTGAGCAGAGAAAAGCAAAAGATGAAGATTTTACTTTTAATCGAGGATGCAAAGGAGAAAAAAATATATTAAGCAATAATTTTAATATTAATGAGCATAAATAATGGCCGTCGACATAAAGAAGATTACAAAATAATTTAAACCATTTTTATAGCTCATCCAAGGATCTACGTGAAGCTTTGTTTGGGATAAGAAATATGAAAATTCTTTCATAGAATTGAAATTTTTAATTGCATCTCACTTAAATGATAAGTATACAGCATGCTACACTTCTAAAGAATTATAAAATATCAATTAATCTGATTGAGGAATGAAATTATTTATTAAATCTAATTAATCTAAGGCTTAAAAAATAATAACAAAGTAGAAGCAGTAGAAGGTATGCCAAAATTTTCCAATTTAAATTTTCCGGAAGCTTTAAATCGTTCTCTTTAATTTTGAATTATTGTGGGGAGGGTTACTGCATCTACATGCTGTAAATTCAATAAAATTCGTAACACTCAATATTTCTTCAATAACTTCGTGTTCCAACAAAATCCATTCAAATCCTGTTCAATTCATTCATTCAGAATTATAATAATTTGTCTTAAAATATGACAGCATGTTTATTTTAACATTAAAAACATCCTTAGTCTTCAAGAACTTTTATATTGTTGAGTTGGCAAACTCCAACCAAAACACCGCACATTGGCAATTGTAACAAAGAACTTGTGGCTGAAGCCAAATTTAAACCACATCATGTTTTTATTTTGCTTATTTTTCTTCGTTGGTTGCTAAGTAAAAAGCATAAACAATGAGAACCATAAATTTTCCAAAAATTTAATTTAAACAACAAAGCAATGAGCAACAAATACTAAGAAAATATAAAATAAGAAATTAAAAATAAAAAAAAAATCCAACAAAAGAAAATCAAACTTTACATTATAACAAAAACAACACCAAGAATAACAAAGAATTGAGACGTTCCTAAAAGTTATGAAAAGTTTTTCAACTTTTAGCAAATGAGTAGCAACGATTTTGATATAAATAATTTTTAGAAGAATTAATGTTACAATATCGAAAAGTAAGTACTGCACAGTGTGACAGAGCAAAAATTCTGCCATTTTTTTTTTCTTATTTTTGAAGTCCGTGATCACGAGTCCGTGATACTCTGAATTCATATCAGTTTTCAGTGGTCAGGTCAAGCTTTTAGTATAGATATCACGAAATAATTGTCCAAGGCTTGGAGCTAAGATATGAGATGGTGGCCTTTAATAAATAATAACAAAAACCAATAAAAAATACAGTGAGTGCCAGCTCCGACTCGATATTGGAGTTTACTCCTTATTGATTACTACTGCAGACACACTTAATTTGAATACTTACTTGTTATACCCATACCTGAAAGGTCAGGGTATATTAACTTTGTGCAAACGTTTGTAACGCATAGAACGAAGGGAGGCCGGTATAGAAAAGTATATATATTCTTGATCAGAGTCACCTCGTGAGTTGAGCTATCCATGTCCGTTTGCTGTCCGTCTGTGTATTGTCCGTAAACACAGGATAAGAAAAAAGAGTTGAGATAATTGGATGAAACTCGGCACACATGGTCAAATGGATCTAAGGATTTGCACTATTGAATATTTTTGGAATCGGACACGCCACGGACACGCCTACCTCCCATACAATACAAAAATCAAAAACTGCATAAATAAGCTTATAATTAACCTACAACAATAAAATTAGGTATGTATGTATTTTATATCAAAACAAATACGTCTTAAAAAAAAAATGGATACCATCTGCCCACGGTCACGCCTACCTCCCATACAACAAAAAAAAAATAAAAATCAATAAATCAGCTCATGTGTAACCAACAGATACAAAACACAGACGGTTTTCAAAACTGGATGTCATCCGCTTACTGACACGCCCACCTCCCATACGACCCAAAAATTGAAAACTCAATAAATAAGCTTATGAGATAATAACAGAGATAAAATTTGGAATGTATATATTTTATACCAAAACTAAGATGCATTCATAAACACCTCCCATACAAGTAACAATAGCGAAAATACTATAAACGCATTTAAACATTTTACATGTGAGCTACAGGAATAGAACTTGAAATATTTATAAATTTTTGTAAATTGTTCATCAAAATTGAAATGCATATAAAATATGTGCTTTATCCGCACAAGGAAACGCGATGAATGGTATTATTATATTTTGAAAAAGTAGGTTTAGGGTATTTCTTAGTCGGGCTAGACCGACTTTAGACTATCTTTACTTGTTTTCACTCTAATAAGGCACAATGTCAAAAAGTTCAATTCCATCCCTGCTCCACACCCACCAAGGCACTATGGGTAAAATTATCACATTCTCTGACCAAAACCCATATTTTAAAGTTATCGAAAAGACAACTCTTTTTCTTTTTTTACAATGTGCATACACGAAATATCACATATTAATACTTGTTTTTATATTAAGCGATTTTGTAAATCGCTGAATTGGTTGCTATTGATCGTGGATGTGATGTCTGATGTTAAGTTTGTCTTTTCTAAGCAGCATATGTGCATTTGAATTGAAAGCAAATATTTTTTATATATATTTACAATTGAAAAACAAAACCGATATGGCAAAATGTATTGACTGTAAGTAAAATAAGGGCATTAGAAAATACCAGTAAACCTGTTGCCCGAATTTGAGCAATTCAATAAATATGAAGTGTTAGAAACATTATAGACGTTTAATATATGATATTATATTCAAGAATCTATTATACTCAATAACGATATATTTAGTCCCAATAATGATATAAAAGATCATTATCTACATGGTTTGACTTAAAACGTATGATCTGACACTAAATTTTTTAATGTAACTGTCAAAATACGAAGACGGTCTTACACTTATATTACTACTGAGACAAACATTATTACTATTCGAAAACATCGCAGCTTAACTCTTCCAGCTATAAAACATAACTAATTTAAAAAAAAAACTCAGTGAAAAATAGATTTAAGACATAATACTAAGAGATATTTCAGAAATTAATAAAAGGCACTTACAGAACACTTACAAGATCGATTTATAACACCTTTAGATGAAAAAGCGCCAAAAAACACAAAAAAAAAAATATTATTTTAAAAAACCGTTGAAATTTGACTGAGTTGTTGCTCGGAAAGTGGAATTTTTTATTTTGGAACTGCATTTTTCGGACAATTGACATTTGAGGAATGCATAAAAGATAATTTTGGTTAAAAATTTTTAGATTTGAAAAAAATTCAAATTCGACCAATTCATAAGCTCTTCTCAAACTAAATTTCAAATTGATTAAATAGCGGATTTTTGTACAAAAATTTTATTTCTGTTTTAAAAGGTTGGGAACCCCCTGAAGCGAAATCACAATTTTTAAAAGTGGTTTGCACATCTACAGCCTAAACCTGATTAAATGACATCTGAATCGATAAAATCGGTCCATTGGTCTGGAAGGAGTTGAAGTCACAAAAAAAACCTTAGCCTATTAATTATATAGATTAATTGCAGCAGATTTAAAAAAAATTGTTTCTTTAACTTCGTTAAAATATGAGGGTGAAATACTAGAATACTAGAAATTCATTTATGAAAGTATATAAAAAAGATAAATATTTCCTGTTAAAGGCATTGATTCTTAACAGGAATTTATGTATTTCGTCTGCATTTCTCTGCCGCCGTTGAACACTTTGTTGTTTTTTAGATAAGTACAATTGAAAAATGCAGCTTTATTTAATATATGGCTTGTGCTATTTGCAAAGCTACGCCACGAGATTTCGATGATTTTAAGTCGGAGATGCAAAGGAAGATCGATTAAAATATAGAATCAGTTCCACTTCATTGTTGATAAAGATTTTTTGAATCCGTTTTACACGCCGGATATAGGCAAAATCTTTAAAAATGGCAGATAAGTTTCAGCAAAGCTGCTGTTTCCGTTTAATCCCGTTTAATTGATCATGTGAAGCTCGGCCAAAGTCCTTTGAAGGGCTGAAATGGCTAATTTTGTTTTTTTTTTGTTCTCAAGCACCGTGGCAGATCTCTGGGCGTTCGCATGCAAGTCATTTTAGACGAGGTGTCTCGTCGGACGATTTATTCAACCTATTTTGCTTACCATTGTCATAAGTTATGAGTCGTACATGTGCTCACTTCTGAGTGTTCATGAAATAAGTTTTCAATATAGAGTCCATCTGCGGTTTTGCTTTCCTTTTCTTCACTTTTCTTCGTTTATGCTGGCTTCTGGACGGCTTCACTGTTTGCTCCTTATAAGCAGCTTTTCTATTTAATGTGCTTTTTGCAGTTGTCTTGAAATTGGCATAATTTTACTTATTAGGCTCTGAAAATAAAAGTCATGGATGTGTCGAACTCTTCATCTTCATTTCATTTGAAGAAGGTTTCTATCAATGAAAGATGTATGTTGATGTACATTTTCGCCTTGATCTCGCGGAGGCACGTTATCGATAGGAGGCACGAACAATTATCGTCTGAATTGTTTTCGGAAATCGGAAAAGTTTTCAGTTCCATGGCAGCTTTCTTGTATTACATTATCTAACCCAACCTTGTCTTCTTTCTACACTTTTTTTCAATGGAACAGTTATTCTTTCCGGGTAGGCTACTGTCCTATAGCAGTAGCAGCTCTTTGAAGCCCTGAACTCTCCTATCGCTTGCTCTACGGAGTAGCGGTTGAATAACCATCTGCAGATAACGCATCATCTAAAATTTAACATGTTTCCTCCGGGGCCCTTCGGTCATATAATTCTTGGAAGATTCTTGATAACATGATATTTGGATGCAATTTTCTCTAGATAAAAATTTAACTGAAATAAGCGCATTGTGATACATCGCTATCTGAGCGCTCAATCATACGGAATGCGATCAATTTAAGTTTTCAAAAATAAGATACGAGTGTTAAAAAAGTTCGTTCATGTCAATTTCAAATGCGAAGAATACGGTTTACGATATACAAAATCTTACGAAGTGACATGAATCACCTTATTTTTTCTAAATAAATAAAATTCAAATCAAATTATATTAAATATTTTCACCAGAATCTTAGATCCTGTAATATCTAGCATTGGCCTTAATAAAGCAATGTGTTTACTATTTCAGATTTAGATGACTATGACTGTGCACAATAAAACGTTTGAGGGTGAATTTTGTTTTTTTTATAACATTTCTGTAGTATAAACTCGTTTTATTCTAAATTTATTATAAGTGTTATTTCACTCCAAAATAGTTTCATTTTTATACCATAAATTTATAAATAGCATAAATATATTCCAGTTATACACATGAAAACTTCACGGAGCCACTAGGCTTTGAGTAAAATTCGAGTATTCTGTTACTATTAATAGTATGACTTTACTTTTTTGTTTTTACTAAGCTGTTTTTTAAATAAATTTGTTAAGTTAGTTTACCTTATTTAGAACAGCTTAGTTATTTAGAGATCATATTAATACACATACAATTCTAATATTACTAAATTCGTTTAAAACTTCATTTTAAAGAAATGGAGCGTGTTCAAAGTTCCTAATAGTAAAATTTTCTGGCATACTATGGCGCAAATTTCAATAAAAATATAGTTTTTTTACCTTTTTCGGTTTTGGCCAAAAAAGTAGTCGTTTTACCCATAGTGCAAGGGTGGTGAATTTTTATCACAACATGAAGATAATTTGCTACCTTTGAACTCTCATAATAAACTTTGAACGAAAATAATGAACTTTGAACTCTCTCTCGCCATGGACACCATCAAATTTAGCCTAGGGTTCAGTGAGCCACAAAACCGTTCATAAAAAAATCATATTTTTAAATTTTAACTTATTTTTAATTGGCGGACACAACAATTTATACTTGAACTTTTTTAAAGTTTATAAATACGTGTTGAAAATTGTATTTTAAAAAAAACTAAGCAATAATACATTTTTTCAATATTTTAATTGCATTGACTAGATTATACATTTTCATGAGGATTTTTACATTTTTTAATATTTAATGCGACTTTTCTGCTTTGAACACTAGCTGGATCCTCTTAGGTAAACTCTTACAGTGGACCACCGGTAGTTCGGCCCCTGTCGAACCCGGCATGTCTATTATTATTACAAAAATTTTTATTTTGACAATCTTCGCTGATGAAGTATGATGTTTACTTTATTTTATCATTGGATTTGTAATTTGTTGGATTACAAGATACTCTTTCGTAAAAGCTTATATGGGGTCTAGGCAGTACTCTAAAGACCGACAAATTCGATAGTTAAGCACTGCAAAATGTTTGTCGGATTACCGGGGGTCCATTCTAATTAAGTTTTTTAAAGATTGAGTCTTTTTAATTTTCTCTAGTCTCAACCATTTGAGCACATTTACATTATTCGACGATAGACTGCTCAATATCATTAATTTATTTGATATGTTGGAAGAGGTCTTGAATTACTTAATTATTATCAATGGTTCACCCTGAAAATAATTTCACAAAAAATCTTTAATTATATTTAAGTTTATAATTCTTAAAAGACATATTTTTTAAAAATTATGTTTTGAGCTTTTAATGCCAAATAATTCATGAAGTAACAGGCTTTGCTACAACAACAAAATTCTAAGCAGAACAACCGAGCAGACTATACCATGGTTTCGTCGGACGCTACTCCGACTCATCAGTAGTCTCTGGTGGTTCATGCAGTCCACTAAATTTGAGAAGCTAATAAATGCAACTGCCGCAAAACCAAAATGGAATTCCGATGCACTTTTCACTTAATCAAAGCAGTGTTTTTCTACTCTTCTGCTAGTCGCAGAATTTCAAAAAGTTTATATTTCTATATAGGACAATCCCAAAATAAAATGTGTGTTTATCTAAATCATATCTTCCCGCAAGCAAATTGTATCATCGAGGTTCATATTATTTATATGATTGAAAATACTTAAGACAATAAGGCACAAAAAGAGCTCATGCGTTAATATATTGTAAGTCCAGATTGTATAGATTAGAGTTTATTTATAGAAAGTTACGATGACATTTCTCATCACATTTCATGTGATCATGAGTTGCACTAGAAAATAATAGCTAAGCAAATTAGTTAATCAATCATGTTACTCGGGAAAGATGTGCTTGAACTTAAAGCACTTTTTTATATATGAAACAAAAAGATACTCCCTAATGTTTCGATTTGTATTTTTTTAAGTCAAATACCAATTTTTCGAAGTATCAAATTTTTTGATTTTTAGTTCTTAAAAATTAAAAGCATGACGAATGATTAAAAAATTATTCATAGAAACGTATTTTTTTATCCAAAAAAATTCATAAATGAAAAAAAAAACTGAAACTAAAACGAAAATTTAAACACAACATGTCCTTGAGATGTTAGCTGATAAAGGCCGAGCAAATTTTATAACCAGTCGTCAGCCTTGAATTCTATCTTTCATTTTTTCCGTTTCCTTCGAAATAAGCGCTCATCAACTCAGTCGTTTTTTGGTTTAAATTGAGACAGTGTTTTTTTAATGCCAAGCTTATCAATTTAGAAAAACAAAACCATTTCACAAATGAAAATGGAACCAATTCAATGCAAAATACTGACGAAAAAGGTATCAAAAGAACTAAAAGACAGACGTTAGCATCAGATGGACAAACTTACAATTGCCAGAGCAATGAAAAGCATTCGCAGAATTTTTCAAAAACTTAAAAATAAAATATCCTTGTTGCTATCAAAAATGTATGTATTATCAAGCAAGACAAGGTGGGCAAGAGGTGGTAGAAGCTGCTGGCACTGTTTGGGTTGTTTGGATTACTTGGGTGCAGGTTCAATTGTATGTCCAAGAATTCAATGCTAATTTATTGTATAGAATTTCACTTCGCAATTGACAACACAAACAACAAGCTAGGAAGAAATATAAATAAAAAGATACCAAATTCCACTCAAGACTCGAAAGCTTCTCAAGCTTGGCAGACAATTTACAGTTCATCTGCAACTGTATGCGCATTCTTGAGATTTAAATTGTGGAATTTCAATCCAGCACCCACACAAACACAGACACACATACAAACACACACACACACAAACATACATCCACAGGCATACAAGCAGCAAGTACCAACCAGTAGATGAAATTGATTTTTGTCCTCAAAGAATTTAAATTTTCTTTTTTTTTCTTTTTCTCTTCTTATGTTGAAAACAATTCTTAGTATTTCTGCTTAAGTTGGATTTTCATGAGAGGAATTCAAATTTCTGTCAGAGGTTGTTGGACGTAACCAGCACTACAGCCTTTTGCAAAAAAAAAAACAAAAACAACAACATCGAACACGAGAATTGCTTTAAGCATTAGAACAAAGAATTATTGTTGTTGTTGTAAATTATAAAGATGAGGGTAAACAAAAATCTAAATATTTGATATTGTAAATTAACCAAATTGAATTTGATGATTTGTACAGTTTATTATAATGTCTAACAGAATAACAGCTGAACAAAAAAAACAAAAAATCCAACACAAAAAACCAACAACTACAGTAAACACAAAAGTTATTTACATAGTAATTTTATTAAAGCAACATCAAGGAGAGTGCCTTGGAAACTTTGCATTCCTTTATTCCTTTCTTCATATTTACCAAGATCAAGATATTTAAGTAATTTTGTTAAATGAAAAATTCATCAAAAGGAGTCATTTTTTATTAATAAATAAAAAGAAAAATATGTGTGAACTTATATAAAATTGTAAAGGATACGTTCTATAAGAACTTTTAAGTCATTAAAGTTGTGCGGAAAAACTGCTGAATCTTTATTCAACCTGAGCATTAGCGCAACCAAAGGGGAATTTCGGGGTTTAACCCCCCGCCCCTCCCCAAATTATTATAGTACCAAGCAAAATAGTATTCAATCAAAGTGAGTCACATGAAAAGCAGTCACACGTCTTATGAAATGAGTGAAAACCTCAAATGTATATTTCAAATTGATTCTGGTTGATGCATAATCTACTAAATTAGTCATATCTTATTCCTTCAAACTGCACATTAAGCCGGATCGATTTTGTATAGAGAAAATAAAGTTAGCCGGACACCGACTCATAAGTAAGAGGTACTCTCTTAAAAACTATAAAATGTTATGTTTTCTTAAACATCTATAAAAAATGTATTTTTCTTGGTATTCACATGTCTTTAAGCTTATTGGAAAAGTATTGAGCTCTTTTTTCTTTTGGTGTATTGTATGGACTGGTTTAATCAAAACTGTGTTTAAATAAATATACATATATTCGAAAATCATGAATATTGTACTACAGCGCCATCTGGCATACATTTTACTAAAAACTGGTCACCAGAAATCGATTTTGCGTACCTAAAAACCCATATGTACCTACTAATATATTATATACCCAACAAAATTTGCCAAAATCGAACAGTAATTATGGCAATTCAATAATAATTGAGTTGAAGGAAGCTTTTGAATATCGATTTCTCACATTTTATATAATTGTGGCACTTAGTTTTGGTTAAGCCGCACCATACGATATATCAATGGAAAGAAGAGCTCAATAATTTTCGAATAAATTTAAATCCATGTAAATATCGTGAAAAATACATATTGTACAGATATTTAAAACAACCTCTTTTCGAAAATGATGAAATATCGATTTTTTGAGGTCTCAAAAGAGTTTGAAAAGACAAAAAATGTCAAACATTTTAGTAGTTAATATATGTGTACCATAAAAATGAAGGAAAAAAAGAAAAAAAAGAATAAGAAAAAAATTTGAAGAAAAAAATTTGAAGAAAAAAAGTTTATTTAAAAAAAGAAACAGTTTCGATAGTATCGTAAGTGTAAACGTAGAATTTCGTTTAAGTTGTAACCTCTTCTACTTTGTCTCTTTGGTCCGATTGTTTTGTTCATTTTGCACGTATTTTTATTGATCTTCCAAAAATTAAAAAATAAATTAATAACACTCAATTATGGACTACTTATCGATGCCAAAACAAAGAAAAAGTTAAATAGTAAGTATGATTAAATGAGCAAGCAAAAAGAAACAAGCACTTTTTTTACACTTTCGTCTTTGTTCGATGTATAGTTTGCGAACTACACTCGCTAGTGCTAGTGGGATGTGGAATCCAAATTAATTTGTATTAAAAACAAAAATTAAAATTTTACGCCATCTATTGGGTAAAAGCATAAAGAGAAATATGATCCAACTCGTTTTTTTCATAAGAGTTAAATCTAACCAGATCACAGACCCATTTCGTTAAATTTGACAGATTGAGTTCATTGACCGAGTTGAAAAGAGGTTCATGAACTCTGGTTTCAAAAAAGCATACTAGAACAGTAGTGCATACATAAACCCAATGCGAACTAATGCTTACAATGCTGCCAAAGCGAACCAATTAGTTTGTGCAAAACCAAAGCATACAAGCATAAACAACGAAAGAAAAACAAAGAAAGCAGCAGGCACATAAGCAGCTGATGATTGATTTTCTTATATAAAAACATGCATATTTCTTCTTATATTTTACTATTTTGTGACTTTAATATAATAGTGACAAAATCCAAAGTTAGATATTCATTCAGCGCAGGCTATATCTGATATTTTAGTATATATATTATCTTTGAACGAAGAGTATTAAAGGCTGTAGGTATACCCTAAAGTATTCGCCAAAAACGTTGCCTAATGACCTTGAAAAAATCTGTTAAAACGACCCCATACAAACCGCGGTGTAAGACGTAATTCTACGTCAAAAAAAAATCGTTTTCTGCAGAAAAGACGTTCAGAAGAACCAAAACCGCTGCATGGGGATTTCTCCGATCCAAACAAAATTATACAGAAATTGTTTTTAAGAGTCCCTCTAACTTTTGAGTCGGTGTCTAGTGAAATTTAAATTTCGATCCGACTTACTTCACATGTTTAATTTTTGTTATGTTCTGATTCTGATTACTTGAGGGGTTGTTCGCAATATTTCGATTTGAGTTATCTTTTCAACTTTTAGCATGGAACCCACAAATGCGACTTGATATATTTGGAAAAAATTTATTCAAAAGTAAGACAAAATAAGAAAGCCTGAATTTGGGGAAAATTGGTTGAGTCACTCGACACCGAAAAAACCAAAGAAATTTCCGGTTAAATTGTTATTTTTCGTCCTTTTTTTATAGTTATTTTTTAAACATCCATGACACACACTCTGCAGAATTAAGTTTATAGTGAAGTCATGTGATTCATTGCAAAAATAATTCCGATTGACTTCCAAAACTGGAGAAAAAAATTGACGATTCATAATTTTCCATCGTATTTTCCAAAATCCGTTTCATAAAAATTTCTCTAAATTGTTAAATATTATCCGATATTAAGGAATAATGACTTATTAGGTAGAATGATGTTGATCTGATTTTTCTTCTGTTAGCCCGTCCAGTGACATATTATAGTTATACGGTATTACTTATCCAATGAAAAACTGCTGACTTAAATCGAAATAATATATATTAAACGATAGCTCTTAACTACACCTTTTAACGATAGGTATTTTCTACACTTTTCCAAGGAGCCCTCATTCATTAAAATCGGATAATATTTTCACAATGTTGAGGGGTTTCCATGAAACTGATTTTGAAAATCCAATGGAAGATTTTGAATAAGGCTATAAAAGTCGATTTTAGATGTAATTTCATCATTTATTTTGGTGGCGAGGGACTCAAACGATTTTTCAGATTCAGACTTTTTGTTTTTCATCGCAAGGTGCCAGCAATTTATAAGATTATAAGTCTTTTATAAGAAAAAAAAAATGCATCATATTTACAGAAATTACTCAGAGAATGCTTTTCTCTAAATGTGATACGAAAAATTCCCTAAAATTGATAAAAATATTCCATTTTATATAATAAGACTTTTTTAATTTTGAGAAAAGATTTCTTTTTATTGTATAAAAAACTTCGCATAGTGAATTTTTTATCAAAATATAGGAACAATTTTTATTTTCCATAAATTTTTCTCTATAAATGAGATTTTTTTTTGTGCGATATAAATACTTATCATTATTAGAGATATGAAATATTTCTATTTCCCAAAAGTGAATAAATATTTCTTCAAAAAAGTGAAAATTTATTCTAATTGAAGAAAATTTTATTTGAAAAAGAGAAAAATTGCTAATATCGAAAATAAAAAATTTTTTATCGGAGATAGGTATTTTTTATGAATGTGTGATATACTCGGGTTCCAATAGGGGAAAATATATAGTGCTTGACATGCCTGAAGTTTGAACTAGGAACCATAACTGAAAAATTGAACGCACTAACCGTTACAACACAGCAGCTATAATTACGCAAAATCGTTTTTATATATAAGTTCTACATTTGATAAACCCCCTCCCCAAAAACAAAATTCCTGGTTGCGCCCCTGATCATATCATATACATCATATATATGTTGCTGCGATCGATCAATCAATACTTAGCAATAACAGGCATGTTTTTTAATCAGTCGCGACTTGACTGCCACTGGGTGCTTAATCGAATAACTTTTTCGCTGGAGCCTCGTCGTTCATTCTCTTGACATGTCCTAGTCAGCAAAGTCGCTCAATTTTAACATGTTTGATCTATGTCGAAATAAAGCTCATACAGCTTATAATTCCATTGCATTCGGTACTCGCCATTGATGCGGATTGAACAATAGATCTTGTGAGGATTTTTTCTCTCAAACGCTCCCAAAGTCCTTTCATCAATGCTGCTCAACGTCCAAGTTTGTGATACGTATAGTAGGACGTCAATATAGTATAATATTGACTTATAGAGCGGCGTTAGTTTTGTACGTCAAGAGAGAGCTCTGCTTCTCAATTGCCTACTTAGCCAAAAGTAACACCTGTTGACAAGAGTTATCCTTAGTTTAATCTCAATACTAATATCGTTAGATGAGTTAATGCTGGATCCCAGGTAAACCCAGGCTGGTTCATAACCTCAAAAGAGGTGTTGTCAACAGTGATGTGGTTTCCAAGACGCTGGGACTGTTTGTTTGTTGACACGAGATACTTCGTTTTATCCATTCGACTCGACTCTTTTTCTAGCCTAGAGAATGCGTGTATTATGACCAATTATGTCAATATCATCAGCATACGCCAGCAGAATAACACTCTTATAGAAAATTGTGCCGCTGCGTCTCAGGTCAGCAGCTCGAATGATGTTTATCCATGTTTATATTAAAGAAGTCGCACGATAAGGAATCACCTTGACTGAAACCTCGCTTGGTATCGAACGGAGACGAGAGGTCCTTCCTGATTTTCACTGCGCTGCTAGTGTTGTTCAGTGCCATCCTGCAAAGTCGAATTAGCTTTACAGGAATACCAAAACATTCAGATATGCTGGTGACTCCTTCAGCCGCGTACCGTGGGGGGGGGGGGGGCGAGGGGGGCGGTCCGCCCCGGGCGGCAATATTTTTGGGGCGGCACTGAAACTTAATAAAGCTTTTTACAAAATAAATATGTGTACAATATCATTTTAAGGTGTACAAACAAAAGAAAGAACTAAACTTAATGAATAAATTTGGCCACCACAGTAAATGTAACTATATTTATGAGCTTCGTATTGAGCACAACCAAAATGTAAAATCGTTTTTCGAGTCTCAAAATTAGTTGCCAAAGAAATAAAAAAAGACATAATATTTAAGCATGTGCGAAAAGTTGAATTTTCGAGTAACTCGGCTGGGACTTGAAACTCGCATTGAATAACTGGTGTTTTCGAGTAACTCAAAGTTTTTTTGAGTTTTTTAGTGCTTTAACTTATCAGTGGAAATGCCCAGTAGAAAAGTGGTTTAACAGAATAACTTTTTTAACTTAGGTATATTTGGTTAAAATAGCTGTTTTGTGCTTTGATGTGTTGAGTGTGGGAGAAAGGCGGGATTTTCGTTTGATTATGGCGAATTGTTAGTTCAGAGTGCATATTAAGAAATAAGACTTATGCGTATAATTTTAAGTCGTATCTATTATATTTTTTTGTGATTTTTAAAGGGATTTCACTGTTTTAATAAAAACACTTTGGAGAGGAGTAAGGCGTGGTCTAAACTGATTTAGGTAATTTTCTAATTTAATAATTTAATTATTAATTTTGAAGAACTGATTTTGAGAAATGACCACAAGGTCATGCTCTTGCTGAAAAACACGCAATTCTTACTCCTTTGATTCTCCTGAATGATAAGTTGGAATGTAAACTGAATGAATTCTGTCACGAAGAAATTGACAAGGAAGAGTTTCTCGTTGAGAGAAAAATACTTCAGAATATTGTTTCTATTGCTCACAAAGAAACTGATTCTTGTATGAAAGGTCCACTTGAACTTTTAAAATTTATTTCTAAATTGAGTCTAGAAAACCCAGTTCTAAACATTGTTATACTGTTACGAAAGATGCGTACTAACCATTGCTGTTAGTATTGCCACTTGTGAGAGGAGCTTTTCTAAGCTTTATCCTAAGCTTTTATTCATAAAAACATACATTAGAACTACAATGAGTACGTCTCGCCAATAAAATCTTGCCATATTATCTATAGAATACAAGTTAAGTAATGAAATAAACTTTGACAATGTAGTTAACGATTTTGCCAATAAAAAAACAAGAAAAATAATAATTTAATAAAATATTAAATAAAAAAAATTGTATTTGTATAAATTTCTTTTTCGGGGTCATTAAGGAATAAACTTTTTTATCGTTGGCCTAATTCTAATATGACGTAAGTCAACATTTGGAATAATAGTGATTATTTACGTTTAAGGGGACCTGACGCCTTCAAAATTTTGTTTATTTTAATGTTTTAAAATGTGTATAAGTTCAATAAAAATAAGATATAATTTTGAAAAATTACAAATATATTTTTCGGAAAAATATTACTATTATTATTAAAAATATTAAAATATTATTATTAGTATTTTAGAACACTTTATTCTTTCCTGTTTTATCAAAATCAAGTAAATTTAAAGTTGCTTGGTTTTGTTGTATAATTTCAATTAAAACACAATTGTTTAGAAAATAAGTTGAACATTTGTTACAATTTTAATTTGCAAGTTATTTAGCGAAAATTTTAAAAAAAAAATCACAAGTATCTTATTAAGTAAATTATATATTAATCTATTCATTAAACTCAATAAAAAATCGTTTGTTACTATTTTTAACAAAATTAATAGAACATAAATAAATTCATGAATTTTGGTATTTAGTCATGGCTTGTAAAACCAATAGAATGTTCCTTAGAATCTGCACATTCCTTAAAATCTTCCCAAAAATTAATTTTTGTGTTATCATGTATTAAAGGAATTAATTTATCTATAATATCTTTCTATTTAGATTGGTTTTTCACGATTCCCTTTAATTGTATTTAAAAATTTCAGAAGATCTTTTTGATGAACTAATGTGCATTCAAAAAAATTTTGCATCGGTTTCGATGGAAGTTTTATAAAAAATTACAATAATCCTTTTCGAGTTTTTCTGAAAATTTTGCATTTCATTTTTTTCGGCAATTGCTGTATGCTGGATGCAATAATCTTTTCTTTGTAGCACGAGTGAAAACGAATGTTTGAGAATCCTTTGTATTACGATTGGAAAAGATTGTTTGAGAATCTTCAGATCGAGTTTACACGAAATGATTGTCCATGAGCTCCTCTTCGTCACTTTTTTTCATTTTGTGGATCAAAATCAGGATCATAGTACGACGATGCAGGACTTAACTCAATTTTACTTTCTCCGTTATTATCGCAAAAATCACTGGAGAGTATACTAATATTTTTGTAATAATGTCCAAAAAAAAAATTCAAGGAACTTACCAAGATACTTGGTTTTGATAGATTTTTCAATTTAATCGAAATTTTTTTCAAGTGAAGACATTGTACGCTGTTTTTTATTATATTAGATACGTTTGAAGAAGAAGATGTGAATAAGAAAAAAATTTCAATAAATTTTGGAAATAATTTTTCGATTGCGGTATTTTGAAGTGCATTTTTTCGCATAAAATTTTACTTCGTTCAAGTAAAGTGCTGAAAAGTACTGAACTTACTTGGTTTTGTTGTAACCCATTTTAATCTAATCAAGGCATTTCAAGTTACTTGTTTTATTTTTTTTAATATTAGGGTTTAGAAATGAGATAGGCAAAAATGGATTGAAGTTTTACGTAGACTTTTTGCTCAAGATTTTAAAACATAATAGAACAACAAAACAACGGGTTAAACACGGGAGAAATGAGAGCAAAAATAGACTCATGTGCGCGTTTTGCTCCATTTTTTCCAAACTTGTGTCGTATTAGAAATAGGTTGATGATATGTATATTAGAATTTTTTTTTATATAATTGAGAACAATGAAAGACCTCATTCTATATTATATCATAGATGTTTTTTTTTGTATTGCACATGATAGGGGCGGCAAATTTGGAATCCGCACCGGGCGGCTTAGCCTCTCGGTACGCCACTGGACTCCTTATTGTACTGTCGAAGGTGGCTTTGTAGTCGACAAAAAAAATGGTGTGTGTATCTATTTACCTAGGCTTGTAGAATACCCTATTTGTCATAGCGTCACATCTAGCCGATGTTGGTCTTTCTAGGACTGAAGCCACAATGATATGGTCCAATCTGCTGGTTGACGATGGGCATCAGTCTTTCACACAATACGCTCGATAGGAACTTATATGCTATATTAAGAAGGCTAATCCCACGGTAGTTGGCGCAAACTTCCAATAATATGATCTTTCGATCATATTATGCATAAAAGCTTGTGAATGAAAAATTACTTTTTAAGCAGCAAAATTCATATTTTTCACAACACAATTTTTTGTAGATTTTGTAGCAGGATGAACAGGTATTGTTCCGTACGCATTATATCATCGATGTGTGTTAACGGACAAACACCATTTTGAAAAGTATAGCTTCAACCATTATAAACCCACCACCATGCTTACTTGATTGCTTGACATGATGTTGAAGGGTTAAATTTGGTACCTTGGTCTTATATCACGCACGACCATCTGAATCGAAATGGTTCAAACTTTCGAAATAATCGAAAGAATTCGTCATTTCTTTTTGGTTGCTTTATTTAAAAATTATCATTCTTGGTTTTTTAAGCTTTCAGTGTTTTTGTCTCAATACAAATTATATAACTTGAATGTTATGTACTTAAGTATGACATAATGCTGCGCCTTGTGTTATGACACAGTCGAAACTGCTTGTTTTTTATTCATACATGTTTTATAACCTTCGAAGCATTTAAATTGAATTACAAATACAAGCAAACTGCAAGCATTGGAATATTAATTTATGTGCACTTATTTTGAGACAGCTTAGCATGCACTTAATTTTATTGCAAAGCTCTAAGCTACATACACACGTGTGCACTAAATACAAACACACTCTCACACACTTTGCAATAAATACATAAAAATGCATTATTAAGTAACTCACACACGCACACAGGACATACATGATGATAAACATCCGAAAACATGCCAGCTCATCTTCCTTGCCACACAAAATGAACACAATACCACATATAAGCATTTACAAAAACATACACACACACGCACACATACATACAGCCAAATACATTAAAATAGTACCCAGCCAACCCACTCGCATTGATTATTTTGTAATTCGCTGTGTGATGAAGTTCATTGTCTGCGTACGTTTCGGGCTATCAAAACCATTAGCAGCAACATTCAATTCAATTTGTCGTTGCTTTGCGTGCATGGCTGAGTCCTTTGGAGTTGGCAAGTGTGCATGTGTTTGTGTGATTGTTCGACTGTAGATGTCAGGCTTTGTTTGTGTTAACAAATTTTAACGCTTGTCATTTTGACCATTTATATTGTGTTTCTATAAATGTTGTAGCTGTTGCTGTTGTTGCTGTCACGCCATTTTTCTTTTTTTAATGCATACTGCTGAGTATTCAACAAATTGTTTGGCGTTTTATGCTCAATTTTATAACACAATACTGTGATATATTATCAGTAAACATATGTGTGTTTTTATGCTTGTGTTAAGTGTAAAAAAAAAAAATCAATATTCATGACATTGAATATTAATGGTTTTCATAAACCGTGGAACATCTAGAAAGGTACTTGAATCTTTGAATAAACTCAACGATGGCAGCGATGATACCCATGATGTCGATATTTTGAATTCAAAATCCACTGTACAGCTAAAACAAATGTGTTATTTTCACAGAAAATCCACGGAAATAATATTTAGTTTTTTTTATTATATCATTAGTTAATTAATTCATGCGGTATATTTTTTCTTTAACGTTGAGGTGAGTTTTTATAGGTAGGTCTGCAGTTTAAAAAACTATATTGAAGAAGAAGGATCAAATAAATGACTAAATTTGAAATGATGAAAACAAACTGTTGTCTTGTACTTCTAGAAACCAAAATGTGTGGTCTTTAACGTTACACGTTCACACCTTTTTGTTCCAATTTAAATTTTTTCTATGCACAACCAGGCGAAATGAACGTACGCAATGAAGCGCGTTAAAAACAGACTCAACTGATTTTATATTTTCTGATGGTGTGGTTTATAAATGAATGGAATATATTCGATATAGAGCAAAATTTAAAAAGACGCAAGGGCTGTTTTGGGAAGCAAAATGCCCACGCTTTTTTTTTACTGTAATAAATATCAAATTGATAAAGGTGGACATTAGACCGTACCATCGTACGGACGTCACATCGCCCCTTTCACATTGCAACGTGTCGATGAATTCATCCCAGTCGAAAGCGTCTCTAACCGTTAGTTGGAAGGCTAATCTGAGCGGTGGGTCTATTCGGCTATAATTTATAAAATCGGGTATTTATCGTGCCGTAGCCAAGATAAAGACTGTCCCAGAAATAACTGTCGTTTTGGTTTTTTTTATTGTAAAAAAACCAATGATGTTTTTTTAAAAATTCTTTCAATTTATTATTAAGTGAGCATAATAAACTGTGGTGACCGTGGCATGCAGGTTAAGTGTGTGGCTTAGCATGCTCGGAGCCCGGGTTCGATCCCCAGCCGCTGCGAAAAGTTTTTTTCAATAAAAACTTTTTCTGATCGGTCACCACCTCTCTGCAGACAATGGCAAACCTCAGAGAGTAAATAATGCCATGTTAAGCTTCTTGAGAACATGAACTTTAGCCGTTCGGAGTCGGCATAAAACATGTAGGTCCAGTTCTCGGTCAATTGTGTGCAAACATTTAATAACACACACAACCCAATTGATCATAAGAAGCTCGGTCAAAGTCCTTTCAAGGGCTGAAATGGCCAATTTGTTTTGTTTTTTGAGCATAACAAACTAAATGAAAATTTTATTTACACTGAAAAAATACACTTAAAAAAATATGCACTTTTTGATTAAGGTCCTCCATTAGGTTTTTTTACCGACCTTTCGCAGAACCTTAGTGTATGCTCGACGCCATTTACGTCAAAATATTTCGATGGTTTTCGCAGTTTGTTTGGTCTTCTGAAGATTTTATTTCATTAAAGCTCAATATCTTTCGATTGCACGAAGTTCGGGGCAATTCGGAGGATTGGCTTCTCTTGGTACCACAGTGACATTATTGGCTTGGTACCAATCCATCGTTCTCTGGGCGTACTGACATGTTGCTTGGTGCTGACGTATAAAAGGCAGCAAACGCCGCTTCAGACACTCTCTGATGTAAATTTCGGTGTTGATTGTGCGATCTGTCACAAATTCCTTACTTCGAAGACCACATTTGCAAATGGCCTGCTACACAGTGTATTTCTTTGAAATTTTGTATGTTTTTCGGTGGTAAATTTAGAGGATGATCCACCCCTTCTAACCGCAGTATAATATCCGTGTCCAGGTAACTGCTTGAAATCCGCTTTTCAGTACGTTTCATCGTCCATGATCACGCAATCAAATTTGGGCAGGTAATCGCGACTCAGTTTTCGAACCCTCCTCTTGGCTTCGGCGTCCTTTTCTTCGGACCTATCAGGTACTTTTTGTACTTTATAGCTCCTTAGGTAGTCAAATTTTTTAATCCGTTGACTTCGATGTTCCCGCTTTTGCTGCCATATCACGAACCGAAGTGCCTGGATTGTGAGTAAATAGCCGCTTGACGTTCTGGACCACCGCTTGGTTCGCTGGACCACTTTTTCTCGCTGAGCCTGGCGTTTTTGATAAAGGGGTAAGCTGTTTGTATCATTTTATGGTCATTCTAATAGGTTTTACGTACACGCCAACTTCTTTAGCGATCTTTTTGTACGTGGTGTTTGAATTTTCCGGGTATTTGCAAATAATTGCTTTCTGCTTTTCTTCTTGTTGAGACGACATCTTTTCAGTAGATTTTTTATTTTACTAATGAGTATTTTTTTAATTTGCAATATTTATACTTTATTTATGTACCAAATATGTTGCTATAGAGGTAACACTTTTTTATAAATAACCTAAAACTAAAAAGACAGTGATTTCTGGGAGAGTCTTTATGTTGGCAAAAAGGCAATTCTACAGAAAAATAAATGGGGACGAGCTGCAATCAAAGTGAACAACCAAACCTTAGCTTTTGGATTCTCACTTCTGCTTTAAAGAACGACTCATCCAATCAACGATATATGCGTTAATTGTAGACACATATTCCGCTCTATGGTTGCCAAAGAGGTGATAGAATATCACCGCTCTTGTCGAAGCCATTGAACGACCAGGAGAGTCGCGTTGCCACTGCAGAGAAGTAAACTATATATCCTACAAGCCACCCTGTTGCGATTGTAACGCGTACTGGAGCAAAGCGATACACAGAGACCAGGAGAGAATAGGGTCGTTTTTGTAGGTGGAAAAAATGAGAGACAGAAGTGCATGAATGCAAAAAGATTGAGATGTATAGCAACAGGAATGATGCTTAAAAACACGCGTAGCTTATAAAGCCGCTTTCTCCAGCTAAATAAAGAATCACCTGTACTCCACCATGCCTGAATTTGATGTTCAATGTTTGAAGGAGTAGAGTCGAATGGGTCTTACAGAAGAATTCACTCATTCAAAGATATCAGCATTGGCATCAGACGTAGGATAACTTTTGCCAACAGATGTTACTTTGGGTCATGATGTAATAATTTTACCAGGTAGTATTGACAAATGTTGAATCTCTCAGCTACAAGTAAACGAACTCTTGTCAAAAACAGCTGTTCCTTTTTATATGCTTTGGCCACATTCAGCTGTGTCAATTTTTTGTGTTTTTTTTTTTTTTTATGAAATATCAAGCTTTGTATCAAATACCAATGAAAATTTTACCGACAAATTGAAAATTTTCTATTTTAAATGCATTTTAATGCGCAACTTCATATTTATGTGCATCAAGTTTTGACTTAACAGTTGCCAACTGTTGAGTACGCTGAATGTGACCAGTGAAAATTAATTGTATGCAATGACGGATTGTGAGCAATCTCTTTCTTGTTATATTTTTGACAGAAGTTCTTTTCCAACAGAAACGTCAATACTACCTTGGAATTATTATATCATTTCTTTGGGTTCTGTAGACAATTGAGAAGCTGAGCCGTCTCTTGTCGAACAAAACTCTATAATTCAATAATCATGATGGTCCTACTATATGAAGCACAAACCTGGACATTGAGCAGCTCTGATACACTGAGAAACATGATGAATATTTTAAAATAGCTTCTAATTCTCTAAAATGTTCATTTTGTTCTATCAAACAAACGTTTTCTAGAAAATCAAACGTAGCTTTTAAAATGCTTTTTTTAAAATGTCCATTTTTAAAATGAAAATAAACGTTACAGGTGCAAAATCTGGGTTAAACATTTTCAAAAGTAACACGCTTCTGCTAGTTTTTAAAATTTTATTTTCTCAGTGTAAAAAGAATTGAGCGTTCGAGAGGAAAATGCTTCGATAAGTCTATGGTTCAATTTGCATCAATGGTGAGTAAAGAACGATGGAATCACGAGTTGTAAAGTTTTGTTTTTAGCTTTGAACCAAGGATTTCAGGTGTCAAACCTATTCAGTCAAGTCTGCCTTGGTTCGGAAATGGGGAGATAGATAAGTAGTAGAGAAAGTGAAATCAAGAGAAACAAGTGTAGAATGTTGTATGTGTGGCGGAGTTGATTAGAAATGAGAAAAGCGTTAAAGAAAGGTCAGGATCAAGGCCTGACCGGAATTCGAGCCCGGAACCTCTAGGTTGGCAGTCAAGCACTGGACACCACTGGACTATTGAAGCCGCCATGAGCTGCTGCAACCGGGCTGCATAGGGTTACTCTACCTACGTTATAAGGTAATTTTGAACGCTCAACCACATGTTGCGCAGAAGGTCAAAACATGACTTGAAACGCTGAAATGGCAAGTCCTATCCCACTCGACGTATAGCCCAGACATTGTACTTCCCGACTACTACTTGATTTCGTCGATTACGCATTCCCTTTAGAAAAATTCAAAAATTGAATCGATTCGTGGATCGTATCAAAAGACGAATTTCGGGATGGTATCCGAAAATTGTAAAAAAATTAATTTTCACCAAATTTTTTACAATAAAGCCTAATACTTAAAAAATATCCTTTAGAACTTTTTTGTACACCAAATATATTTTCAAATGACTTAATTTATTCACACCATTCCAGAGCGGTTAACATCAAAAATTTACGAAAAGCCAGTTTGAGATGTTTGCGCCTTAACTGTTTAACGAAGAAGTTTAACAATTGTGAAGAATATTATTTTCTACAGAAATTGTGCAAATTTTTTTTAAATATTGACATACGAGTTTGAATGACATACTTATACGGAATATCACAAACGTGTTCTGTTGGACAAAGCACCTATTGGCAGCCTTACTGTGATTGCTAATTTTCTTACAAGTATCTTTGTAATCGACTAAAAATGTCAGCGGCCTTTCTGGAGTTCTTCACACCCTACAATATGCAATGGTCACATTCAGCGTAGTCAACTATTGTGGAGCGATGTTTTTGCTAAATAAAAAAATTTTGTTTATGTTAAGTTTGCAAAACAATTTGGCACAAAGCCTTACATAAATTATTTTGACAAATTTTCTGACGCTTCACGTAGCAACCCATTCAGCAAAAACCTCGCTCTCACCTCGATATCGCTTCGACAACACTTGACTACACTGAATGTGGCCTTTGATATAAATGAGAAATTTACTGCTACTGAAGTTAGTTTTTTTTCCATCGTATCCAAGTTCAATGCTTTCAGTGGAAACTTCGCTGGTCTGGTATAACTAACCGCAACATTTGAAGTCTATTTCTTAGAGTTCCACACAATCTTAAATCTACAGTTCAGTTTTTGGAAAAGTTTTGATGTACAGATATTTTTTTTTTAATTGAGATTAGCTTTATATTATTTCAACTTTGTTCTTCTTAGTTGAGCTAAGAGGCAAGTTCTAACAATTTCATTAAATGACCTTCATAGGTTGCTTCCAAGAATATTTTTAGCCATTAAGCAAGAATAACAGCTCAAATACCAGTAAATTACTTATCATCGCAATAAGAAAATAATCAAGCATGTCCTTTTATGAAATGCAGCCAAAAATATTTGAACATAAGCCATTTAATTCTGCAGAAAAATAAATATAAAATAAAAATAAAATAAAACAGTTGCTTGAATTTGAGAAAAATTCATTGATGACACAGGCCAACAAAATTTGTAACCAGAGACCAGACCAGACTCTTCCGAAAGTTTTTTGATGCGCTGAATCCTAATCCGGACTCCATATTTTACTATTTTTCTCTATCACGTCTGTTTTTTAATTATCTTAATCGAAAAGTGTAAAAAACACTTATTAAAAATTATAGTTACGTGAAGTTTTCTTTAATTTAACCCTATCAGTACTTAAATTTTTTAAATTAAAATTTTTTTTTATATATAACAACCCTCAATTGGTTATCAGTACAACAGCCCAAAGGAAAACGGTGCAAAGTCAAAATGAATCTCAAAGATTCAAAGTAGTACTAATAGGGTTATGAAGAATATAAATCATCTTAACGTACAAGACCTCTGTTTTCACATGCTGTTGAGTTAACTCAAATATCTTTTGGTTTTCTCTGAGATATTGTATTTTTAAAATTTCACCTGTGAATTTTCCTTTATCTGTAAACCCACTAACCCACTAAGAACCAAATTGACATAATAAAGTGATATGCCATAATAAACATAAAAATTTCGAAAGTGGTTTTCGCTCATCAAAAACTTTCGGAAAAGTATGATCTGAATTTTGGTTAGGAATGTTGGTCAAATTTTGTCGGTCTGTGTAATGCTTTCTACATTGTTATTTATTTTAATAATCTTAAAAGAGATTTAATCAAAATAATTGGAAACTTTGCTTAAAATTTTAAACAAATTTTCGTCTCTGTATGCAAATTTGTATTAGCTTAGCTTTATACACTCTCTCATAAAAAAAAAAAACAAAAACAAAAAGTTTTATTTTTATGTTTTTATATAAATTATCAAGAACTGTACCTACAAAAGAAATGACAGCCAATCAGAAAAACTGCCGTTATCAGATTGTTTATCAAAATAATTTAATTTGGGAAATACATGCCCAACGACTTTTAAATTTAATTGAAATTTAATTAAAACATAAATTATCTACAATCATAAGAAAAACTAACAAAGTATTTTAAAAAACTACCTAAAATATTTCATACAACTATGAACCTTGTTACAAATTTTTGTGGGGTGGTGTTATTTTTTGGGGTGTTAGCCAAACTAACACATGAACTTCGATAAGGCTAGGAAAGTTGAATATTCGACAGCTACAGCTTGGTTTGTGCTTCTATAAAGCTTGCAACAAGTTTACTTGTTAACGAAGATAAAGCTGATAAAATAGCTGTCTGCTGTGAATTACTTCAGAAGTTAACATCAGCAGTTTTATAAAGGCTTATTTCAAAGTTTCCAATAAGCTTAAAAATGTTTGTTTATGGAAGCTTAGGAAGTTTTAATTTCGAAAGCGCTTCGGTTAATAGAACAACCGAAATTGCTGCCTCTTAGTCTGCAAAAGATTTCTATAAATCTTTATAAGAAGCTTTATCAAAATTACAGTCAGTTTTGTTTGAGTAGCTCTTTAAAGCTTTCCAAACTATGTGAATCGAAGTTGAAATCTCTCAGCCTGAGAAAACAACGTAGTCAAACTTCAAATGACCGTGGTGACCGTGGCATGCAGGTTAAGTGTGTGGCTTAGCATGCTCGGAGCCCGGGTTCCATCCCCAGACGCGGCGAAAAGTTTTTTCAATAAAAAATTTTTCTGATCGGTTACCACCTCTCTGCAGACAATGGTAAACCTCAGAGAGTAAATAATGCCATGTAAAGCTTCTTGAGAACATGAACTTAAGCCGTTCGGAGTCGGCATAAAACATGTAGGTGCAGTTCTCGGTCAATTGTGTGCAAACATTTAATAACATACACAACTCAATTGATCATAAGAAGCTGGGTCAAAGTCCTTTCAAGGACTATGGCCAATTTGTTTTTTTTTTTCAATCTTCAAATAAATTAAAAAAATTAAAAGAAAAAAAAATTTTTGGAAAAATGAACAATGTTTGGATTAGACCACAAGCGTTAGCGATTGGGAAAATAAAAATGCAAATGACCAATCTATTCATTATTGAATCAGGACTACAACAAACTAGCTTTTGATCTGGGTAACCAATACAATGTTAGGCAACTGTTACAAAATTCTTAACAGAATTATAAGAAAATTATTTTTTTAAATTGAATTGAATTATTTTTGAAACTGACAGCAATGAAATGCCAACTTCGAAACTACTTTAAAACGTAAAATTTGTATTGAAAAATATCAAATTATTTATAAAAGTGTTGATTATTTTGAAAATCGTAAAACCTATCAGACATTGATTTTGTACGTGAGGCGGCAGCCTCGTTTATACTGAAAAGAAACTTATAAGAGGCTTCTATTTCAGTTAGATCTTGAATGAAAGGTTATAACTTCGATTAAGTCTGTGGTACCAAGCTGCACTATATTTCGTTTGTACTGAAACCGAAGCTACTATTTCCAATAAGTTTCTTAAGTCTCTGGTATGTATCATATAGAAGCTATAATTTTAGTAAAAGTGAATCATTTATTTATTTGAAAATTTGACAGTTGCATTTCGAAGCTTATATTTCCGATAAGGTTTGTATAGGAATGCACAGAAAAGACTCTCAGTTTCCATAAGTATTCAGTTTCAACTCTTCGCATATAAAATAGAAATAGGTCGATAGATAAACCTGCGACCTAGCATGCGGTAGGTAACGGGTTCGAGTCCCATGAGTGCATCCGCACAATTTTGTGAAATTTTTAATTATTAAAATATAATTAAATTAAAACATTTAGCCTAAAAATTCAAATTAAGCAAGGTACAAATTTATAAAAAAATTTAAATATCATACCAAAATCAGAAAAAGTAGGTACCTTTTACAATATTTCTTGCAAAGTTTTTGTTGTTAATTTTGAAGCTTCGGTAAAGCTTACTATCATTCTATTTGGAACAGTTTTTTGCAGGTTACTGTCCGAAGTTTATTGGAAATACATATAAGCTGTAAAAAGCTTTTATAAGCAAGCACGCACTTATCCTACGGAAGTTGTTTGCGAAGTTTAATAGAAGTCCAAGAAGCTTCTATAAAATAATAAAAAATTCGCCTTTTTGCCGTCATAGAAGTCTATAAACATGCTTTTAGAAACTTCGTTGTTTTTAAAATGAGTTGCTATAAAGTTTGTTGCAATCTTTATGGAAGTCATTCAACTCTACACATATATAAGTGCATTCAACTCTACAACCCTAACTGAAAGAATGAAGTTTGTGTGTTTAAATTATAATTGCTTTTCTTCTGCAGTTTCAACCAAAGAGTTTTATTTTTCGTTTCTTCTAAAAAGTTATGTTTTTTGGGTTGTCACCGTTTTGTATTTAATGTGCGATATATCCGCCAACAAAAATTTTTCCAACTCAATTGACATTTGTTGACAGCGCAATAAGTTTAGCTACACAATCAAATTATATAAAATAGCACAATCAATATTCGCAAACTTCATGACAATAAATATAGAAACAATAAATAATGAAAATTCAATAAAAAACAGAAAACGGTTCAATGATCTTTACTCTCGAATGGTGTCAACGTCAGACAACAATTCAAATAATCATCAGTTTCTTATCGAACCCAACTCACACCCAACCAAGCAACGTGGTCTATTCTAGCGTTTCTCACAAAAATCATCAGAGAAAAATCGAAAGTAAAACGAAAAAGAAACGAATATAAAAAATAAAAAAAAAAAACAAGTAAATGAATGCCAAACATCTGTTAGTTGAATTTTTAATCAAATTTGTTGACATCAATAAAAAAAAAAGAAAAAAAAATTTAAATATAATGTTGAAAGTATATCGTTTAATATACAAGATTTGGAAAAATTTTAAATAATTTTAAATTTACTGAACAAAATTAACAAAAATGTTAGCTCGAAGCAATTTAACAACTTTTTGAACAACCAGCAACCAGCACACCCACCCCACGTATCACTTTCTACCGTGTACGCGATTTGTTTTTTAAATATTTCAAGTTTTTAATAAAAAGCTTCTTACAAAATAGAAAATTTAAATAGCGATTTCTTATAAAAATAAAAATTAAAAAATATAGATATGAAATATATTAATTCATAAAATCAAAAACAGATTTTAATACAACTGATTGGTTGGACTTTTCGCTGTCTCGTTATTAAAGGATACTAACTAAAAAGTAATCGATTAAACAAAGTAGTCAAATAAGTTGAAACACTTTGATATGGAGTTAAAATTCTTTTTATATCTTTGTTCTTGGACTCAGCGGCTTCCTCACTGAGTTCACTTATCGATACCAGCGCAGTTCTTATAACGTCAAGAGCGTAAATCAAAATTTTGTGTGTTACAAGTGGAAGGTAGTATCAACAAAATTTTTTATTCAGCTCTTTAGCAGTAGTCAGTGCATATCTCCTAAATTTATCAATATAAACTTTCTACCGTGATCATAAATTCTGCAATAGTTTTGCACATCTCTCAATTTAAATTTGGTCGCATCCCATTCTTTCAGCAGATAAGCCAGCATAATTGAAAAATTCTCTTGAAATGCTTCCATTACACAGTGCAACACAAAAATTCAAAACAAAAAAACACTTATCCCAGCCGAAAGTACTCGATGAGAGGAGAAAAGTAATTTCTGGATTTTGCTAGATTGGTTGCCGTTCGTTTTTTATGAGCCTCTATAGTTTGTATGGAGGCTTTGCTATATCTACATTTGTATGGCAAAATCCGTATCAAGGAGTGGTCGTATGAAGTTAGTATGTAATGGAAAGTTGTTCATAATTTTATAGGCTACATTTCTTCCCTTGATTGTTTGGTAAAATTTTCAATAGTTCAAGAGCTGTAGTCGAAAAACGGACAAAATCGGTGAAAAAAGTGGTAATTTTTTCGACATTTTTGGGGTTTTGAGCATGAAGATGAAATTTTTTCGACTTAATATATTCAGCGTTTTTGTTGGCCGAGTCAAGAGCTACAACTTTGCTGAAGACTGCAAACAAAAATTCACAGCAATTTTCGAGCTATGGCCAGGCGAAAAATAGAAGAAAATTGCAAAAAAGTGCTCAAAATCGAATTTGGCGAAAAAACTATAGAGGCTCATAAAAAACGAACGGCAACCAATCTAGCAAAATCCAGAAATTACTTTTCTCCTCTCATCGAGTACTTTCGGCTGGGATAAGTGTTTTTTTGTTTGGAGTCAAAAAGTTGAATATTGCGTCACAGTGTTATTAGAAGACCCACTACCTTCCGTTTTTCGTTTGTCAACAAATAATCCGATTTTCCGAATTGCCGATTTGCCGAATTGTGCTTGGATATTCAGTATCTTTGTCTATGCTTGTGCAGAATGCTACAAATGCACAACAGAAAATGACAGCAAAATCATATTGTTTGCTTTGGCTTGTGACAGATAGCAGAAGCATGGGCAAAAGCGGGCAGCTATATTAACAGATTAAAAATTTTAGACTTAAAATTTTAAATTTGAATAGAGGCATTGGTGAGCTAAATAAATACAGCTCTAGCTGAAATTAAATTATATGGACTAGAGAACACTAACAATGGTACAGTTACAACTTTCATGCTAAAAAAGTACACAATAAGTTAAGTCCATAAAAATTGTTAATTAATACCTGAATAGTTTTAGTTATGACTTATTTATTTCACTACAACATTAAATTATTTTGTTCTTTTTAATTTTCTAAAGTTTCACTTTAAATTCAACACTGCAAGAACCAATTAATTAATTGCAATCTATCTCTTTTGAAGCTCTAAAGTTTTAAGACTGAGGTTATATTAAAATTAGTAAAGAAAGTCGAAAGTCGGTCTAGTCCAACTATGCAATACCCTAAACCTGTCATAATACTTAAATATTTGTTAAAATACTAGCGGGTGTAACTCGGTTTTACTCGGGGTTGTACCTCGAGCTCAGCAAGAGGAAGATTTTCAAAACTGCTCTCATTTTTACGTTTTTAAAATTATCAATTCAATTTAAAAATTTTTTAAATTATCGTATTTTGGGGTTTTACCCCTCCTTCCGTCGAAAGTGTTTAGTCAAATTTCCGTAAAACTGTTCCTGCCAGACATGATTAAAACAAAAAGTGACATCTTCAACGTCTTGTTCTGACGACTGGTTTCAGAGGAAAATGGACACCCACACTCAGAAAAAAAAACAAATATCTTCGTCCGGTGTAAAATTTCTCTATTTTCGATAATAGCAATTTTCTCTTTTCAAATAAAATTTTCTTCAATTAGAATAAATTTTCACATTTTCGAAGAAATATTCCTTCACTTTTAGGAAATGGAAATATTTCAATGTCTGTTATAATGACAGCCGCGGCGAAAAAGTTTTTTTCAATAAAAAAAATTTTTCTGATCGGTCACCACCTTTCTGCAGACAATGGCAAACCTCAGAGAGTAAATAATGCCATGTAAAGCTTCTTGAGAACATGAACCGTTCGGAGTCGGCATAAAACATGTAGGTCCAGTTCTCGGTCAATTGTGTGCAAACATTTAATAACACACACAACACAATTGATCATAAGAAGCTCAGTAAAAGTCCTTTCAAGGGCTGAAATGGCCAATTTGTTTTTTTTTGACGTAGAATTACGTCTTACAGCGCGGTTTGTATGGGGTAGTTTTAACAGAATTTTTCAAGGTCATTAGGCAACGTTTTTGGCGAATACTTTAGGGTATACCTACAGCCTTTAATACTCTTCGTTCAAAGATAATATATATACTAAAATATCAGATGTATCCTGCGCTGAATGAATATCTAACTTTGGATTTTATCACTATTATATTAAAGTCACAAAATAGTAAAATATAAGAAGACAAATGCATGTTTTTATATAAGAAAATCAATCATCAGCTGCTTATGTGCCTGCTGCTTCCTTTGTTTTTCTTTCGTTGTTTATACTTGTATGCTTTGGTTTTGCACGAACTGATTGGTTCGCTTTGGCAGCATTGTAAGCATTAGTTCGCATTGGGTTTATGTATGCACTACTGTTCTAGTATACTATTTTGAAACCAGAGGTCATGAACCTCTTTTCAACTCAGTCAATGAACTCAATCCGTCAAATTTAACGAAATGGGTCTGTGATCCGGTTAGATTTTACTCTTATGAAAATAACGAGTTGGATCATATTTCTTTTTATGCTTTTACCCAATAGATGGCGTAAAATTTTAATTTTTGTTTTAATGCAAATTAATTTGGATTCCACATCCAACTAGCACTAGCGAGTATAGTTTGCAAACTATACATCGAACAGAAAGTGTAGCTAGCAAACTAAATATCAGACAGAGACGAGAGGAAAGGACATGTGCTCAGCGTGAAATATAGTAACCATACGATTATTTAAAAATCGGGGTCTTAAATTTAATTTGAAATTAGAAGTTAAACAGACTATAGCTCGCAAGCTATATATCGGGCAGAGACGAAAGTGGCACCAATGGAAAGTGCATTTGCTTCGCCTTCTTTTCAACTAAGTCAATGAACTCAACCTGTCAAACTTAACAAAATGATCGAAAAAATTTGAAATTTAGCTTGTTTCTTTTTGCTTGCTCATTTCATCATACTTACTATTTAACTTTTTCTTTGTTTTGGCATCGATAAGTAGTCCATAATTGAGTGTTATTAATTTATTTTTTAATTTTAGAAGATCAATAAAAATACGTGCAAAATGAACAAAACAATCGAACCAAAGAGACAAACTAGAAGAGGTTACAACTTAAACGGAATTCTACGTCTACACTTACGATACTATCGCAACTGTTTCTTTTTTTTTTGTTATAATGACAAATATTTTTCTCGCACAAAAAAAAATTCTAATTTTTCTGTATAAATTAGAATTTTTTTTTGAAAAAAAAAATTTTTTGAAAATGAAAATTTTTTCCTATATTTTGATAAAAAATTCACTATGAGAAGTATTTTCTTCAAAAAACAAAACAAATGTTTTCTCAAAAATAAAGAGTCTTCTTCTCTAAAATCGAATTATTTTTTTATATTTCTCTTTTTCATAGAAGGTTTTTATCATTTTTAGATAATTTTTAGGATCGCATTTAGAGAAAAGCATTCTCTGGAGCAAGATCAATACCATTTTCAGTAAATATGATGCCATTTTTATCATATTCAGAGAAACTTTTTTCTAAGTGCAGTTTAAAAAGTCATTTCGAGAAAAATGCGCTTAAAGTTTTTCTTAGCATTGACAATTTTATCTCAAATGAATTCCAATTTTAAAAAATCCTATAAGCTCGTTTCGATTTTTGGATTGTCTTCGTTCAACTTCGGTTTTGGTCGATACTGTTCGGTTAATTTTTTTTTCATCTTTATATAGCTTCTGCTGGAAACTTCTTTTTTTTCGTTCGTTTTTGGTTCTTGACTTCGTTTGCCTTCGGCTCATTCCTTGATTTTTGTCGAAAGAACTTTTAAAAGTATAGGATCTATTTCAGTCTATAAGCAGAAACAGTTAACAAAAAGTGATATTAATAAAAACAAAAAAAAAAAAAAAAAAAAAAAAAAACAAACAATCGAATTAAATTTATCACAAGAAAAATAATTGAAAAAGTAGCAATGGAAAAATACTGTGCCTCATCTCTCTGCTCATTGGAAGACCAAAATGCACCTAGGGTGGCATGTAAAGGTCTTTGTGGAAAATATTTCCACGCAATATGTATAGGATTATCCAAGAGAAGCCTTACTTATTTAAACGACTACCTCGCGAACTTTATTTTTTACTGCGATGAGTGTAAAGAAATTACACTCTCGCATGTCCTCCGTGCAGTGAAGTGTCTGAGTGACACAACAAATTCCATTCGGTTGGATAATAAACAATTTGTTAAAAAAATAGTTGACCAATTTACGAAGCTTGATGAAGTTATGAAATCTGCGGAAGATCTCGCGAGCTTCTTTGAATCTGCTAAAAAAGACTTTGATATTAAGATTGGTAAATTATCAAAAAGTGTGCCAAAAGTAACAGATTTCACCAATGATCTTAAGAGTGACATGAACTCATTAGAAGCCTCGATCAATAGCGTCAAGCAAATAACTATTGAGAGGAATAACAATACTGACAGTGATAGTTTAAAAAAAGTTACTGAGAGCTTAAAATTTTTAAGAAATGATCTAAACATAATGATGCAATCAACTTCAAAAAAATATACGCCACAACCACATCAGCCAGATCCATTGATAGAAGTTTTATACAATAAAATAAATGAAGTCAGTGACGATCTAGGCATGCTCCGCGTGCAGATTGCAGAAATAACGGATGTCATCAGACTTGCTCCCGAAAGAATTCAGAACACACAAGATTCTCCTAATCAGAACATTTCTTCCATCTTTGAAGAAATCTTGGAAGCCACTGTTCTCTCTCCATCAGCTAACTCTTTTTCACAACCACCGGCTTCTGTCTCTAAAAGTGTTAAAGAAATACAAGAAGATCCTGTCGCTGCACCAAGAAAATTAATACAGCAGTTTGGAACATCATGGACAGTGTCTGAATGGAACAATAGGATCAAAAAGCTGAATAATGTGAACGGAAATGAAAAAACCACTCTGTTAAGGGCACTCCAATGAGAACAAGTGTGTCCTGGATGCGCAATTACTTTCTGGATAATTTTGGCGTCTCAATCTCAAACTGCCTGAAGATGTCTAGCAGGAGAGGTAAATTTTGCAGTTTTAAGCTGAACATTTCAACACAATATGCGTGGATGTTTCTGAATGCCTATGATGGCAGTGTGGGGAACGGAAAGTGGACAATTTCCGAATGGATCGACAAGCCTAGAAATAAATCGAGGACTAAAAAATCGATCATCAAAAATAAAACATTACCCCACTCTAATTCTAAATCTAACAAGACTCATTACAATACTACTTTTATTGATAAATATAATTATAGTTATAGTTCAAATTCTAAATATAATCCTAGCTGTAGTAATGTTAAGAGTATTCCTAAGATTAATGATAAATTTAATGTACCCAAAAAACCTTTGTCAGATTCTAACTGGTCTTCCAAAACTAATATCTTCCCTAACTTCTCTTCTCACCATAAGCAGCCTTTTACCTCTTCGTTTTGCGCTTATGATAAAGATGTGCAACAGCCATCTAAGCCAAAGACTCCAAAGCAGAACCGAGTATCCTTTAATCTTGCACCAAAAGCCAATCCTATGTCATCCTTAACCAGTACATCTCCCATAGTTAAGGCTTCCACAACACCAACTCCCCAACCTACCTATAACATGCATACCAGTAAAAGTTATCCCAATTTCATTCGGTCTCATGTTATGAATCCTGCACAGTCATATGCTCCTACAACATCTAAAACACAAACAAGTTCCGTTAGTCCTCAGATATCCATGCCTATAACTTCAGAAGTTCCACCTATCACAAATCAACAAGTATCTATTGCTACATCGTCTTTAGACTCACCTATCCCAAATCAACCCAACATAGTCTCAACACCACTGTTTATTGATCCTCTCTTACCTCCACGTGCTAAATTAACTAAAAATCTTGCCGACATAAGTAGTGATGGCCGGTTTATCATGTCACGTTTTCGTGACCGGCGTTTATATGATAATGTTCGCTTGTATCTTGCCTACCTACATAACAAATCGGATACTATTTGCATTGATGGTCTAACAAAAACTAGTGTTATGGTGTCGATACATCAAGAAGGTCTTCCAACCGACCCAGTTGAGTTGAAGAAAATTTTTATAAATTACCATGATAGCTTTAACTTATCCCCAAAAGATGTGGAAAATGATCTATCTGCATTTGCATCGCACACACATTCAAAGAGAATTTGGCATCTACAAAGATCACGTGCGAACACAAAAAGTTACTATTGCTCCTAACTTTCACCCGACCACGACCCCTATCTCCAAAAACCAGCCTAACCCTTCAAGTGTCTTAAACTTATTCTACCATAACTGTGGTGGTATAAGAGGTAAGCTTAGTAAACTTTTTTTTGATGCTAAATCATGTCAGTTTAATGTCCTGGTCTTTACGGAAACATGGTTAAATGATTCTTTTAAAAATGAGGAAATTCTTGATAGTAATTGGACAATATATCGAAACGATAGGGACTATATAAAAACAGGGCTTTCTCGTGGTGGAGGCGTTTTGATAGCCACTCACAATTCCTTATCTAGCGAGCTTATTGCAACTTCCTCCCATGAAAATTTTGAACTCCGAATAATTAAAGTAATGCTGGATAAAAATATTTATGTTTATATCGGTGCAACTTACATTCCTCCTAACTCTACGGAATGTTCATACAATGAGTTATGTGAAACTATAACCTCAGTAACAGACACCTTAAACGAAGAAGATAAGATAATTATTTTAGGAGACTTTAACCGTCCTAATATTTCTTTTATCACCGATGAAAATGATAGGCATCTCCTTCCAGTTAATCTTTCTAATTCGATTGACTTTAACTTACTTAGCACTTTTTATAGTAACGATTGTCAGCAAGTAGCTCCAATTCCTAACCAAAACGGTCGCTGGTTAGATTTAATTCTTACTGACTCTTACGACGAAATAAATGTCATTCCAACTTCAGAAGCCGAACATTTATTCGCAAATACCCTCCACCACACAGCTTTCACGGTCAAATTATGTTCTCCCCATATAACTTTTAGACAATCCTTTAATAGCTCAATCGTGTACGATTTTCTTAACGCCGATTATACAAATATAAGAAATGAACTGAAGTGTATGAACTGGGAACGACTATTGCTCTTAGATTTGGATGATGCTGTGTCGTTTTTCTATCAGAGTATATTCTCCGTACTTGAGACTTTTGTACCAAAAATAAAAAAAAGGAACAAATTATCTGAACCATGGCTGAATCCAAATCTTAGACAACTCAGAAATCGAAGAAATAGTCTCTACAAATTCATGAAAAACACCGTCATTGTAAGTGATGAAGTAAAGGCAAAGTACGAAGAGCTGTCTAAAGAGTTCTCTATAAAGTCTGTTGAAGCTTACAAATTATACACCAACTTGATTGGAGAAAGAATTATTAAAGACCCAAAAAAATTTTTCGACTTCGTAAATGTCAAGCGAAAATCGACCGGGTATCCAATATCCATGTTTAAAGGAAATAATTCTTCTTCTAACCCACAGGAGATTTGTAATCTCTTTGCAGACCACTTTAAAGAAGTCTTTCGTCCACCTTTAACCCGAATTCAAACTCCGTCCTTTTATGCCAATTCGTCTCCGTTGGTTAGCAGTATCAACATAACACAAGATGATATTATTAAGTCTATAAATGAATTAGACCTTAATAAGTCTTCCGGTCCGGACCTTATACCACCAACTTTTCTTGCTCAGTGCATAAGTGAATTAATTTCTCCGTTGTATATTATTTTTACGAAGTCCTTGCAATTAGGCGTTTTTCCATCCTATTGGAAATCATCTCATCTTACACCAATTTATAAGAACGGTGATAAGAGAGCCATCGAAAACTACAGAGGAATCGCCTTACTGTCAACTATTCCGAAACTTTTCGAAAAAATAATATGTTCTAAGCTCACAGAAATTGTAAATCCTCATTTAAATGAACAGCAACACGGATTCCGTAAAGGACGATCAACCACAACAAACCTCACAATCATGGTCTCAGATGTTCTTAATAATATGGAAAAAGGTCATCAGATAGATGCAGTATATACCGATTTTAGCAAAGCATTCGATCGAGTTGATCATGTAATCTTAACTAAAAAATTAGAAAAATTTGGTATTTCAGGTTCTTTGTTGAAATGGCTGAATTCATATCTTAGTGAAAGATCACAATATGTTAAATTTCAAGGTATTCTATCTAAAAAGATTAATGTCTCATCGGGCGTCCCTCAAGGTAGTCACCTCGGCCCACTTCTCTTTAACATATTTATCGCTGACATATCTGAAGTTTTGTATGACATTCCACATCTTCTATATGCCGATGACTTAAAAATGTACTATGTCATTAAATCAGAAGTGGATATAGTATTCTTACAGAGTAAACTTTTATCCCTGGAAAATTGGTGTGTTCAAAATAAGCTTTCCCTAAATGAAAAAAAGTGCTACGTTATAAGTTTTTCCCGTAAAAAAGAAATAGTTTATAGACGTTTTGAGCTTAATGGGGTAGAACTAAATAGGATCAATCACATTGTGGATCTTGGAGTCATCCTTGACTTTAGACTGCGCTTTAACCTTCATTTCGATAATATCATATCCAGGGCTAACAAGCTTCTCGGTTTCATTAAAAGACGTGCAAAAGAATTCAAGAATGTGTGGGTAACTAAAACCTTATATTGCACTTTAGTGCGTCCAATACTAGAATATTGTTGCACAGTCTGGGATCCAAGTTTTGAAGTTCATAGTGATAGATTGGAATCTATTCAAAAACAATTCTTACTTTTTGCCTTGAGAGACATGTATCACCCTCGGGATTATAGCAACCTGCCACCTTATGAACACAGACTGAAAACTATTAATATAATGCCGTTGTCATCAAGAAGAATGCTACTCTGTTCATGTTTTATATTCGATGTCATTATCAAAAACATTGATATTGAATATATTTCTAACAAAGTAACAATTAATGACCCAATAAGGAGAACTAGGCATACAAGATTTCTGAGTGAATCACAGCACCACACCACTTACGCTAGCAACGAACCCATAAACAGATGTTGTAAGATATTTAATACTATCAGTGAGCACTACACTCCACCAATGTCTAAACTCATATTCAAGCGTTCCCTATCCAAACTCCTCTTTCCACCCTAAGCCTTTAATATTGTCACAGCCCATGCCTCTTTAATTATTCCCCCTTAATTGTAATTTAATATGGAATTATAATATGCACATCCCTATGTATAATATACGTTAGTATGTTAGTTCCCCTTTTACTTTAAATTTTCTTCACCTTTTCGCTTGGACATGTTCTTGAATCGTGTCATTCAGGTGGGCGGATTGTGCCCACTTGGATTTGCATATCAAAGAACCCCAAAACAAGGAAAAAGGAAAAAGAAAAAAAAAAAAAACAAAAATAAACATAAACATAAACCTGTTAGAATAAGTTAGTTGCCTTGTTTGGCCAATAAATAAACAGATAGAAATGCTTGCCAAGTTTCATCAAAATCGGTTCTTCCGTTTTGACGTGAATGAGCCGAACAAAGTTGATTGAATAAAGCGCCCTCTCACGGAAGTTTTCTGAAATTTAAATAGCCTCAATTCTGTTGTATAGTCAAATTATTTCACGTACCAAAATTTAGTAAAATCGATCAAGTCATTTAGGAGTTAACAATGCACTACTTAAAGCTCCCTCTTTCGGAAGTCTTTGGAATTTTTTATTGCCTATGTTTTATTTTGGGAGCAGTTGAACCTACATAGCAAATTTCATGGAAATTGGCTTAGGCGTTTAGAAGTTATTAAAGAGTTCCACGCCCACATACTTCCGCCCACTTTTTTACACCCCCTATGTTCTTTCTCACTATGAAAGGTACTCGGTGTCCAAATTTCAGCTCAATCGGATAAATGGAATCGGATAAAGCCTATACGGAACAGACAGACAGACAAACATTTGATTTTATATATAAGACTAAAACAAATAGACATCACTACCTATCAAAATCATGTATTCTTTTTACCTATAGAATTAATACAGGATTAACTAATCTGGTTTATATAGTAGGTGGTCGTATTCATGGGCGGATAACGCCCATTTTGAATACATCTTTTTTTGACACAATAATCTGACACACCAAGTATAATCTTCGTTGCTCATATAAAGGGTGTTTTTTTAAGAGCTTGCTGATTTGACATTTAAATAAAACACATGCCAAATTATGAAATGGCCAAAAAAAATTTTTTATTTGGTAGATAATTTCTTGGCCTTTAACGTTTAAATACAATTTTGGGCATATGGCCACCACGACTATTCGACCTATGACCTATGTGTTATATGGCACAAAGGTCATTCTGGAGGTACAATTTTCGACCACCTTTTCAGGCATTTGAGGGCGTATTTCAGCAATGACACATTGAATATTGGTTTTAAAAGCGTCAATCGTTGCTGGTTTATCCACATACACCAATGACTTCACGTATCTCCACAAAAAATAATCAAGTGGCGTCAAATCACACGAACGCGGAGGCCAGTTCACCGGCCCATTTCTCGAAATAATGTTGTCGTTGAAATGTTCTTTCAATAAGTCAATTGTTTCGCCCGCAGTATAACAAGTGGCACCATCCTGTTGAAACCACATTTCGTCCACATCCATATTTTGAAGATTTGGCAACAAAAATTCATTGATCATGGTTCTGTATCGATTTCTATTCACGGTAATGCCTCGTCCTTCCTCATTTTTAAAGAAATAAGGACCGATGATTCCACCAGCCCATAGACCTCACCAAACAGTACATTTATCGGGATGCATTGGTAATTCTTGAATGGCGTGTGGATTATCTTTGCTACAAATACGGCAATTTTGCTTGTTGACATATCCATTCAACCAAAAATGCGCCTCATCACTGAAGAGAATTTTGCGGTAAAAAAGCGGATCTTCGTCGAATTGATTAAGCAACCAATAACTGAATTCACGGGGCATTTGATGATCGTGTAGCTTTAATTGTTACACTAATTAAATTTTGTATGGCACCAAACCCAAATCTTTTCGCAAAATTTTCCATAAAGTCGATGGACAAAGTGACAAAGTCCAACTTCTTGCGCCCGACGACTAATCGATAAATTGTCGTTTTCTTCGACACTGGCCTCAACGACAGCAATATTTTCTTCTGTACGCACTCTTCTCATTCTTCTCGGTGGCTTGGCATCCAAAAGAGTGAATGTAGACCGAAATTTGGTAATTACGTTCTTTATGGTGGTCTCAGACGGACCACCATATTATGTGCACCATAAAATTCACGAAGTGCTCTATAAACATTTTTAATTGAACACTATTTTTGAAAATAAATTTCCACTATTTGGAAGCGTTGTTCTGGAGTTAACCTATTCATGATGATTTGCCAAACAATACTGAGTAGAGACGTCACTTTAAACTGTCAAAACAACCGTCAAACAATAGAGTAATCCATATTGAAAAAAAAAACACCTGATAAAAAACACCCTTTATATGTGTAAATTTTATTTGTGTAGCTTATATACAACCCTCTATACAGCAATTTTTATTTTACGTTCGTATGGGAGGTGGGGGTGTTCGTGTACAAAATTAGATTTTGTACAAAATACTTACATTTTAAATTTCATTTTTGTAGCTTTAACAAAACCTTCTCTACAGTGATTTCAATTTTTTGGTTGTATGGAAGGTGGGCGTGTCCGTGGGCGGATTCAAAAAATATTCAATAGTACAGATTGTTGGGCTTATGTGCACATGTGTACCAAGTTTCATGCAATTATCTCAACTCCTTCTTCTTATCCTGTGTTTACGGACAACACACGGACAGACAGATGCTTTTCTTGCTCTCTTTTATTTACGTCTGAAAAGGCATCGCTTTTTTAAGGCCCGCGTTGCAGCTGACTGCAGCATCTTTCTATAAGCGCCGTATTTTGCTGCTGACGTGTTGCGAGACTCCTGGTCTTACCGTTGGTTGCGAGGTTGCGGGCGTCGAAAATCAATGACTTCTTCAGCAGCAGTGCGCATGGAGTGGTATATACCATGCCACTCCATATATACCATATGGAGTGGCGCTCCAAGTCCGCCAGCAAGAGTAAGGTTGGTTGAGCTTAACCGAGAGTTGAGCGGAGTAGGCCTCGGCAGTCCGTTGTGATAGCAGTTTATCGACATCTAGCTTTCATTGCACACCTGTGCGTACATTCATCGCATTGCACAATCGCATGCGGATCTTGGCTGCGACAAGAAAATAGTCGGAGTCAATATTGACCCCCCGAAATCACAACATGATCAATTTGGTTTCGCGTTTTTTGATCCGGGGATAGCCAGGTTGCCTTTTGGATATCGAGGTGTTGGAATCTGGTGCTACTAACTATCATGTTTCGTCTTAGACTGTTGTTCGAAGTGGTCTCGTGGAGACTGAACTGACCGACAGTAGAGCCAAAGATGCCTTCTTTTCCGACCTTCGCGTTAAAATCGGACAGCGATCATACACGTCCTCTAGGGTCGCGTAGAAGGTGTCCTTGAGAGCATCGTCCTTTACCTCCGTCGGACATGTGCGCAAATTAGGCTTATGTAGAATAATTTCGTCTTGATGCGGACTGTCGCCAGCTTTTCTTTCACAGGTGTGAACCGGAAAACAAGATGGCGTAGTTTCCGACTTACGACGAATTCGCATCCAAATTCACGCTTCTCCGCATGGTAGCTATAGTAGATATCACAGTCTGCTCTCTTAGAGCAGCCTTGTCCTTTTCATCGCATCTGCTAGATGGCGGTGATAACAGCCTTTATTTTTTCAAGGGCTTCCGCCAGTTGGACAGCGACACCTTTCCTATAAAGGGTCCTTACATTCCAGGTGCATATCCGTAAATCATTATCAGTTTTTCGTTTGCGGTGGTCGTCAACGTAGTAGGGGTTCATATCCGAGGCTGTTTTGGTTTTCATTGGGAAAATATTAATGTGGTTGGGACGCACATTCCATTTTTCCATTTTTGAAGGGTCTTGTAGAGACCCTTCAAGTCTATGGTCTTGAGGAGACATCGCCGCTAAAATTAGCCGTCAACTTGACGGGTGTTAGTTTGCGGTTTCCAGGAGACACCACTTGGAGGTTTTGAGTCAACTTAAAAACGATTTTGACATGGATAATGCTGGGCTCGCCAAGTTGAGGCAATCAGACACGTTGCCATGCGAATATCGCCCCCTTGTCCCCCAGGTGGGTGTATTAGTATGCCGATCTAGTTATTTTTATTTATTTAACTATTTTACTTAACTATTTGTTTCTTCAAAAAATTTTTTAACAAAAAAAAAAACCTACTTCAAAATCACTAGAAAGTAAAAAAATAATTTTTAATTACTTTTACTATTTATTTTTTTGTCAAATTTGTATTTTTATAATAAATATATTTATTTTTTTATGATAATAAAAGCTTCTAGTCAGCGCTAATCATTGACGTAAAATCATGATTTTTTCACCATCCCTACTCTATTTAAGACTTTTTTATTTGTAAATATCCTGCTTGGGTGACGCTGTATTAATTTGTAATCTTAGTTTTTCTTAAATCTTAATTAAAATGCTATATGTGTGTTGCAGCTGCACAAAAAATCTGATTATATTAGCGCCGACTTCGAAGCTCTTATTATCATAAAAAAATAAATATATTTATTATAAAAATACAAATTTGACAACAAAATAAATAGTAAAAGTAATTTAAAATTATTTTTTACTTTCTAGTGATTTTGAAGTAGGTTTTTTTTTTTGTTAAAAAATTTTTATTTCTTTCTTTTTAGAGAAAATGATATATATTAAAAAAGTGTATAAATTAATTAAACACCAATTATTTATGCACATAATATGGAAAATGCTTTTCTGTCGTTTCTTATTCTGGTCTTTGTCAGTATGTTTATCAGTACCTACTCTTGTATTTTTATCACTACCCCAATGTCAATATTGACTGAAATATAGAATGTTTATAATATTGACACGCCTCTTTGTCGAGAATATCACACTCTTTGTCATAGTGTTTTCAATAGTTCTACCCATTCTAACAATGAATTTTACCACCCATAAGTCAATATGATACAGTTTTTTACACACTGCCACACCCCTTAGTCGAATAACGCCCAATTCTTCGGTAGTAATTTGTAATAATTGTGCCTACGTCTGTACTTTTTCAGTTAGTAGTGTCAGTATTCGATTTAGTGTTTTCTAATATTGCCATACCCCTTTGTCGAATGACGCCCACTTTTTTCACAATAACTTGTTATAAGTGTGCCTACCTCTATACTAAATATCAGTACTCTAGTATCAATATTATTCGCGATACAGTGTATTTGATATATTGCCACACCCCTTTATCAAACAAGGTGCACTGTATTGAAATTAATTGTTTTATAACTGTGCCTACCCCTGTAGTTAACTTTAGTACTCTAGTGTCAATATTATTCGAGATACAGAGTTTTTCTAATATTGCCACACCTCTTTGTCGACTAACACCCACTTAATTGACTGTTATTTTTACCTACATTTGCATTTTTTCTGTGAATTTTATTAACTCTAGTACTCTAGTGTCAATATATACTGAAATACAGTGTTTTTATTACAGTGACACGCCCCTTTATCGAATACCGCCCACATTACTGACAGTAATTTGTTATATTTGTACCTACCTTTGTACTAAATTTTAGTATCGTAGTAACAATAGTAATCGAGATACAGTGTTTTTTTTAATATTGCCACTCCCCTTCTCGATTAACGCCCATTTTTTTTTTACAAAAATTTTTAGTAATTTTTCCTACCTTTGTAATAAATTTCTGTACCCTAGTATCAATATTTTTCGAGACAGAATAATTCTCTTATATTGCCACACCCCTTGTCAAATTACGCCCACTTTTGTTATAGTAATTTCCAATAATTGTACCTACCTCTTTACTTAATTTCAGTTCTTTAGTGTCAATTTTCTTCGAGATACAGAGTTTTTACAATATTGCCACACCCTTTTTTAGAATTACGCCCACTTAAATGATAGTCATTTTTAATACTTGTGGTTGCCCTTGTAATTTTACTGTGAATTTTATTACCGTAGTGTCAATATTTACTGAGATACAGTGTTTTTCTTATAGAGACACGCCCCTTTTCCGAATACCGCCCCTTTTCATAAACGGGCACCTCAGCGTTGATAATCTCTATATGTTGACAAAAAATTACGGCAATCGGGCAAGTACTTTAGGAGTAATCGATGTACATACATTCACAAAAAAAAAAAAAAAAAAAAAAAAAAAACAGAGAAACCAATAGGGTTCCCAACTGTCCCGGATTTCGCGGGACGTCCCGCATTTCAGCTAATTTTTTAGCGTCCCGCGAAGACCCCTTGCGGGACACCGTTTGTCCCGCATTTGAGAACTTAAGATTGTTTGTATTAAAATTTCCAATTCGATATGAAACACAGTTTCCTAAACTGTTTAATTTTATTATCAAAATAAATTTATAGCTCGTTTCAAAAGAGAAGAACATTTTTTAGTTTCATTTTTCGATGCAGAAAATTTTTTAGAGCGTAGATTCTTGCTCTTTTTATACTGTTCGCTGAACTTAATGCTGTTTTTGAATGTTTTTAACTGTTTTTCTAAATATTTAAATGCGCAAACATTTAGAACAAATGATCGCACAAGTACGGTGTTGCACCGACGGCCTGCAGCAACCTGCATCTTGAGAGAGAAATAAAATAAAAATTAAATAAAAAATAAATTATTTTCTCAAGAAAAAATTGTGAGGTAAAATTACGGATGACAAAATATTTTTTTACGCACATTTGTTTTTAATTTTGATTGGTTGATTTTGAAAAATAAAATTCACTACTTCCGCAGCGCAGTTGCGATGATCAACAAAATTCAGGAATATACATTAATTTTTTTCATTTATTTTTCTGCTCAGAGAATATTCAATTTTATTTTTAATGTCGACCAATCAGAATGAAGAACACTCTCCAAATTATTTTCTTATTCTCAAACATGCGCGAAAATGTTCTTCTCTTTTGAAACAGGCTATATCATTTATTTTCATACATTTTATTTATCAAAACGATTTGGATTTATTTTTTGGTTTTTTCATGAATTGGGCAAGAGTTGGAAAGAGATCTAAACAATATCAAGGAACCAAGCGATGGTGTAAAGGCATCGTTGATACCCTTTATTTCTCAAAGAATAAAAGGAAATATTTAATAAAATAAAAAATTCTAATGTTGTCCCGCATTTTTCAGCCAAGTCCCGCATTTTTTATGGCTCCGTCCCGATTTTGTACTTTTCAGAGTTGGCAACCCTAGAAACCAACCAACTTGAGAACCTCCTCCTTTTTGAAGTCGGTTAAAAAGAACCAAATGTCCCAAATTATATTGCTCTGGAATGTTGTTTTGGGAGCATATAGCAGATTAACGATTTCGGTTATATGAGATGTGGGTTGGCCGATTTGATCACACTTTTGTGACACAATTTTGCTAAGAAGAGCTCTGATAACATTTTAAAACAGTATGCAATACTTATTTGACTAACGACATATTTACGTAATATTGATAAAATGTTAGACAAATTTTCCAAAATTTGCTTAAGTTGGTGGCCTTTAGGCTTAAGGGTTTTACCTTCTTAAATTAATTCAACTGACTATAAAGCAGTTTTTTAATATATTACAAACATTTATTCTGAAAAGATTCTTAAGATTAAATAAACAAAAAATAATCAATGAAGCATAGAAAAGCAACAAAGAAAGTTTAAAAATAACTTTTCATTGAACAAATTGAAACACAATCAATCAGAAATAAAGGACAGCTTCATCAGAACCATTTTGAAAATTACTACAACATGATGCAAACGCTTTCAAGCATGACTCTTTTTCAGGAAATTATAACAATAAAAACAGACAAACCATCAGCGATATAAACACAACATAACCGCATTAACTGGCAATGTGAATGGAGTCAATGGCCGAGCCAGTAAAGCTTTTTAATGTTTGCTACCACTACGATTTACTCAAAAGTTTCATCTCTACTCTATTTTAGCAAAGCAAAAGTATCTTTTTTATATTCCTTTTTGCATTTTGTTTGGGTAGAAAAGTATGTTTTCGGTTAATTTTTAGGGGTTTTACTAACAATAAAAGTGAACTTGTTGATGCTTTTGAAAACTTTTACAAAAAAAAAAAAAAATTCGTGATAAGAGAGACGCGCAAAATGCCTTAATATTAGTTCTTGAAATGATTCAAGAATATAAAATAGCATTAACCCAAAAAAATTTGAACGACTTTCATCTAGGCTAAATATTCGCTTTTGTTTGAGTGGAATATACCAAGAAAACTCTTGACGCAATAAGAGCAAAAACCACGAACACCCAGAGCTGCATATCATGCAGCAGATATTTAAAAAACTGTTACCGTTACCGTTTTGTACATTGCACACAAACCACAAACATGCGCCTTTTAAGTAATAAAGCGATAATCCATGCATCATTCAGTTATATGTACGTGTGAGGAAGACGAAAGGCAACGCAGTGAAAGAACTGTCTGTCAAAAATTCAGTGTCGACCTACTGCTGTCAGCATACAAAAGTGTGTTTTATCAAAATCATCAATGAAAATACGATACCAAAGTGTAAATGTTCAGCATCCACACGTCTATCCATTCATCCAACCGTCCATCAATTCATATAACCTAGCAACAGCCTCTTTGCCTCTGCATTAAATGGATGTAAATTTCCAGGAAAAAAATTACTTCAATAACAGCAGAAGCAAAAAATAACAACAACAACAACTATGGTAACTCAGCAGTGACTCGAAGTACACTCAAACATCAAGTGGATTTAATATTGGATGGGACGAGTTTGTCGGTCGCTAAAAGATGTCGGTTGAGTGTTGCTCAGTTCAGCTGGAATGTTAAAAATTCTTTTGGTATTGTTGATGTGGTAAATTAATGGCTGGTTGTTGGCCCATTATTAACATTCCTGCAATTCAGTGTCATTTTTAACTTACTGCATACATACATGGCATGCATACGTAATTGAAACCTCTTCGTATGTCATGTGCACAAGTATCTCTTCTTTATAAATGTTTAAGTTTGCATTTTTTCTCAAAACTCAACTCACATTTGAAAGTACTTGTTTGAATGTAAAATTCTGTAGTTTTATCCAATTTGCTTTTAATATGAAAAAAAAACACAAAACTAAAGTTAAAAGACCTGACAATTTTAAATTTTTACTAAATTCAAAATTTTTGCCAAATGCAACAGATGCTCTCCGACTTGATTGCTACTAACTAGAGTCGACCATTTATCAGTCAGTTGCTGTAAAATAATTAAAAGTTTCCACAAGTTTGTTTTGCTTTTAATGGAAGGAATTTTCCCCAGCTTATGGTGGAAGTTAATGCACTAAGTTTAGCAGCTCTTAATTATCTCAACTGCAGATGTAAGCCAAGAATATCAAAATGGGGTTAAGATGAGGAAATAATATGCAGCATAGAAGTTGCTTGCCTTGAAAAATTATCACGTTTTCTTTATTAAGCTAACTTCTTTTTTTAAATCGATAAATTATCTGCTTTGATTAAATACTTTTCTTCCTCTACCATGCTGATGGCCAAGAGAGTAAAGTATATAAATCTGATTAGCGACAGAAAACATGAAGTTCTATTTGTTGTAGTTGACAACAAAAAACATGGCAATTGGTTATCTACTTATTTCGTTTAAATTCTCTAGTTAAGAAATATGGTATTATTATTTAAAAATTACCGTTATTTTATGCTGAAATAATTATTTTTTAAATATTGCACGGAGATAAATTTGAGCTAAGAACAATACCAAACCAATTCATTTTGGGAGTGATTCTGAGCTAATAGCATAATTTGTGAAATTGATTGGAACAGCGAGCTCATTTTGTTAAATCTTGATATGGCTTTCAAATTTTTTAAAACGTCATTGACATCAATATGCTATGAACGTATCCCGCGCTCTTTAAAAAAATCGTTTAAATCTAACAACAACTGTCAATTGAAAACTGTTGGTGAAATTCTGGACTTGGGTGTAATTTTTGACTCAAAATTCACTTTTATTTCACACATAAATTACATAATACCGAAAGCATATTCCCTGCTTGCCTTTTTTCGCCGTAATACTTCTGAATTTTCAGATCCGTATACTCATAAACTACTTTATACTACATTTATACGCTCCAAATTAGAATATGCATCGTTTATCTGGAACCCGTTTTATTCCATACATTCCGCTCGACTTGAAAAAGTACAAAAGAAGTTCCTAAAGTTCTCACTTAGATCTTTAAATTTTGTTGATCCGCTTCCTTCTTATAACTCGCGATGTTTGCTTATACGTCTCCAATCTCTCGAGACTAGAAGAAGAATTCGTTCTTTGATGATTTTGTTTGACATTATTTCAGGTGTAATTGATTGTCCAACTCTACTAAGACACATTAATTTCTTTTTTCCCTCTCGTCAATTACGTCAACATAATATCTTTGTTATTCCATTTCATAGTAGTAATTATGCATTGAATGAGCCATTATCAAGAACTATGAATGATTTTAATTTACTTTCCAGAATAATTAATATTGATTTTTCTATTTCTAGAGATTGCTTTAAGGCTTTGCTGAATGAAACATTTATATTTTAGTACTTAATCTCTTATAGCTTTCATGATTGAGTTTTCCGATTTTTATGTATTTATTGTAGCTATTTTATTTTTTTTAATAAATTTTATTTCACACTAGTCTGTAAGGTTTGTAACCATAGACATAGACAAATAAATAAATAAATAAAAAATCTCCCTGGTATACGACAGGTCTGAAAAAATTTAAAAATTTAAGAAATAAATTTTACAAAAATTATGCCACCTCCCCAATAAAACAGAGTTCTTTATAAAATATCGACATTATATGAGAGAATTTAACTTACTCTATAAATATCTTTTTAATCAGTATATTCTGAGTGTTGAGTGCAATATTAAATCGAAACCGAAAGCATTTTGGAGCTATGTAAATTCCAAAAGGAAGACATCTTATATTCCAAATACGATGTTCTATAAAAACAAGCACTCTAATACGGCTCGTGATACAGCTAAACTTTTTGCGGAATTTTTTCAAAATAACTTTGAGCAGAGAACTGACTATGTTGGTGAATATGATGGCATACATTTTCATTCCATTGATTTTGGTTCGTTATATATTTCTGATAATGATGTTGTAAATGGTATTTGAAATCTTTAAAGTTCCAAGAGACCTGATTTTGATGAGTTTTCTTCACATCTGTTCAAAAATTGCTGTGTTTCCCTTGTTAAGTCACTTACAATAATTTTCAATAAATCCCTAAATTCGGTAATTTTTTAATCCGAATGAAAGGTGGCATCTATAACACCTATTTTTAAATCAGAAAATAAACATAATATTGCCAATAATAGACCAATTTCAAAATTATCCACAGTGTCTAAACTTTTTGAGCATATCGTTAAAAGTCTCATTTCACCGCTTCAACATGATTTTTGTTCCTTGTCGGTCCACTGAAACGAACAGGAAACACTGTAACGAGTATTGTTTATCCAGTTTTCATTCTGGGTGCCAAGTTGATGCTGCTTATACGCATTTTTCAAAAGCTTTTGAAAAAGTTTCCCATTCGCTATTGATCAATAAATTAAATAAACTGGGTTTCCACTCTACAGCCCTTATGTGGTTGACGTCATATCTTAGCAATAGAAAAAGTTTTGTTAACATTGAAAATTGTAATTCCTCTTTCTTCATAGCATTATCTGGGGTTTCACAAAGTAGCATTATGGGTTCACTGTTGTTTATTTTATTCATAAATGATATTACCACTGTCGTTAAGCATTCCAAGTGCCTACTGTTTGCAGATGATCTTAAGATTTTTTTAAAAATAAGAGATTCCTCTGACTAAATTTTACTACAGACTGACATTGATGAGGTTTATAACTGGTGTGCATTAAAACGAATTTGTCTTAATATTGATAAATGTGTTTTTGCCAGGTTCTCTAAGTCAAATCGCCCCAAATTGAATTCTTATAAGTTAGCCAATGTTCCTTTAAGGTGTGTAAGGCCGCGTTCATAGTGGAAGCTGAAGCTGAAACTTTTTACAGCTGCTGAAAACGCTTTGTGTACAATCATATGGAAAAAGCGCAAAGTGTTCATAGTGCAAGCTTAAATTCAAGGTTACGCCACTTTTGAGGCTTTTTGATACTTTTTTTCTTCTATCTCACTTGGGCACACGGTGTTGTTTTTTTGTTTCATGTCGTACTTATACTTTGGGTTTCAGCTTATTTTAACATACTTTTTGACACTTTTTTTCCATCTCGTTTGTGTACACAGTTTTGATTTTTTGTTTCATTTCGTACGTACGCTTTGTGATGTAGTTTATTTTCATACTTTTTAACGCTTTTCTTGGCTGTTTTTTTTTATTTCTTGTTTATGTTTTGCCGCACTGATTTTGTTTTTGTACTTTTCGGCAGCAATGCTCAGCGCTTTAGTTTTTTTTCGCATTATCGGTTGATACGTGTTGTTGTTTTTGTCTATTTAACAATGTCAACATGATCGCAGGCGCTGCCAGCATTGCATGTTGTTATTGGTATGTCTTTTTGTTGTTAGTAAATTCAGCATATGCGATGCGCAAAATATGGAATCGTGCGCTATTCCGACTTTGCCTCAATGCGTGTTGTTGTTTAGATACGTTTTGTTGTTGGTAATTTTTTGTAGGCATCGCTAATTTTCGACGCTTTTTCTTCTTCAGATGCTTACTTCATTCTTGCATCATTTCTTGGTATGTGTGTGAGTTGCACGTTTTCAATTTCCTGTGAATGCATTTTTTGTTGTTATGATCTTACGTTATTGATCTTTATTTTGTGCGTAGAATATAGATAAAATATTTTATTTGTTGCTTTGTAGAGGATAGGTTTCCAACTTTTTTCGTTTTGTATTTTGTTTGGTATTTTTTGACAATTCTGACAGCAAGGAAAAGTATCTAAAAGCGTGAAAAAAAGCGCGCACTATGAACAGCAACAGCAAGAAAAAGTATCTAAAAGCTCGAAAAAAAGCGCGCACTATGAACAGCAACAGCAAGAAAAAGCGTCATCATATCGCTTGAAAAAGCTTAGCCAGCTTCAGCTTCCACTATGAACGCGGCCTAAATGAGGTTAAGGATCTTGGTATCATTTTTAATGCTAAATTTTCTTAAAGTGCTCTGTTAGCTTTCATGCGTCGGTGTAGTTAGAATTTCTTAGACTAGAATCTATTTTTACTTCTCTTATTCGTTCAAAGTTGGAATACGGTTCTTTGATATGGAGCCCTTTTTATGATGTCCACATCTTACGACTTGAACGTCTTCAAAAATCTTTTATTGGAGCGAGCGAGCGAAGCTCCCATGGAACAGGTTGTTTGAAGCTGTTTAGAGACCTTAAACTCTCCAACGGATTGACCGATCTTAAAATTTCTTTTTCTGTACTGTTCTACGCTTCCTAACGAAGGTTGTTTTCTTAGGAAGTTTTTTCAAATTCCATTTAGTTTAAAAGTTAATTGAAAATAATATTTCCGTGAGTTTTGTTGTTGTTATTCGCTAAAATAGTTTTCTTCTAACATGCTTGTGTATGTATGTATCAGTCAATGAAAAAACCGAACGACATGAAACGACAGCAAAAATCTTGCGGCGAATGTTTTTCGCTGCAACAGCTATTTATCAATAAATAGTAAAATATCAAAAAATAAGAGTACGAATTTTATTTATGAAAGAAAATAGTTAGAAAATAAAACACAAACCATGAAATCTGTTTATATTTGCATATGTAGGAGAACCCTGTTAAATAAAATAAATTTGCAGTTTTAATTCTCATTTTAGGCTTATTTTCTTTCATAAACAACATTTGTTGTTGTTTGACAGACATTTGTAATTCCATAAATTGCAGCTCAGCGCTGCTAATAATTTGCTGCTAAGGAATCTTGCACATGTAAATCCAGTTTTGTTCTTTATTGTTACAACTACAAAACATTAAACAATTTTAGGTGGGCAAGGAACAATGACCGCGTAATTGTCGCAGAGTATTTGAAAAGAAATTTACTATTATTTTGTTTTCATCAGCAATCCATTAAATATATTTAATAATAAATTTCTTAAATGATTCTTAAACTTATTTAAAAGCAGATTTATTTCGTTTGCAATCGAACGCAGGCATGCACGTTAACGTTAATTTTAAAAAATATTTTTTCGTTTGGTTGAAGCAAAATAAATAAAAAAACGGTAATTCCAAAAACGAAAAATATTTATTTCGTTTCGGAGAAAACGATTTAAAATTTTTTCGTTTTTGTCCCAATCGTTGAAAATAATGTTTATTTCAACAAAAAATTTTGTTTTGTTTGGATCCGAAGAAATTTTTGTTAAAAGTGGTATGACACTTGCTTTTTCGCATTTTTAATATATTAAAAATACAAAAAGAGCAACACACCAAACGAAGCTATATAATTTTTAGTTGATGTGAGCAGTACGCTGCAAGTCCAAAAAAATGCAGAACAGTCATTTTCAACGGCTGAAAACTGTTAAAAAATATTTACTCTTTCAGCCTCTAGCAGCTTAAAATCTGACAGAGGCACATTAAATTCTGACATTTCACAATATACTTATTTTATTGTTTATTTATAATGAATATACAAAACCAAATAAACACAAGAACTGCAAAAAAGTTCGACTTTTTATATTTTAACAAATTTTTTCCATTTTTATGTAAGGAATTATAATTTTTGACAAAATTCAAAATAACACTAAAATGCTAAGTTCAACTGACTGTATAATTATCCATTATAATTATCTATAATTATCCTTTTTTAAAAAGTATATTCTTCCCTTTTACCCGCTGCTTTTTTGAAGATCTTAAAAATGCGAAAAAAGCAAGTGTCATACCAGCTTTAGCATAGGAGAAAATAATAGAAAATTTTTCGTTTTTCAACGAAACGAAATTTGATTTGATAAATTTTTAACGTTATTTAAAAAACGAAATAATTTTGATAATTTATTTTTCTGCCTCAACGAAACAGAAAAAATTCTGTTGATTTCGTTGTGCATGTCTGACCGAAAGATAAAAGCATTTTTTTTATCACGGAAAATTTGTCTGTTGCGTATTTTCTCAAGAAATTTTACACACAACTTCAAAAATCAACGAACGTTCGTTTCAACCGTTCATTAAAAATTTAGGTTTAAATAGAATGTCCGTTCAGAAAAAAATTACTAGCAGCGTCAGAGATTTTTTTTTTTGTTGTCCGTGCGTCACCGGTTCGGTTTGCGTTGTTGCTGTTCTACATGTTTTCGTTTTTGCGTTATCGTGGAGAAATGAAAACAATAAGAAATAAGAAATAAAAGTAAGGAAATCAATCTGCAAGAAACATTCAGATAATTAAGTGCCGGTCGTGAACAAAGTTCCTGAATTTTTAATTCAAACGCTCAGTTTGAATAAGTGATTAAAAACGAACGTTCGCTGTTTTTTTTTATTGTGTGAAAAAACCGAAATAATCCAATTGGATTTTTATTGCCTTTAATTGTTTTACACAACATCTTTGGGTTTGAGTATTCACTTAAATATTTCTTTTTAGCATATTTCTAAAGCTTTCGGTGTTCAAAAGTAAATAAATTAAATAATTATTTTTTAGATTTAGTAAGAAAAAAATTATAGAAGTGTTAGTCTGTCAACTTATGTGAAAACGAGAAATTATGAAATTGTTAAATATTATTATTTTCGTTTTGAATTATCATATTCATTGCACCAAAAAAATATATGGCAAATTTTTTCCAAAAATTTATCACATGCTCTTCGTAGGTTCCTTTTCTACTTATAAGAATATCAGTTATTTGTTTTTTTATCGCCAAAATTTTGTAAAATATTATGGAGATACCAATTTTTATATAAGCAACAATCTTAAAAATTAAGTCATTTCTAATAAATCATATCTCCATCTTATGTTACCTTATTTTTGTAAATGGTATCATTCCAATCATTAGAAAACTATAGAAAAGCGATTTCAAAAAATTAAATATTCTTGGAATTTTTATGCTAGAGTTGCCAACTTTCTGAAAAACTTTAATTTGGTTTTATCTCAAAAAGTGAATTTTAGTTTTTTTTTTTGTTATTTTAGACTGTTTGCCGTTTTAGAGGTTTATATATAGTAATGTTTGTTTTATATATATTAATGACCTCACACGTGACTTTGGAACATAAAAATGAAAGAAAACTAGAATAAATTAAAAAATTTTAATTTTTTCGTTTAAGATAATCGAAAGAGATAATATCTCTTTTTTTACAGATTTAAGAAAAATTTTTTTAAAGCGAGCGACCCAACTAATTTGTATCTTCAACGTACCTATTTATGTGGCCAGCTTAGGTACTTGCTAAGCGATTGCTACGACCTAGTTCGATTTGCATTAAGAACTTTTAATTTCGAAGAGCCTATTCCCTCTTATAATGCTCGATGTTTGCTTATTCATCTACAATCTCTGCAATCTCGACGAACTATTTCATCACTTTTATTCATTTATGATCTAGTATCGGATAAAATTGGTTGTCCAGAGTTATTAGAATTAATTGATTTCAATGTTTCATCAAGAATGCTAGGAAGATCGGATATATTTTACACAGAGGGAAAAACCTATGGACTCAATACATAAATTTATGTACTCATCGCATAGTTTTCTGCACACAAAAATTTTACATTTTTCATGTATTGAGTACATGTTGAAATCTTTATTGACTACATAATGCTTTCAAGCGGTTATGTAGTCAATAAAGAATTTTATGTACTCAACGCAAACTGTTACAAATAATTTTATGTAATGAGTAAAGATCTTATGTACGTTTTACATAAATTATTGACTCAGTACATACATTATTTACTCATTGCATATTTTTAGTGCATACATTTATATAATGAGTACATACATCATTTACTCATTACATATGTTAAAAACATAATTTTATGCTATGAGTACATGCATAATGTATTTATTACATATTTTTTGTTCATAATTCCATGTATTGATTATATACACAATTCATGCCTGTGCCTAAAGCACCCTCTCAACAAATGCAATAAATAATTTTATAAAGAAATGACTAGATTTCACAAAATAATTGGCAATTACTTATAGAAACCCAGCCATTTAATTCATATTCAATCATCGCTTTTGTTCTAGAGTACAGTGGATAAACTCATTCCCGCTCTGATTTTCTAGAGGCTTTAGAGGTGTTGCTTATTTGAAAATCAAGAAACGAATGACATAAAACGGCAAAATCGTGTGCCGAAGTGCAAGAGATACGTGTACTGAGTCCATATTATGTCCATGTTATGTACTGAATAAATGTGTCACTTCAATCGTATAAGAGGGACGTGTACTGAGTCTATATTTTATGTATTGAGTAAAGTTTTTGTAAAAAATTACATAACACGTTGATTGAGTACACGTTGCTTATATCTATTGAAGTCTGCTATGTATTCAACACATAACATGATGTATTGAATACATTTTTTATTCATTTTAAAAAGTGAATAAATTGATATGTAGTCAGTACACGCTCCCTTTACTCAGTAAATACTGCTCTTGTTGCGTTCTCATACAAGTTGAAGTGCATAGATTTTACATAGCTGTCTCTGTACTGACTACATAACTTTTTCCCTTAGTGTACCTTGAGACTTTTAGAACAAATGATGCTATTAATTCTCCATTATATAGAGCGTTATTAAATTTCAATGTTTTAGCAGCTAAATGCAATGTTGATTTCTCGATGCCTAAATAGTCAATGAAGCATTTATTAAATAGTTACTTTTAGTTATGGTCCTGTATATAAGCCAGAATGTTCTTGATATCAAGCCCTAAAGTGATTATTTTTGATTTTTTGTGTCAAAAAATGAACACGTCTATTCGTGCATGTACGTGATGCTTGGATCATTTATCAAAAAATTAATATGCTCACTTGTGCCCAATTTATGTCATTTTGATATTGTTTATAAAAACTAAAAATATTCTCATTTGTGTCCAATGCATGGCAATTATGGATTGATAAAAAAGAATATTCCCAAACTAAGAAATTTCGTAATTTTTTATCAAAATATGTCAAATTTCAAAATAAATAAAAAAAAAAATTAAATAAACCTTTGTGAAATATGATGAATGATTTGAATAAAGAAGAGCCTTATTTTGAAAGCGTAATATTTCACCAATCCGGTACCGTGAACTCTATGGGAAATATGCTGGGGCTGAGCTACAAGCTGCCAGACGGGTCTTAGGTTGCGGATAGTAGACCGCATCTAGATATAGAGCTTAGCCGCTTTTTTCTATCTAGATATAGAGCTTAGCCGCGGTCCCGGAAAAGTGTTGATCGAAAAAACCGCATAGCCCGCAATTGGTACTGTCGAGGCGAGTCCGCCTCAAAAACTCCATGTCCAAAACTCCCTGTCTCTTCTAGACTATAAACTTGAGGGGTCTCTACAAGACCTTCAAAATGGAATCTACTTAGGGTTTGGGTATCCATCACATTATAACTTCTCACTGAAAACCAAACCAGCCTCGGATATGCACACCAACCTGCATTGACGACCATCGCAAATGAAAAACTAATAACGATTTACGGACATGCAACTGGAATATCCGGATTCTTTATAGGAAAGGTGCCTCTGTCCAATTGGCGGAAGCCCACGTAGAAATAAAAGCTGACATCGCCGGACAAAGGACAAGGCCAACAGCTGCCATGCAGAGAAGCGCAACTTTGGATACGAATTCGTCGTAAGTCGGAAACTACGACATCTTGTTTCACGGCTTCCACCTTTGAACGAAAGGCTAACGACAATCCGCATCAAGGCGAGGTTATTCTACATAAACCTAATTTTTGCGCACGCCCCGCCTGAGGAAAAGAACGTTGCTGTCAAGAACTCCTTCAACGCGAGGCCTAGAGAACGTGTATTATCACTGCTCGGCCCATGACATGAAAATAGTCCTCGGCAATTTCAACGCGAAGGTCGGAAAAGAAGGCATTTTTGGCTCCACTGTCGGTCAGTTCAGTCTCCTCGAGACCACTTCAAGCAACGGTATAAGACTGATTGACTTCTTTGCGGCGCGAAACATGGAAGTTAGTAGCACCAGACTCCAACACCTTGATATCCACAAGTCCATCTGGCTGTCCCCGGATCAAAAAATGAGAAACCAGATTGATAATCTTTTAAACGACGGAAGGCACACTTTGAGCGCATTAGATGTGCGAATATTTCGGGGAATCAATATTGGCTCCGACCATTATTTTGTTGTTGCATGTGATTGTTCAATGAAAAGAATATACTCACAGGTATGCAACGAAAGCTAGATGTCGATAAGCTACTATCACAACGGACCATCAAGGCCTACTCCGCTCAACTCTTGGTTAAGCTCAACCAACCTTACTCTGACCTCGATGACGTTGGTAGACTTTGGGCGCAAGTCATTGGTTTTCGGTGCCCGCAACTTCGTAATCAATCATATGACCAGAAGTATTGCGCTGCGAAATCAGCAAAATACTCCGCATATAAAAAATATGTATGTGGCTGCCATGCACGGTTTAAATGAAACTTTAACCCAATAAAGTAGAGAGTTTTTAATTTAGTCTTACTAAAAAAGTCTCATTTCATATAAGGCCATTAGAAAATTAAGTTTATTTTAAAAGAGCGAAAGTGCTGATCCCCAAGCTCATGCGTCATCAAAGCAAGCAAATAATAGGAGTAAGACTTCACATTTAGGCGTTTTAAGGTATGTTTTGACCGGCTGCTTAACATATACCGAGCGTTGTCATGTTGCAAAGTTACCTTGTTGTGACTTTGATCGCACTCTGAACGTTTTTGCTTCAATACTCGGTTCAAACTATGGATTCCAGTCTCGGGACTTATTTCAAATTTCGGGGAATTTTAGGATTGTTAGTTAGGAATCCCGGGATCCCGGGATTAGTCCTGGGATTTGAAAAACAGAGAAAAAAACAATTTTTGTAATAAATAAATAAATTCATATGTTTAGTTGGAAAGTTAAGATATTATTTTCAAAAAACAAATTGGCCAAAGACATAAAAAACGCTTTTGTACAGAATATATTTATCTTTTTCAGTGAAATCTGTGAAAATAAAGACCAGGATGAAACAATCAGCGTATTAAACAAAATATATTAATAATAACCAGTCGTTTTTGCAAAACAGCAAACAATCCTTTTTAAACCAGCCAGCAGACACAAATAAACAGTCTTGTAAACAGGTGTTACTCGAATGTCAACTAAGTATTGCATTTTTCTACTAGTATTTTTAATTGTCATTGCTCGAAAAAGAGTTGCAAGCAATATTTATAAATACTTTTGATTATTTGAAATGAATATTTTTATAAATTCTTTTATTTTATCTAAATTTATGGAAAAGTTCGGAAAAATTCAACAAAATCCAGAAATTTAAAGGCAATTCCAGGTTCCCAAAAATTCCGGGATTTCAGGACTTATAATCCCGGGACTTTCGGGACTAGAAAAAATCCGGGATCCCGGGACTGGTATACCTAGTTCAAACAAACAAAACAAACAAATTGGCCATTTCAGCCCTTGAAAGGACTTTGACCGAGCTTCTTATGATCAATTGTGTTGTGTGTGTTATTAAATGTTTGCACACAATTGACCGAGAACTGGACCTACATGCTTTATGCCGACTCCGAACGGCTAAAGTTCATGTTCTCAAGAAGCTTTACATGGCATTATTTACTCTCTGAGGTTTGCCATTGTCTGCAGAGAGGTGGTGACCGATCAGAAAAATTTTTTTTTTAAAAAAAACTTTTCGCCGCGGCTGGGGATCGAACCCGGGCTCAAAGCATGCTAAGCCACACACTTAACCTGCATGCCACGGTCACCACACGTGTTCAAACGTATCAATTTAATTCGGTAGAGTTGCCCTGTGATAGTTTCATCTTGTGGTAGCAGCCTATAGTACACCACGGCCCCACCAAGTACAGAGACCAAACACAGAGAAGGACCTTGCATCTGTGAATTAGCTTTGGCGTCGATTTTTGCATATGGCCGGGCGGTCTAGGCCGTATGATTTTTAGCGCTAAGGGTTGTCGTAATGAACCCATTTCTCATCATCATAAATAAAAATTGAGTTCGTCTTTTGAAAAAATGTATTTAAAAATGGAATCCATTATAGTTTCAGTGACCACCTGCGAATCACGACCTCAGATAATTCCATTGCATTCGATTGGCCATAGAATCATCCATTTTGGTCCAAATGATTAATGAAATCCATAAAAGTGCCAATGACAGGCCTATGATAACCCCATTGCATCCGATTGGGCACAGATTCATCCATTTTTGTCCAAATAATTCATGGAATCCATGATATTGCCAATGATCCATCTGTGACCTCATATAATCTTATTGCATCCGATTGGTCATTAAATCATACAGGTTGAAAATTCCAGCGTAACGTGTCAAGGTTCGAAATTGAAGCATAACGTATCTAGTTGAAAATCCCACGTTCAAAAATTAGGGTCTAAAACATTGTTGATTAATTCGTCTGTTAGTTCGGACTCAAACCATTGTTTGATAATTTGTTTCCTTCCAAACACCTTTGAATTCTAATTTATAAGGTTTTGCTAACACCTAATTTCAACTAAATTCACCTAAATTCACCTTAATTCGCCTCCGTTTCATTCGTGTCATCGGTTTTACTACCCGTTTCGTTCGCCGTATGTTGTATACCCGGCTCAATAAGTTTCACTTCAAAAGACGCTGCAGTTAGCTGCAGCGCGAGCCATGCGCGAAAACTATCGTGAAAAGGACAAGGAAAAGAGATGAGAATTAAGGTGCACCAGGGCAAGAAGGATGCTCAAAATTTCTACCAATAGGTTAAGCGTCTAACTCAAGGTTTCAAGCCAAGAGCTTCCTCTAGTAGAGAAGAAAATGGTTATCTGGGCTGAAATATGCAGTGCGCATTGAGATAATGGAGACAGCATATTGCCAATCTGCTTGCGGACGACGATCCCAACAATTCTTTCCTTGGATAATGCAATCCGATACCACCAATCGACGATAATAGAGTGGATATTTTACCACCTAGCCATGACGAGGTTAAAGTTCAAGTTCAAGTTCCAGCGACTCAAAAACAATAAAACAGCCGGTGCTGACGGCCTGAATTGATAAGGTGCATGCATTAACTTATCAGTAAAATGTATCGGGCATGTTAACTTATCAGAAAGCATGCCCGACGTTTGGTATCTTAGTGTGCTTTGTCGTTTATTAAAGAAAGGAGACCAGGAGTGTACACGGTAACACCTTGGCACCGCCGTTAACATCAATAACAATGTCAGCCTGAAGATTAAGCAAAGAATAACTATTGCCAATATGTGCTACTACGGGCTAAATAAGTAATTAGGTTCCATAGGAGGGCTCTCGATCGACAAAAGTAACTCTCTACAAGACGCTCATCATACCTGTGCTTCTCTATGACGCTGAGGCATGGCTGGTATCGCAAAAAAATTAAGCCGCTCTTGTGGTGTTCAAGAGGATAGTTCTTCACAAAAAAGTTCATCTTTGGTTCTGTTCAAGTTGGAACGACTATGGATCGACTATCGCATTCGAATGAATCACGGCTTATACGCGCTCTACGATGACATTGACTTAAAGCTCAAGCTGGCTGCAGCAAACATAAGAACTTAACAAAAAGCCAACTTGAGATCTGTCAAATCGTTAATTTAACCAAAACGGCTTGAGCTAGCTCGGGGTTATGTCAATAGCATTTCTCTATTATTTACAAAATAAAATAAAAATATATAATTTTATTTGAATTTTTTTTAATCAAAGAATAAATTCAGCTTCATTGTGTAGTTTCAAACGTTAACTCTAAATTTCGGTGCTTCTTTTGATTTACCGACGCATTCCAGAAGAAGAAGTCGACAACACTGCGGTGGCCGAAAGCAAATCATCTTTTATGAGAGCAGATTGGTTTCAAATCTAGCTGGACCTTCAACATAGCAATTTCTTCCGTTTGTTTCATTTCACTTCAATTATTTCTAACAATAAAGGTTTTCAATGCAAAGATTTTCACTTAATATCCTTTGTTTTTGCTGATTCAGAGCAGCAGCTGTTCTTTGCAGCGCTACTTTGAAGTAGCAATCATTTTCTGAATGTAGCTCCGGCACTCACTAGAATTTCCCGGATTTTTTAATCCGACGAAAGTCGACATGGTGAGATAATGGGCAGATTTCAATCATTTTAGAAATTGAATGTTTAATATTTTTGGCATTCCAAGAAAACAGTATGTGTTCTTCGGCTAATAGTGCTAGACATTTGTTAAAGATTGGAAAGAATTTAAACTGAAATTAGCGCTTTGCGCTGCATCATTATCTGAGCGCTCAAACATACGGAATACGATCAATTTAAATGTAAAAACAAAAAATATACAAAAGTTCTAAAAGTTCGTTAATGTCAATTTCAAATACAAATAATACGTTTTACGATAAACGAAAACTTACGAAGTGCCATGAATCACCTTAATATTTCTAATGTTTTCCCATTTTTTTTTAACGAAATATTCACAAACAAAATTTTATTCATTGTAGTTTGACATAAACTCAAGCAACATGCGCTGTGAATCGTTCTCTCTGGCAGCCAGCTCAAGTTAACGAAAGGTAACGAAACTTGACGAAAAAGCTGACTGAAGTTATAATGGCTGCTACGTACAATTTCTATGCGTTCGTAGAAAATTTGATATTGGCTGCAGCCAGCTTGAGAGTATTATGGTTGAGCCTTTACTGATAATTGTTAAACAATTTGCTGTGCATACTTTCAGGCTAAAAAATTTCCGGGTGCACATATCGGTGATTCCATGTCAAAAGGCACACTGACATCACTATTTTTGAAACTTCTGAAACTTTTTTGGTGGATTGTTCATCTGCGTACTTTTTTTTTGCAAGTTAATTTTTTTTTGCAAAGTTATACACTCTCAAAAACATTAAAACTGATAAAAAAAACTAAATAGGTACATGTATTTAAACAGATCTGTCTTCTAAACTGTAAGTCGCACAAACAAAAAACTTAGTTATAGTTTAGGTACCTTGAATGGATCTTTCTGGTGGTGTCATTTGTTTATAGTTTTTTTATAGAAAAAAGTTAATTTTTCTTATCCCAAAATTTACCATCATATTTTTCACAGTCGGCGCAACAACTTTTTCACCTTTTTAATATAATATCGAATTAAGGCATTCATTCTGAAGGTTTACGCAAAATTTTAAGATGGATCTCCAACGATTGCTATTATTAATGATTTTTTTAAAAAAATGTCTACTTAAGTTTTCCTATATTTGTATATCGAAAATTTTATTTTGATAAAAAAATTATTGTTCCTTACTTAATATATACGTACATCTGCAACCAATGTATCTAGTGATTGATCATCATAAAAAAAATATTTTTTGTGTGTATGGACATGTGCGCTGCGACTCAACGAATCAAACTTCAGCTCCTTCTCCTTAAAAATTTTATAATTGGGTGTCAAAAAACTTAAGAACTATTAATACTGAATTGTCTTCATCAAAGCAGTTCTTACTTATTTACAAGGCCATTAAATTGGTATCTATATTAGAACTATGCAGCTTAAGGACAAAAATAGTTGTACAATTTAAGAAAATACAAGTATGGTAGACTAAACAAAAGCGCATTAAATTGATCGTTTGAGTCGTAAAACACATGGCCATAAATTTGGAACATATTAATTTTTTATGATGATCTATTTGAAGGACTTATTTCAAACCAAAGAGTTACTGCATATATAAAATAAGGAACAATATCTTTTTTTATATTAAAATTAAATTATCTGTATACAAATATATGAAATCTTTAGCAGGCATTTTTTAAAAAATTCATTAAAAACAGCAATCGTTGGAGATCCAACTTAAAATTGTGCACAAGCCTTCAGAATGTATACCTACATACTACATTTTATTAAAATGGTGAAAAAGTGTTGCGCCGACTGTGAAAAATATGTTGGTGAATTTCGGGATAAGAAAAACTGTTTACCATAAAAGTACTTTAAAAAAATGACACCACCAGAAAGACCCATTCAAGGTACTTAAACTATACCTGAGTTTATTTTCTGTATGACTTACAGTTTAGAAGATAGAGCTCTTTAAATACATGCATCTTTTTCATTTTTGTATGATTTTCAATGTTTTTGACTCTGAATAACTTTGCAAAAAAAAAAAATTTCGCAATAATAAAAAACACAGAATATGTTTTTTTAATGTGAACTTCTAACCTACAAAGTTTCAAAAAAATCGGAAGCACTAAGGTCAGATTTTGATAAAAATTTGTCGAAATGATATGGAATCACCGATATATGATAAAATTTTTGAAAACACAGCAACAGCTTAATTACAGTTTGAGCGAACACGGTGCAAAGCGTGACACTTGGCTTTCATACATTATAGGGGTATTCTCGCGGTATAGCAAAGATGCAAAATTTGTGAAAATGCAACCTTGCAATACTGAAATATGCAACACTGCGGAAGCGCACAAAATCACAAATATTATGAATATTAACCGAAATGCCGCGAACAGGCGAAAACAAAAAATTTAAGTACTTACTCTGACGCACACGAACTATAATTAACAAATTTCTCTCAATCAGAGTGCAAGGTTTCACGTCCACTCAAAAAATGGGTATCACTGTTGCACAAATTGCACGAATTGCAAAACTTTTATCGCTTGAATTTTGTTGTTGTGTCATTGCACGGGTTGCAAGATTCTGCAACTTTTGCAATTCTTACATCTTGTAAGGGTTTTGCAAGGCAGCGAGAATACCCCTTATGATTATTATTTTTTTTTTGCAATTACCAAACATTCTTAAGTTTTATGGCATAAAAGTTTATAATATTTATTGATGGATGTAGCACTCCACATTTAGGTTACCAGCCCTCAGAGCGTCAGTAGAAATACAATTAATAGGAATGGGAATAAAAATCTCTTACTCTTATTTTGAGCTTCACAGCATTCTAAAAAATCTCCTTGGGATTAAGATCAGGAATCTAAGTTAACATCAATGGTTTTCAGGAAACCAAGTTAGAATCTAGGAATTCACATTTTGTACTCTGCGTTGGTGGTAGTAATAAATTTATTTTTTTCTGTTTCTTCTAATAATCTACTTTTATTTATGTTATGTTGCAAATGTTTTTTCTTTTCTTATTTTAGTAGACTTTGCTTTTTGTCATTATTTTGTTTTTTTTTCTTTCATTCATAATTTCGTGGGAATAATTTTTTTGTAACTAGTGTTTGCGTACTGCATCACTTTTTTAATTTAAAACAAGAAGGCTACGCTTTCTGAAATTATCTCTTTTAATTTACCATGCACTTGCTTGTTTACAAAAATAACAAACATTTCTTTGTAAATTAAAATTTGAATTTATCGGCCTTTGTTTTTGCTTTTTTGCTCTTGTTTTTTGTTTTTAAAAAAAAAATAAACAAACATATAGTAGGCGGCTGTAAGTTTCGGATTTTTTAATTTTTCGCGAATTTTTTTTAATGAATTTTGCAATTCAAGTCAGTTGCTGATTAGCATTTGGAAGGATAAGTTCAAGTCTAGACAACGAAAGAGTAAACGTATTCTTAAAGTCAAGAAAGGCATAAAATATAAAAATGAAGCTTAGGAAAATTGAATAAAGCATGTTTTAAAAAGTGCTCTAAATGTTTTAATAGTACTCAGGTACAGTTTAATACAGTCAGCTAGCTAGAGGCAGCTTACAAAGATGGATGGAAGTAAGTAAAAGTTAAGTAGTTTTCTTAATGTTTAATGCTTTTGTTTTTCTTATATTTTTTTTTCTTAATTTTAAGTTATTTTTTATTTATTCTATAAAGTTTTTGATTAATTTATTTTCTCATAATGAAATACTTTGATTTAAATTACTTTTGTAAAGTATATTTATATATAAGATTTATAATCAAGGTTTAGTCTTGCTATTGCAAGTTACTTAATTTTCTTGAATTACTTGAAATATCACTGAAAAAATTAATAAAAAATAACTCATGGTATGGTATCATTACCATTTTCTTAGCATCATGCCATTAGTTACAGTGACCCACAAAAGTGTTAAATAAAAACTCATTTTTTAATATTTTTATTAATTTGTTTTTTAAACTAGACAATAATATATATTTTCAATATTTTTTTATTGCATTTGTGTGCCAGTTTTTTTATTAAAACTTATGTGACTGGTTTGAATTATACTTTATGGTGAAAATTTTTAAATTTTGTAATATTGAATGTGCATTCTTTTTGCTTTTAGCATCAGCTGGATTCTTTTAGACATACAGCTAGGTTCCAGAAAACGAGTGAAACTAGGTCGTAAGTGAAATTGCAAATCGAGTAAATTAGATTTCAGTGTTCTGCAATCTGAGTGATATGATCTTTTCGTAGACGATTCAAATTCACTTTCGAAACAGCTGATAGCTGTCAGTACAGAGTTAAATTTATTTGTTTATTTTCGCCAAATGTGCATTTTTTCCATATTTTTAATATTTTGCAATAATTTCATTAAAATGAGTGCTGTTTATGTTGCTGCTGTGCTGCATAATGAAGCACAGAAGAATGCAGATGAAAAAATGACAAGGAGAACGTTTAAGAACACTTCTAACCCTTTGGAAATTCCTGATGCTGCGTTAATACCAAGGATTTGCAATTAATTTAAGTTTTAAATGGTTTTAAAATATATTTTAGGTTTGTCACTTGCTACCGCGTCAATAATAGTGCTTTCATAATGTTGCTGGACACCATAAAACCTGACCTTATCATCTATTCCGTCATCTATTGCGAACGTCCTTAAACTTGGCGCGGTCTTACGTTTTCTTGCTGAAGGCAGTTTCCAACATTCGGTAGAAAAAGATGCTGATATTGCCTTAGGCCGGAGCACAATATCAAAAGTGCTGGAGGAAGTTTCATATTTTAGGAAAAAAAATATGTTAATTATAAAATTATGTTTGGTAAAGCAAAAAAATATTTATTTAATAATGTTTGAAATTTACTGTCTTCCACCCAGTGGCATCCTTTTGAGGTGAACCGTGACTATTTAAGTCCTTTGCCAAAGTATTTCATAGTGCATCTGCTGCTGCACCCATCACCTTTCATAAAACCTCTGGCAACGTCTTTATGCTTTTCCATAAAGGATAAAAATATATTATCCTGAGCAGAATTCTAATGTTTACCCATGCATTAAAAAATTAGATATAAGCATTGTTCCAATATTTCAATTCAAATTTATTCAATATTTTATACTCACATATCCGTACGTAGCAGGTAATTTTATCATTATGAAAAGTAAAGCAGGTTATATTTGAATGTTGAATATCGATTGTTAATCATAGTTAAAAAACCGATGTTGGCACAACGAAATATAAGTTTCTGAATTTTTTGCACAAAATCACCTTTTTTTCAATAATTCACACATCTTAAACTAGTCGGTTTGAAATCACTTTAAAATCGGTGAAATTTATTTGTGGAACATACAATTTCACTCGATTTTAACTTCGAAAGAAAAGCAAAATTGAAACCGAAAAAGTGAAATGTGGAACACCAAGTTTCGTTTCGCAACGATTTCATTGCCAAATCCGAGTGAAAGTGAAATGCAGAACCTAGCTGATATTATTTATTAAGTTTTCCAAAGATTGAGTGCTTATCTTTTGACCTCTTGTTAGAAGTAACCTTCCAGAGATCATTAACATTCTTCGACAACGAATTGGTCAAATAATTTTTTTCTTGGATACGTTAAATTAGTTCTCGCCCAGATAATAGCTCCGTCGACTGTGATTCCCAATCAAAAAAATGTATATCATGCCCAAAATTAATTTTGTGGTTATTTTCACAATATGTTTGGGCTCATTGACTTGCATAAATAAGGTATTGCCTGGCTACATTGGAACTTTTCAAAACAAGAAAAGTAAGAGACATTCAAAATAGCAATTTCGTGTTTTAATTTTTCTTTTTACCAAATCTTTTCATATTTTTATATGAATGCACAATATCTCAAGAATATTGTGTTCAAACTTGAAGCCAATCCGAGTAAAACTAACGAAGATATGCATTTTTTAGTAAGTGTACACTGAGAAAACAGAAATAAGTAAAATGACATTTTAAACACGGTTAGTAAAATTCATATTTTAAAAACATTCTACGCCATGCAATAATAAAAATGCATGCCTTAAAATAGAAATGAAAAATGAAACGGTTTAAAACAAAAACGAACGTTATACTATACTAGGATATAGTAAAGTAAAATGAATATATGCAAACAGATTCTACACCATACAGAATTGAAAAAGCATATCTTCAAATACAAAAGTAAAACGAAACATTTTAGAAACAACAACAAACGTTTCACAATGATAAAGTAAGCTATCATGAATATTTTCAAAAACATTATACGTTATCTTCTAATATATAAAATATATGTCTGTCTGTCTGTCTGTCTGTCTGATCCGTATATGCTCACGCACCGTTTATCCGATTGCGCTTGGACACCGACCTTTCATAGTGAGAAAGAACATAGGGGTGTAAAAAAGTGGGAGGAAGTATGTGGGCGTGGCACTCTGTAATAACTTCTAAACGCCTGGAAATTTGGTATGAAGGTTCAACTGCACCCAATATAAAGCATAGATTAAAAAGTGGGCGGAATTATGTGGGCGTGGCACTCTTTAATAACTTCTAAATACCTGGACCGATTCAATGAAATTTGGTATGAAGGTTCGACTGCGCCCAAGAAAACATAAGCTATAAAAAATTCGAAAGACGTCCGTAAGAGGGCGCTTTAAGTAGTTCAATAACATCTAAATGACTTCACCGATTTTACTAAAATTTGGTACGTGAAATAACTTGACCCTACAACAGAATTGAGGCTATTTAAATTTCAGAAAACTTCCGTGATGGGGTGCTTTATTCCGTGATGGGGTGCTTTATTCAACCGATTTTGATGAAACTTGGTAGTCATTCATGGTATAATTACTCCAAGGTAGTATTGACGTTTCTGTTGGAAAAGGACGTTTGTCAAAAAATATAACAAGAAAGAGAGCGCTCACAATCCGTCATAGCATACAATTAATTTTCACTGGTCACATTCAGCGTACCCAACAGTTGCCAACTGCTAAGTCAAAACTTGATGCACATAAATATGAAGTTGCGCATTAAAATGCATTTAAAAATAGAAAATTTTTAATTTGTCAGTAAAATTTCCATTCGTATTTGATACAAAGCTTGATATTTCATAAACTTGACAATTTTTCTGAAACTTCAATACCTATAATAGCGCTCCCCGATGTGTTGCTGTCACAACAGTTGATACAGCTGAATGTGGCCAACGAATATAACAACGAACAGCTGTTTTTGACAAGGGTTCGTTTACTTGTAGCTGAGAGAATCAACATTTGTCAACGTTACCTGGTAAAATTATTCTATCATGGTAGGCATTTGTATCTGTTACTGAAATAAATCCTATTCTTTTAAAAGTTTTTTTCGACAAAAATCAAGGAATGAGCCGAAGGCAAACGAAGTCAAGAACCAAAGACGAAGTTTAACGAATACGAGCAGAAGCTATATAAAGATGAAAAAAAATTAACCGAGCAGTATCGACCAAAACCGAAGTTGAACGCAGACAATCAAAAAATCTAATCGATGCTCATAGGATTTTTTTTAAATTGGAATTTTTTTGAGATAAAATTGCATATTAAATGCATGCTACTAAAAACTTTAAACGCATTTTTTTCGAAATGACTTTACAAACTGCACAGAAAAAAGTTTCTCGGAACATGATAAACTAGTAAGGTATTTCTTCGACTTGGCCGAAGTTAAAATATCTTCGACGGCCGATTCTTAAGGGTGGAAAAATCTTTAATTGGAGAGCTTTTTGTATGAGATTTGGAGAGATTTTATTATTTTTATGTGTCTAAAATACATACATATCAAATTGTTTTCGTGCAGCTTAAATATAAGCCTATTTATAAAGTTTTTAATTTTGGGGTTGTATGGGAGGTGGGCATGTTAGAGAGTGGATGACGCCCATTTTTCAAAAATACCTCAGTTTTGACATTGAATACACAAATACCGAGTTTCCATCTTGTAACTTTAATATAAGCCTCTTTATAGATTTTTCAATTTTGGGGTTGTATGAGAGGTGGACGTGTTAGTGGGTGGATTACGCCCATTATTCTAAGACATCTCAGTTTTGACATAGAATACACATTTACAAAATTTCAGTATTGTAGCTTTAATATTAGCTTCTTTGTAGAGTTTTCAATTTTGGGGCTGTATGGGAGGTAGGCGTGGTTTTCATCCGATTTAGCCCATTCTCGAACTTGATCTTAGTTTTTTTAAAAAAAGCTTAAATATCGAACTTCATTACGATAGCTTCAAAATTACGGCTGTCATCGTGTCAATAGACATACGGACAGACGTACAGACAGACGGACATGGCTAAATCAACTCAGGTGGTGATGCTGAGCAAGAATATACATACATACTTTTCCATACCTACCACGCCTCTTTTTGGGTGTTACACACGTCGTGACAAAATTAATATACCTCTTAGCAGCACGCGTGGGGGTATAAAAAGGCATCATACATATATAGAGAAAAATGGTCTTTAGTCTAAAAGTCTATAGACTTTGCTACAGAGAATGCCTTTCTCTAAATGCGATCCTAAAAATTCTCTTAAAAATGATAAAAAGCTTCTATGAAAAAGAGAAATACATAAAAATATATCGTTTTTAGAGAAAAAGATTTTTTATTATACCCTAAACCTGAAAGGTCATTAACTTTGTGCAAACGTTTGTAACGCATAGAACGAAGCGAGTCCGGTATAAAAAAGTATATATATTCTTGATCAGCGTCACCTCGTGAGTCGAGCTATTCATGTCCGTCCATCCGTCCGTCCGTCTGTGTGTTGTCCGTAAACACAGGATAAGAAGAAGGAGTTGAGATAATTGGATGAAACTTGATATACATGATCACATGGACCCAAGGATCTGCACTATGAAATATTTTTGGAATCCGCCCACGGACACGCCTACCTCCCATACAACGAAAAAATTTAAAACTGCATAACTCAGCTCATATTTAACCTACACCTATAAAAAATGGTACGTATGTGTTTTGTATCAACACAAAAATGTCTTTGAAAAATGGACGTCATCCGCTGACGGACACGCCCACCTCCCATACAACTCAAAAATTTAAAACACAATAAATAAGCCTATGTTTAACTTACAGAGATAAAATTTGACACATATGTTTTTTATAACAAAAAAAAGATAGTTTTAAAAAATTGACATCATCCGCCCACGGACACGCCTACCTCCCATACAAAGCTTAAATTGAAAACTGGATAAATTAGCTCATAATTATTCTACAACAATAAAATTTGGTGTGTATGTGTTTTATGTAAACACAAAGATGTCTTCGAAAAATGGATATTATCCGCGCACGGACACGCCCACCTCCCATACAACCCAAAAATTAAAAACGCAATAAGTAAACCTCTGTTTAACCTTTAGAGATAAAATTTGGCATGTATGTTTTTTACAAGAAAAAAAAGATGGTTTTGAAAAATGGACGTCATCCGCCAACGGACACGCCGACCTCCCATACAACCAAAAAGTCCAAAACTCAATAAATAAGGTTATGTTTGTCATAGAGAAAATAAATTTGGTATGTATGTATTTTATACCAAAACTAAGGTCTGTTCAAAAATTGGGAGTAATCCGTTCATGAACACGCCCACCTCCCATAGGGAAAGCACAATAAGGGCTTTAACTGTGAGCTACAGGAATAAAACTTGGTATGTGTAAATTGTTCATCAACATTTAAATGCATATAAAATGTAGGCTTCATTCGCCCACGGACACGCCCATTTTCAATAATATTATTTATTTTTGGAAAAGTAGGTTTAGGGTATTTCATAGTCGGCCTAGACCGACTTTAGACTTTCTTTACTTGTTTTCAACATGTGTTTCTATTAAAGAAAATACTTCTCATAGCGAATTTTTATCAAAAAATAGGAACAATTTTTCATTTTCAATAAAGTTTTTTCTATAAATAAGAATTTTTCTGAGCGAGAAAAATATTTATCATATCAATTTTGGGCCCGTTTCAATCATAAGGCCCGTTAACTGATCTCAATTTTAAACAAAGTTTAGCTTAAACAAAGTTTAAAATTCCTTAACTTCAGTTTAAATTTTAACGCCGATACCTTATCTCAAAAAATCTAAATTTAACTTGGTGAGGCAAGTTTAAATTTAAACACAGAAATTCTAGGTTTAAAATATTTAAACTTAGATTTTGTCAAAAATTCTCTGAGAACATGGAAATATTCTCAATCATAAACAAAAATAAAAAATAAAAAAATCATACTTAAAAAAAATCAAAGCAATAAACAATAAACAAACATTATTTTAAGTTTTGAAAAAAAAATATTCCAATGAAACTGACAATTTGCATTATTTTATCAAAAATTTTTGAAATATTTTGATGTCTTACGTCAAAGTTGTAGAATTTTTACTACAGTGTCGCTCAAATATGTTTTTTAATCTCAGTTTAAATATTTAAACAGAGTTTAAGTAAACTGCCGATAAAAATGAGATAAGTTATGAAAATAATTTTAACTGCGTTTAAAATTTAAACTCTGTTTACGAAATCTGAGATTAAGGAATTTAAACTTCGGAGATCAGTTAACGAGCCTTTGAAATATTTCCATTTCCTACAAGTGAAGAAATATTTCTTCGAAAATATGAAAATTTATTCTTATTGAGGAAAATTTTATTTGAAAAAGATAAAAATGCTATTATCGAAAATAGAGAAATTTTTCACCGGAGAAAGATATGTTATTTTTTTTTTAGTGTGGGTGACTATTTTCCTCAGAATCCAGATGTCAGATGGAGACGTTGAAGATGTCATTTTTGTTTTAATCATGTCTGGCCGGTACAGTTTTACGGAAATTTGACTAAACACTTTCTACGGAAGGAGGGGGGCGAAATCCCAAAAAACGATTATTGAAAAAAATATTAAAAATTAATTTATAATTTTAAAAATGTTAAAATGAGAGCAGTTTTGAAAATTGTCCTTTTTCTGTGCTCGAGGCACAATCCCGAGTAACCCCGGGTTATATCCGCTAGTTGTATATATTTTTTTTCAAATAAAGCGCTAGGGTTTTCCGACTGCTACAACTTACATATCATAGCGTTCGGTTCGTTTATAGTAAAATTAGATGCTATCTAATGGTTGTATCTTTAAAGATACAGTGGATATTTAAGGATTAATCTAAATCTTAGTCCTTAATTAAATAAATTTTTTAAACCGATTGATAGAGATGTAATAATGCTATTTTCAGAAAAACTTTTTAACGAAAATAAGTTTACTATTTTTTCTAATTTTTTTTTTCTAGCCATAAACATATGTATATTTTTTATAAATCCACATCATGAATGTTCATAAATTTCTTACTATTCTACATTTTCAGACTCATCCACTACTTGAATGGCCATTCTGGAAAAGCATAACATGAAGAGCACTTCGATACAAAGCAACAACACATTGTGTGTCTACGACGAACAGTCAAACGGTCTTCGCAATCGTGGACGGTAAGATTGATCTATTAACAACTTTACTTTAAGGAACATAACAACTAATACTAACATTTAACTTATTTCATATGATTCTTGTTTTTCTTATCATCATCATCATCATCAACATCGACATCGACATCATTTTGATTACTAACACTTTGTGACTAACAACAAATAACAACCATCGGCATTGCATTGATGGCACATGCATGCAGCTCGGAACGTGCCTCCAGCTTGGCGTTGCCACATAGCTCACTGCTCGATTTCTATGATAAACAGCAAGAACAATGCAATTCGGTTGCTTTGTTGCCAACGAATATTAATGTTGTTGTTCGCCGTCACTCATCGCATTATTATCCAATGTTAGAGAATAAACAGCAGCAACAGCAACAACAACAACAACAACTTCACCCACAACTGCAGCAACAATCTTCACTAACAACAACAGCCGGAGGCGCATCTGCAACAGCATCCCCGGTTTTGATGAGAACAACATCAACAGCTGCTGGCTTACATACACAACAATTTAATTTAAATCATAAAGCCACCAATCAATTGTTGTTAGGCGAGGACATGTCATCGACGACGATGTCAAGTGTTGTAAGTTCATAAATCAAATTGAAAAGCTAATCCTATTAACAGCCCTTAATGCTCAATTAGTATTGAATTTTCATCCATAGAGTATCCATACAACGTAGATAGTTTCAAAAGAAACCCTGTTGAAATTTTATAAATTAAATGCCAAGAATGCAATATTAGATGCACTCTAATATTGCAGATTGTAATCGATTGTTAATTGCAGATGCACATACAAAAATTTGAAGTGATTTTAAATAAAAGTTTAGAATTGGTTGGTTTTTCTTTTTCATAAACTACATAAAACATAAACTTTACTTTCGTTCCATTCTGCTGAAATAAAAATCTGGCAACACTATTCCCTATATTTGTGTACTTTTAGTAAATTTCCAGGTGTCTAGCAGTGGTTTATTTACCAAATCTTCAAAAGCTTTGAAATACATTTGCAAACTAATTCACGGTACATCGGAGTCAACATAAATTTTGACTTTTACATGTTATGGGCAAAATGGAAATGATTTGGAAAACTTTTCATAAACCAGTTAAAGCAAAATTGGCTGAAACAACCGGTCTTCGATATGAAATTAATTTTTATTATTGAGCGTAGTGAATAAAACATCGCTCTTCGATAATTGCTTAAATTTTATATGAATAAAAAACTTCTTTTGCCCTCTGCTCCGCGGGCTCCTTTACTTATTTCGTTCACCGAGCGTGGTTAGGTCTTTTTCGACCTATTGAATCCATCGTAGCCACGGTCTTCCTCTTCGTCGTTTACCCCCGGCTATCCAGGGTTGACGTAGTCGCTGAATTATTATACGCTGAACTTAGAAAATGGCGTCGTAGAACCCATACAGCTCTTGGTTCATTCGAATGTGATCCAACGATTTTACGAAGAACATTACATTTCTCTCGAATATGGTACGGTGTATGTGTTGCAGAATGTCAGTTTTGTAGATCGAGATAAGGCTTTGGAACCTAATTGCTTACTTGGCCCATAGTACCACCTATTAGCAATTGTTGCTTTTCACTTAGGCTGACATTGCTGTTGTCTGCTGTATCATGAGAACCTAATTGCTTACTTGGCCATAGTACCACCTATTAGCAATTGTTGCTTTTCTTCAGGCTGACATTGCTGTTGTCTGCTGTATCATGAGAGCCGAGGTGCCGCTCTTCAATGTTTACAGACAGCGTATATTTTGTTTTGGCCTCGTTCACCGTCCAACCCACTTTGGTTAATTCCTATACGATAGCGGATAAGCAGTTTTATCTCTCTTGGTTCGGCTGATAATATCGATATCATCAGCAAACACAAGGAGATGGACACCTCTGTAAAATATGGTGCCATTGCAATGTACAACTGCCATTCGTAGAACTCCCTCAATGATGAAAATGAAGAGATTGTATGAAAGCGGGTCGTCATGTCTGAAACCTCGTTCGGTATTAAAGGTTTCGAAGAGGTAGTTTCCTACCTGCAGAGTCTTATCAGTAACAGGGTATGCTTTTCGCTAGCCATAAGTTAATGCATGCCTCTTATCAATTCACCGTCGCCGGCTTCTACAAATCAGCAGCCAGTCCGTCAGTACTCGATAGCAACTATAACCCTAGAACTGTATCGCGGGGTGAAAAACACCCCAGATTGGTTTAAATCTCGCGCCAGACACAAACGTCTTACGTTATAGGTACCCGGGCCGGTACCGTAACCATAATTCTGTTTCAACGTCTGAGAGTAGAGGGAGCACGCTCGCGGCATCCGTACTACGTGGTAGCTCAAGCAGTGAACATTAGAAGTACGTCGGGGTTGTTTTTTCACCCCGCGATACAGTTTGTGCATATTTCTCGTCATCTTAAAGTGTTTTTATTTTCGAGTTCTTTAAAATTTTAGAACCAGTAATCAGTGTATAGTGGCCCCACTTTACATATATTTACATATATACACTCCCTTCCACTTGATTAGCCACACTTGTTTTAATATCAAAAAATGCTCTGCTCTCAATATTGGTTAAAAAATAACAAAAAAACTACTTACCAACAACAACCAAAACATTTGCACTCTCTTTAAAAAAACGGTACCTGCTAGCAAATTTTTATACAGATATCACAAATATTACAATTCTAACTCATTCATTAGATTAGAGCAGTATAAAATTAAAGTTTTCAGTGATACCAGTTAACTTTGAATGATAAAATTTTTTAATCTTTATAATTTCAAATAAAGATGTTCTTTTCCAGTTTGAACAAAATTTTTTTTCATTGTAACGATCTGTGCGGCAAAAATCGTTTTTTCATATTCTTGCTATTTGCGCACTTTGATTTCTCAAAATAAATAGCATTTTTGGAAAATTGGCCAAAATAACTATATTATCCCTTAAAAATAGTATCTCCCCTTTAGATCCCCGTTGAAATTTCTCGATTTACTCAAAAACTCACTGAGATATAGTAATATTAACGAAAAATAAACTTTTTGCTAGTTTTTCACGGTTTGACATTTGACATTCTTAGTCAATATTCCCGGGCCCTCCAAACTTTTGGCCAAAACAATTTATTTTACCAGATTTAAGGTCAAAAAACGAAAAAAATAAGTCCCCATAGAACTATCAAAGGCCTGAGATGCGGGCCCTTGAAAATTTGGGTGTTTTTTCACCCAGCGATACAGGAATAGGTTAAGCAAGTAAAGAAAGTCTAAAGTCGGTTTAGGCCAACTATAAAAAACCCTAAACCTACTTTTCCAAAAATAAATAATATTATTGAAAATGGGCGTGTCCGTGGGCGGATGAAGCCTACATTTTATATGCATTTAAATGTTGATGAAAAATTTACACATACCAAGTTTTATTCCTGTAGGTGGGCGTGTTCATGGACGGATTACTCCCAATTTTTGAACAGGCCTTAGTTTTGGTATAAAATACATACATACCAAATTTAATTTCTCTTTGACAAACATAAACTTATTGATTGAGTTTTAAACTTTTTGGGTTGTATGGGAGGTAGGAATGTCCGTAAGCAGATGACGTCCATTTTTCAAAACCACCCTTGGTTTGTTATAAAAACATATGTGCTAAATTTTAGCTCTGTAGGTTAAACAGAGGCTTATTTATTGCGTTTTCAATTTTTGGGTTGTATGGGAGGTGGGCGTGTCCGTGAGCGGATGATACCCATTTTTCAAAGACATCTTTGTGTTGATACAAAACACATACGTACCATATTTTATTGTTGTAGGCTTATTATGAGCTGAGTTATGCAGTTTTAAATTTTCGCATTGTATGGGAGGTAGGCGTGCACGTGACCATGTGTACCAAGTTTCATCCAATTATCCCAACTCCTTCTTCTTATCCTGTATTTACGGACAACACACAGACGGACGGACGGACGGACGGACATGAATAGCTCGACTCACGAGGTGACGCTGATCAAGAATATATATACTTTTCTATAGCGGACTCGCTTCGTTCTATGCGTTACAAACGTTTGCACAAAGTTAATATACCCTCACCTTTCAGATTTAGGGTATAAAAATAGCGATACAGTTCTAGGGTTAACCTCTTCAAGGATAGGTTGTGCAATTTCCACTGTTTCATTGTCGATTTGTGGTGTAGGACTAAATTATCAAAGAGCAGAATTGTTGGATTCGTCGCCCGCAAGCAGATTGAAAAAAGGCCCACTGCGTATCTATAACCATATCCCCATAATCATCTTTACAAGCTGGCTTAGTTTTAATTAGGCAGAAATAATATCGGGGGACCTAAAGCCTATGCAGATTCCATTTTTAAGGTCTTGTAGAAATCCCTCAAATTATAGTCTAGGAGAGGCAGGAAGTTTTGGAACCGCAAAAAACGGCTAACCTCTATATCTAGAAGCCATTCACCACCCACAACATATGATCCATCCGGCAGCTTATAGCTCAGCTCCCTTAGATTTCCCAAAGAATCCACGGTACCGGAAGAAAATTTTATTGTCCGACAAAAAAACTTCAGACGAAATGAAGCGTCCGTTTTACAAAATATGGTCATCAGTTTTAGAAGGCTTAAACTTCAAATTTTGTTTCTTTTTGAGAACAGCACCAGTTCGGATTTCTCGAGTTTAACCCCTAGATCGTTTGGTTGTGTCGGTGAAGCTGTTTGTGTTGCTTGATCTCTCCGCCATACATTCAACATTCTACACTTGTTTATCTTGATTTCAGTTTCTCTCCTGCTTATCTATCTTCCCATTTTCCGAACCAAGGCAGACTTGACTGAAAAGGTTTGACACCTGAAATCCTTGGTTCAAAGCTAAAAAAATAACAAACCATTATCAGATCATCTTTTCTAACTCAAAACTTCGATTGATCTTTTCAGAATTTTAATTGATATTTTCCGAATTTCAAATTAATTTATCGGAATTTCAAGGGGAATTTCTGAAAATAAATTATTGTTTTCTAAATTTCAAATGGAGTTTCTGAGTTTCACATGATTTTTTCTGATTTTTAATTCATCATTTTGCAATTTCGAACAGCATTTCAAATTTCAATTATCTTTTTTGAATTTAAAATGGAATGATTGAATTTAAATTTATATTTTCTGAATTTCAAATTATTATTTCTGAATTTCATATATAATTGCTAAAATAGCATTGAAATTTCAATTGATTTTTTTAGAATTTAAAAAATAATCTCTGAATTTTAATTACTAGTTTTTGAATTTTAAATTATTTTTTCTGAATTTTAAACAAAATTTCTGATTTTAAAATCATGTGTAATTTCAAATGAAGTTTTTGAATATCACATGAATTTTTCTGAATTTCAATTGATGTTTTTGATTTTCAAATAGAATTTCTGAGTATTACATGACGATTTCAAAGAAAGTTTTGAATTTGAATTGCTCTCTTTTTAATATAAAATGGAATTTCTGAATTTCAATTTATCGTTTCTGAATTCCAAATGGAATTTCTAAATTTCATTTGATATTTTGTGAATTTCGATTGAGTTTTTTAAATTTCAAATATAAATTTTCAATTTCAATTGATCTTTTTTGAATTTCAAATGGAATTTCTCAAATTTAATTGATATTCTCTGAACTTAAATATTGTTTTTTTAAATTCAAAAGAAATTTCGGAACAAAAATAATTTTTTCTGCATTTTAAATAAAATTTCTGAGTTTCACATGGGTTTTTCTGTATTTCAAAAAGAGTTTCTGAATTTCAATTAATATTTTCTGAATTTCAATTTAAAATGCTTTTTCCAATTTTACTTTATCTTTCTTTGAATTTAAATGGAATTCCTGAATTTTAATTGATTTTTGCTGAACTGCAATTTGAAAAGGTGTAGATGTGACAAAACTTTTAACGTGATAAAAAATTTTGACAAAAATCTTTGGAAAATTTGATTTTAAATCTTAAACCTATTAAAATTCTGGCAATAACAGCTGATTCACGACTGGGATGTTACAGCTACTCTTGAACAGATGCCTTTATTAAGACTTCTACTAAGTGCAGCACAGAATGACAGCTTCAGGAAAACAATTTAATTTAATTATTTGTAGCACAAATTATTTGTTTAAGCCTAGTACTCTGTTTCATGCCTAGTTTCATGTGAAATTTCAATCTAATTTACATACAAAAAACTATAGCTGTGAAATAAGTGTGAAATTTTTCACAACATGTTCGTCAAAGTAGTACTCTGTTCCGCTGCGAAAAATACTCGAAACATTTCTCTTGCAACTTTTTTTTTTGAAGCGAAAAGTGACAGTTGTCGTAAATTTTTTGTTTTTATATATTTATTTTTCTCTATTTTGAAAGTAAAGCATGACTTTCTCAAATTTTTTAATTTCTTTGCAACAAAATACTTGTCAGAATTTTCACGCAACAAAAATATGAATGTTGCGAGCGAAATTTTTAACGCAAACGAACAGAGTACTAGGCTTAAGAACTAAAACTTAAGAACTAAAGCCTAGTACTCTGTTCGTTTTCGTGAAATTTCGCTCGCAGCATTCATTTTTTTGTTGCGTGAAAATTTTGACAAATATTATGATGCGTATAAATTGAAAATTTGAGAAAGTCATGCTTTACTTTTTAAAGTAGAGAAAAATAAATATAAAATAACAAAAAATTTAGGACAACCATTACTTTTCACTTCAAAATAATAAGGCAGTTCAATTAACTTGTCGTGAAAAAATGTCGCAAGAGAAATGCTGCGAGTATTTTTCACAGCGGAACAGAGTACTACTTATAACAGAGTACACTTACACACTACACACGTGACCGCAATATTGTACCTAGTCCTTTAAAAAAAAATGTTTAAATTTGGAGTTCAACTGGAGTTTCCCTTTATCAGAAAAACAGTAAAAATTTATTTCATACTTTTGGTAATTGTTATGTATTAAAACTAAAACCGATCATATGTGAAAAATCTCGTGACAGCGCTCTTCCAATCCATTATTATAAACGACCCAGCATAAATAACATCAATATTTAAATCGATAATTTTGCACCGGTGGACGAACATCCATAACAACTACAAAGACATAAAATAGTCATCAAATAATTATAAATGTCAATTATTCCATTAAATTATTTTAATGATGTTGGAAGAATGTTTCACCCGTAAATATTGACGTTAAGCGGTATTGCAGTATCACAGATGAATACAGATTTCATACTGTTCTATATTTCTAAGAAATACATTCACTCATAAATAGCTTTTTTCAGCTGCAATACAGAATTTCTACTAATTTCTGGCTTAAATTTGTAAGCTTTTTCACAAGCTCAATATCAAGCACCATTTGTCTTGTTTTAAATTTTTGAAAAGCCAGCAATAAAAAATTTAAATTTCATCACTAATTGTAGACAAAACACTTGACCTGACTCGAAAAAAACTGAGTTCATATTTGTAATTAGTTACCACGAAATTCTTTGATATGGCTTTTAGAACGTTATCAATTTGGTGATCAATTGTAAGATGCAATAATTATATTGGAAGATTTCATCTTGCCTTATTAATTAACAACTGTAATTCCAAATAAGTTCAGTTTTGTTTATTTTTTTTTAAGGATATGCCATAAATTCCTATAAGAATATCATTAATAAAAAACCAAGCACAGTTCTGTAGGAAAAGATTTTTATTCAATGCGATGGCTTCTCAACCAGCTTAAAGCTTAAGTTTAAACAGTTAAATTCTGGTTAAAATCGCCTTTAAAGCTTTATTCGAACCTTGAATGCGTAAATCCATTTGGCTTAAAATGAACTCGTGCATTCAAGCAGTCATCAAACCCCAACTTTTCTTGAAACTTCTGACAAGGCCAACAGTAATAAAATCAAAATCATCAATGGTTCGATTTTTTTTTAAACGTGTCCATTCGAGCAACTTGTCAACAAAGTCCACCAAAGCCATTAATCACTTTCGAATTTAAAAAGTTGTTGTTTACTGTTATTAACTTCATGTCTTCTTCTCCATTTCCATCCCAATATCGACCACCAACTAAATTGAATTCCACAAAATGCTTGATTTCAGGTTAACACCAATGAAAGCAAATATGCAACAACACCATTAACTAACGGACTGTCAACACCTCCGCCACCCATACCGAAGCGCACGTTTCGTGGAAAATACGTTTGGAATTGCACAGCGCCAGAGGCATTAGCTTCCGGGGCATCGCCCATTAAAAGTAAACAGCCAACAAATACCAACAGCACGGTCAGCACATTCAATTTATATCAACACCAGCAACAGCAACAGCAACAACAACAACAACAACAACAACAACAACAACAGCCGGTCGTGTACTACCAAAACCACAGCGCAAATATTGACCCAGCTCAACCACTGTACGTAGATATTGAACAGCGTCAATTATACGCATCCGATGCTGGCAGTCTGGATGCAGGCGCCATATCAGATGATGACCGCATGAGTTTGGAAAATTCCGTATTCGATGAGTCGTCAGTGACATCGACACCGGTTAAGAGTTCTAATGCGGTGAAGTCTGCAGGTGGCTTTGTTGGCTTACTTGCTGGCAAGACACTCGCTGCACTAACCAACGACTTGAGCAACGCTGCCAAACGCTCTAACCGTTCATCCAGCAGCACTGTTGACTCTACATCCACCACAGCTTCATCTGGCTACGGTTCACACAGCGAACGTTTACCATCGAACTCAACGACTGCTGACTTTCGCAGTCGTTTCTCATCGGTAGACACACAATCTTCATTGGACAGCTGCTTGACAGAAAAAACCAACGACTGCTCGCTCTCCAAGGATTCCTTTAAGATGGAACGCATTCTGCTAAACGACAATATTATGGATTACAACAACCAACTTAATAATAACGAGATCCGAATGAATACTATTGGAAACAGCAACACCAACATCATCTCCACCAGCAACAGCAACATCAACAGCATCTCACCCAGCGCCAACAATAACACAAACTTCAATCAACTCGGTAATAGTCAAAAACTTCCGGCTGTACCCATGCGCAAACAATATTCCGTACCTCCGAAAATCCCTCCACCTTTGCAACCGGCAACCAATGTCTCCCAGCAGTCGCTGAGTAATGGCAGTAAGACATCATCTGTCTCTGCATCCACTTCGACATCCTCAGCTACTTCGGCCACTTCGTATGGCTCTTCCATGTCGCTGTCGACTACAACTGGAGGTGGTGGCGGCAATGCTTCCATTTCGCCAGTATCTCAACAACTAAAACGTCCAGTGCAACCACCAACACCGCCGAGTCGCAATCAGAACTCCTTCGATAGCGTGTCGGGTCCTACGTTTTTCGGCAACAATAAATTGGAGGCCGAAACAGCCGTGAAGGCTATCCAGCCACTGACCATACGTAACAAGCTGACAAAAAGCAAGCCACCGCCTATCATCTATCCAAAGTTGCATCAGCGCCAAGACTCAAATCTATCCAGCGACAGCTACTCGGTCTCCTCGAGTCCCGGTTATAATTCAAAGAATCTTATGGATACGCCACTCTTGCAGCATTCCTCACGCATAAATAAGGGTGGACCTGGCATGGTGATGCGTCATCAGGATTCGAGTGATAGCTTTGGCATGTCCAGTTCGCGCTATGGTATTGGTAGCATGGGTATTCCAGTCGCGCCACCACCGCGTAGTAGCAAAGTAAATTGCCGACAGGACTCAACTATATCCAGTGATAGCTTTAGCCAGACTTCTAGCCCCGGCTATAATACCAAGCACATGGAGGCTCCGCTATTGCCATCAGTGAAACGGTTATGTAGCGGTAAGTGGCAATCGATTTTTTTAATATATTCATTATATCTGTTCAAAAATATGTGGAGAAAAAATAATTTATTTGTTAAAAACAAGATTCTATGAAGTTTTGGTTCAATTGTTCAACTTCTTCCCTAAGGATAAGTTTCAAGAGAGTCAAATTCTATATTTTGGGGTTTTTGATTTTTTTAAGCATAACTTTTAATCAAGTCATTAAAAAACAATATCGTGGAGGTAGAATGTGGCGGTAGTCACTTACGCAACGAAAATGCAAAGTAGTTGCATGAAATTATTATACCCTGAGTAAAGGTGCTTTGGTAAAAGTAAGATATAATATACCAGTTATTTTCTTTATAAAGAATACAAATTATAAAATAATATAATTAATTACGTCAAAAGGCCTCGAATAAAGCAAATTAAAGATTGATTTCAAAATTAAACTAAAGACACAGCTTTTGGTCTCATAACAATAATAGTAATATTAATTATGACGTCACCAGTTTGCGGAGATATCAGCCTAAGCAACAAAAATGCAATATCGTTGCATGGAGTTACTACACAGTACAGGTTGGTACTTTGGCATTTTAACGAAATGAAAAATGTAACACAGCTGCAACGACGTTGAATGGAATTGTTGCTTTGTATAGATGCCACGGTAAATTCTATTTTAGTTGAAATATAAAAAAATAAATGTGACGTCATGAGAGATGCATTTGAAATACAATAAAAATTTAACGGCGTTGCGTGGAGGTATTAAACGGTTACTATAAGCAATGCGGTAAGTTTTAAAGAACGGCGTTTTTTCGCCTCATGACAAAATAAAAAAACCTTATGACGACATCAGCTTTCCGAGGAAACCACCAGATATACGCTTTCGTTGCAAAGCGCTAAGGAAATTGTTTATGTACTTTAGTCAATTTTAGTTCCTTAGATTCATATAAAAATGTACAAGAACAGAGTTAGTACACAGGGTAGAGTAAGAATTTGGTTAAGGATTTCAACAAGAATATGAACAAGGAATAGGACAAGTATTGGGAAAAGAAAAAGGAAAAGTATTGGGACAAGCATTAGGACCAGGACTAGAACAACGGTAAGCATAAGAAGAAAGACTAGAATTAGTACACAGGTTCTTACAAAGATCAGGAGGAGGATTTGGACAAGGATTAGGGCACGGATTCAAACAAGGAAAACGACAGGAGAAGGGCATGACTTGGAACATAGATTGAAACAATGATTAGGACAAGAATAAGGCATATAATAAGAGCATAGATGGAAAATAGAATTCGATTAGATAAGGATTAATACAAAAATTATCACAAGGATAAAATGAGTGTTTTCTCTATATCGTTGGCTATATCTTTTAGTGTCGATAACGTCGTTGAGCCAAAGTATTTAAGTTTCGATCTAAGTTAGGCGGGGCATGTGCAAAGAAGGTGCTCCAGGGTTTCTTGTATACCTAGTTACTTGCTTCTCCTGCAGATGTCATCCGTGGTAATACCCAGCTTCTGAGCGTTGGCCGACACAATGCAGTAACCTGTGAGGATTCCCACCAGTGTCCTGCTGTCCGTTCAGATGCGTGGCAGTATAAACGACTCCCGTTTTCCACATGCTGTATATCATGTGTAATATGATTTGCGAGATCTCGCATGCTACTTTATCTTTCCATCTACTACTTACTGCTTTTTTGGCTCTAATTTCGAGGTTTTTGCAAAATTCCTGCAGTGGAATAGCTACGAGTTCTATGAACTCTGATTCCAGCCTGACACCTTCCTTTGCTAGACCGTCTGCCATATCGTTTCCGTCAATACACCAGTAACTTGGATCTCAGAAGACACACACTCTCTTTGAAGTATTCAATGCATCTAATGCGTCTTTGCTTGCTAGGACTTTTCTGGACTTGACAGTATCTGATCACATGGATTTGATTGTCGCTTGGCTGTCAAAAAAGATTTTAGCTAAATAGTAATGAGTGCTTTTACTAAGAGCTACCTCTTCGACATTCCTGATGGCAAAAACCTCCACCTGGAAGACACTGCAGTGGTTCGATAATTTTTATCGAAAGCCTGATTTATATCGGGCTCTGCGCAATACACTACCGCTCTTACTCCCATACTCATTTTGGAGACCTCTGTGAATATGTTAACCGCTTGCTGGACCTGTTTGATACATGTGCGATAGTCGGTTCGTCCTTGAGTTTAGATATTTTGGGTTCGAGACTTGTGCTAAGGATGGTGTCGTCTGTGCTGCTAACTGCATCCTTGCCAATTCTACAGTGTCAAAAACTTTATTTGCAAAAGTTGCCAGCTGCCGCAAGACGCGAGGGTGAAAGCGATTAGAGAGAGTGAAAGGCCCCAAGTGCTGCCCAATATCTTTTTGATTGCATACAGCGCATTGGTAGCCTTTCTAACCCTCTCGTTCATATAGAGTCTCCATGTCAGTTTGTTGTCGAGTACAACTCTCAGATATTTCGTGTGAGTTTTCGGGATGAGTCGAGTGTCGTTTAATATTGGTGGTATCCACGGTGATATTTTATATTTATTCGTGAGCAATACCAGATCTGTTTTCTCTGCGTTGATACTAAGACCGACTGAGTTCGCCCATCTAAGTGCCTCTTTCAGTGAGTGCTTCATTAAAAAGCTTAATGTTGAAATACATTTTCCCACTATAATTGAGGAGCTTACATTCAAATCCAGGCAAGTCACAGGGAAAAAAAATGTTGTTTGAAATGTCATTGTTAAGCGAATATCGATCCATAAAATCCTCTTTTATAAAAATGATAAAAATCCCAGAGAAAAATGCATTAAACATTTCCTTTTCAATCAAAAGCAGACATGTCCACTGTAAATTTTCAATCAAAAACAGATAAGTCCAAGCATGTTTTCATTTGTGTAGTTTTCATTCAAATTTTAAAATTTTTTTATGTAAAAACGTTGGTATGAGTAATAAATTGTACATTTTTGCGGATTTGGGTATGCGTTCTGTAAAAAATAAAAAGTTAAAAGCAAAAACATTTTTGTTTGCTAAAAAGGACCATCAGGAGAATTCAAATTGCTTCGGCGGTTTTCCTCCGATTTCAAAAAAAAAGTATGCAGAAATCATTTAATGAGTTCCTCTAACTTTTGAAATCCCGAACGGTGGAACTTAAATATTGATTAATTTCTGACTTTTCACACAAGTCCAAATTTGAAATTGAAAATACGATTTTTTTTTTGCACTATGAGGCTATTTTTTCGCATAATATATCTTTTCCTGTGGAGCATAATTTTTCATAATTGGTTTCTTATTAAAAAATGTCTGACAAAATAAAGATGTTTTTTTTTATTTCCCAACGATCTGTGTGACTTATCTGGTTTTGAATGTAAACTCCTCAATTATCGTTCGCATAATCTGTTATTTTCGGGGCTTTCCCTTTAAGTTTTAAATATTTCGTTGACAACTAGACTCCATAGTAGGAGTGGGAGGACTTCTTTTTGGAGTGTCCCCCTACTCACTTCTCTTACCATGGTTGTAAAGCCCCACTCGGCTTGGACTCTTCTACAAATTAGTAGGTTGCCAATCCAGAGGTTAATTCCTGGTGGTCATCAGAGGTCATATATCGTACGTTATTCTTTAAGGATGGCCGTAGTTGATACATTCTTGAATGCACCTGAGATGTCTAAAAAAGCCCCTGGTGCGAGTTCTTTGTGTTGAAGTGTTTTCTCTACGCTCATGAACTACAAGGGAGTGTAGAGCTGTCTTGCAGTTCTATTAACTTCTTAAATTTTTTGAGTAAAAATGATGTTAGGCTTAATGGCCTGTCGTCCTTATATGTGATACAGGTGGATGCTAACCTGATTTTGATATACAGACTACCCTAGCATCCATATGCAGACTACAGGCACGTAGTTAAGTTTGATACATATTTTTTATACTATCTCAAGCTAGGGCATGACTTGCAAAGTGGTCGCTTTTAACATGGCTGGTAACATAACGTCTGGTCCCGGGGATTTAAATTCTAAAAAGGAATTTAAACCCCACCGAATTCTGTCTGGTGTTATTAAGTTCTACTGAGTCTGTGACGGGATTGTTTAGTCTCTCTCTGAGGCGTTAGTGTTTGAGACTTCAGTGCAGTCTGGAAAAAGTACTTTTAGAAGCACATTTAGATCTTCCTGACTGCTTTCCATCCGTTCACCATTGTCTTTTCGGAGGTGATTCTGAATGGAGAGTTTTCTGAGAGCAGCTTCCTGAGCGTTGCTGTGTTTGTAGTTTTCTCAATGCCCGAGCTGAAGTTCTTCCATGAGAATCTCTTTGCTAGCCGGACATTACTATTGAAAAATTTGAGGAACCATTTGTATTCCCCCCATATTTTTTCTTGGTCAGCTAATTTAGCCAGTTTGTAGAAATCTTGTATGTCGCATCTTTGCACTACAAGATCAAAGGTCTTATATGTTATAATAAGGATAAGAACAAGCTTAAGTCAAGGATTCGTACACAGTTTAGATAAAAAATAAGGAGAAGTATTGGGATAAGGATAGGAATTAAGATTAGAACAATATAAGGACAATTTGGATTTGAACAAGGACTAGGTTAAAAAATGGATTATGACAAAAATGAATCCTTGCAACGATTAGGCAAATTTAAAATCTATGTGGTCGTCTGACTTTCTGCATAGTCTGGTACCCAGGGCCTTAGCAAATATGCCATAAAGGCATTATTGTGGAAAACTTTCCGGTCCATTTTTCTTTAAAAGATATATTTTAAAGATCATTGAGTTGAAAGATTTTCCTGGCCAAAAAATGGTCTTGAAGCGATTTTTAGGTCACCACTGAAGCGGGAGGGAGTTGAATTGTCAACAAAAGTTTTTTAACACATTTTTTCACTCAACACATACAAAATTAAGTAAGTTAGCGGGAGAGGGAGGTTTCTTCATTCAAACTTCAAGAGTGAATAATATTAATAAGTACCACTCTACTGTTCAACTTTTGATTGTAAATATTTCTCTTCTGCAGTGCCGGCGCCAATTGTTTGCAAACAGAAGCTACAAAACGAAACCATTGAAGAAACGGAACAATCCTTGCCAGTTTCACCGTTAACGAAATGTGTTTCCACTCCTGCCAGTCTGCAGACTATTGTACGTTTTCAGAATGGTGCGCCCAATACAATGTCACTGCAGCATCGGGTAAGCAAGCAGCTGCCAACTTTTCAAATTTCACGTCCTTACTTTTCCCTGACTATTTCGTAGATTATCAACCGCCGTAAGAGCTCGAATCCGTATATTACGAATGGACGCTTAAATTTCCGCTTCTACCAAATTCTAATCAATGCTTTTGCTCTGCTAGCCATAGCAGGTAGCTTAGCTGCGTACTTTAGGGCTTATCCGCCACAAGTAAAGGTTGTCAATAAAACTATTATCAATACAATACGCGTTGAAGAGGTCTCAGGATTTGGCAAAAATCCTGCACCGGGTACTTGTCTGCCAATCATTGTTAGGTTCTGCCATGGTCCGCAGATTCCTTACAACTATACTGTTTTTCCTAATTATATCGGACACTTTGGACAGCTGGAAACGCAGGTGGTGAGTTCTATGGTAGCGTCCATCCTTTTACTTTTTGCTTATGCATTTGTCTTTTTAAGGATTTGGATGCCTACGAGGCATTGGTTGATGTGCGCTGCTACGAGTTAGTTTCACTATTTCTCTGTACACTTTTTGTGCCGAAATGTGGCACCACTGGCTCAACTGTGCCGCCTTGTAAGACGCTGTGCACTGAAACAATGCGACGTTGTGGTTTCTTTTTCGATGTTTTTGGACTAAGTCTACCGGAATATTTGAACTGTAAGCTTTTTAAGGACTTTGAGAATCCCGAAGAGTGCGTGGGCTTGGAACAGGTGCGTGATGTCATGATAGCTGCCAGCAATCCAGTCTGCAACGGTTTCCAATGCGATCAAGCACGTTGTATACCCAACGACTATGTCTGCGATGGTCATCTAGACTGCATGGATCAAACGGATGAGTCCAACTGTAAGCTTTGCGAAGCGGACTCCATCTACTGTGGTGATAATCGCTGTATGAGCTCGAAACATATTTGCGATGGTATCGTAGACTGCCCTTACGGACAAGATGAACGCAATTGCAGTGAGTATTTCTAAACTATTTGTAACGTAACCTATCTTAAACAAATCCATATGAAATTCCAGTACGTCTCAGTGAACGAAATGGTGATCTGGGCAAAGGCGTCTTGGAAGTATTCCGCATCAAGACGCATGAATGGACTCCAGCTTGTGTCAAAAATTGGGATCGTTCTGTATCACCAACAGCTGTTTGTTCCATGTTAGGCTACAACTCCGTGAATGCCACTAGCGTGGTCACTCAGCGTACTCATCGGCCTCTTCTGACTTCTGTGAATGTCTCCACAGATATTTGGAAAATGTATGCGAAGAAACGTTCGAACCTTATGCAAGAGTTTGCCAGTTGTAAGCCTGAGGAAGACTATCCGATTGCAGAGCTAACATGCGCCAATTATGGTGAGTCTCTGACTATTGTTGCAGTTTTATGATTTATAAATCATTGTAATTATCTGTAAACAGAATGTGGAAAAGTCAAACGCCGACGCCATAAGCCAGCACGACGCATTATTGGTGGCACCCAAGCTAATCCTGGATCATGGCCTTTTCTGGCCGCTATACTAGGTGGACCGGAAAAGATATTTTACTGTGCTGGAGTTTTAATTTCGGATCAATGGGTACTCACGGCATCACACTGCATAGGAAAGTAAGTACCGATGGTCTCAACAAACTCATCGCATTTAATTAATATAAACTTAATTAATATAAAATATATATATTCTTTTCAGTCACACCGTCATAGACCTGGAAGATTGGACCATACAGCTGGGTGTGACGCGTCGCAATTCTTTTACTTACTCAGGGCAAAAGGTGAAGGTCAAAACAGTCATACCTCATCCGCTCTACAATACGCAGATAGCACACGATAACGATATTGCATTGTTTCAAGTAAGATTCTTTGACATTTAAAGTTGTAAGTGAACTAATCTACTGATTTATGACTTTTATGATTAGCTCGCCCAACGTGTCTCTTTTCATGAACATTTGCTACCAGTATGTCTTCCACCGCCAGGGTTAAAGCAAATTAAGTCGGAACAGCTGTGCACGGTCATTGGTTGGGGAAAACGTGAAGATAATGATCGTGAGTTGTTATTCTGAATAATTGGTTCTTGTTGTTAATCCTTAAAATTATTTGCAGCTAAGGCTACTTATGAACCTATTGTGAACGAGGTACAGGTTCCAGTTATAAGACGACAGCAGTGTGATGAGTGGCTTGACAATCTAACGGTATCTGATGGCATGATTTGTGCAGGCTTCGAAGAAGGTGGCAAGGATGCATGTCAGGTAAGAAAATGAAACCAACGTTATGAAATTCGATACTAAAATTTTTATCGTAAAAATAAAGATCAAGTTGGAAAAAGAGCCAAATCGGATAAATGATACTACTAAAAATGTATCTTTACACTTGAAAATTTCATATAAGCTTTGATTTTAAAAGAGCACTCCGAGCTGCCTCCCTCTCATACAAAATGATGCCATGAAACTGCAAAATCTTTTAAAAAATCTATAAAAAATCAATTTATCAATTTTACTTACTTTTTTAGCTGGCAATCCTTGGTCGGTTTTGGCTTCAGCTAAAAATTTGATCCAGCCTCTTTTGCTATGCGCTTGCTGTCGCCAGTTAGAAACTCCAACCATCGTCAGGTTATCTAATGCTTGGTCTTTTCAACACATATGTGGTCTTCCACACCACTCTTCCACCGCCGCTGGGCACCAAATTGAATAATTATTTAGCTGGAGCGTCGTCGTTCATTCTCGCAACATGACATAACCAATGAAGCCGCTCAATTTTTATGCGCTTGACGGTATCAATGCCGGCATATAGCTCATACAGCACATAATTTCATCTTATTCGGTACCGGCATTAACGCAGATTGTACCATAGATATTGTGAAGGATTTTTCTCACGAGCGATGATTATTGACTTATAGAGCGTCAGTTTTGTTCGTCGAGAGGGAGCTCTGCTTCTCAACTTCCTACTGAGCCCAAAGTAACACCTGTTGGCAAGAGTTATCCTTCGTTTTATCTCAATACTGATATTGTTGGAGGAGGTTATACTGGATCCCAGGCAAACGAAGTCCTTCACTACCTCAAAGTAGGTGTTATCAGCAGTGACGTTGCTTACAAGAAGCAGGGACTGTTTATTTGTGATACAAGATACTTGGTTTTATCTGCATTCACTGACCCATTCGATTTCACTCTTTTTCTAGCCTGGAGAATGCTGCACTGACTTCGCGCGTATTGTGACCAATGATGTCGATATCATCTGCATACGCCAGCAGCATAACACTCTTATAGAAAATTGTGCCGCTGCGTCTCAGGTTAGCAGCTTAGATGATCTTCTCCATTACTATATTAAAGAAGTCGCACGATAAGGAATCACCTTGTCTGAAACCTCGCTTGGTATCGAACGGAAGGGAGAGGTCCTTCCCAATTTTCACTGCACTGCTGGCGTTGTTCAGTGTCATCCTGCAAATACATATTAGGTGACTCCTTATTGGACTGTCGAAGGCGGCTTTGAAATCGACAAAAAGATGGTGTGTGTCGATTTGTTTTTCGAGGGTCTTTTCTAAGATTTGTCGGAATGTGAAGATCTGGTCAATGGTGGACTTTCCAGGTCTAAAGCCATACTGATAAGATCCAATCAGTTGGTTAACAATGGGCTTAAGTCTTTCACACAATACGCTCGACAGGACCTTATATGCGATATTAAGAAGGCTAATCACATCGCCTTTATTGTGGATTGGGCAGAGCACACTGACGTTCCAATCATCTGGAATGCATTCTTCCAACCATATTCTGCATAGAAGTCTGAATGCACTTAAACAGAACTTCGCCACCAGTCTTAAAAAGATCAGTCGGTAGGCCATCGGCTCCTGCAGCTTTGTTGTTTTTAAGCCAAGCTATAGCGGTTAAGACCTCATTTTAGTCGGGCAGCGGAACTTCAACGCTGTCTTCCATAATTGCGGTTTCCTTCCGGGATATCATCTCCACTGGCGGGATTGTTGTCAGCGTCACCATTTAAAAGACAAGATAAGTGCTCCCTCCATAACATCAGTAAACTCTGGATATCTGTCACTAGATTCCCATTATCATCCTTGCAGGAAGAGGCTCCGGTCTTAAAACCATTTAATTGCACACATTTAATTGCACACTCAATTGCTCACAATAAGCTCGCTAAAAGTCCTTTTTAAGGGCTAAAATTAATTCAGATAATGAATATCTACAGCCAAGTCAAATTTTTCATGTGGACCAAAAATAAATTATAATCAGTTAAAATAAAAAAATAATGAAGTTATATGGTGGCCAGCATATTTTAAGTCAAAAGCATATTCTTGAAAAAACAATTTTTGCACGCGGCCCCGGTAAGCGTGTCTAACTGTCAACCCAGAGGTCTCTGATTCGAATCCTGGCCAGGTTCTACGCTTTAAGCTTTTATTAGTTCATTCCTTATTTTTAATCAACTGAAATTAAAAATTCTTCAATGTAAAGGAATTTAGAACTTTTTGGTGATGGTATAAATGTTGTGGATTGGGTTGCTCGATAACTTGAATTGACTTGAGGTGAAGGCATAGCACTTGCCTCAGATTCAAATTGGCATGTTGATTTAGCTCGCCGTCACACATAGAACTGCTACACTTGTCTTACTTGATTGACTCTTCTTTCCTACTTATCTGTCACCCCATTTTCGAACCAAGGCAGAGTTAATGAATAGGTTTAACAGCTGAAATCCTTGGTTCAAAGATAAAAAAAAGGTTTTTAAAAAGAGGAGAAATTTCTGTAATTCAAAGATGTGATCTTTTAAGCAAATACTCAATAACTTACTTATTTAGAGCTTCCAACCGTAGATCAGTTTTTACCTCTTCAAAAATTTTGCGCCAGCCAATTCCGTCGTGCGCTTGCTAGCGTCAATAGATATTCCAAGCAACGTCAGGTTGGCCAACGCTTCGTCAGAGATTTGGGCATCCTAGTCTTCGTTGATCATCACCAGGCACAAATCGACTATATTTTTCACTGGATCGTCGTCTTCCTAATCATGACCTAACTATCGAAATAGCTCAATTTTGCGCTTGACTAGCTTTGTATTTCGATCTTCTTGGCGTACAACACAACTTATACAGTTCATCATACCATTAAATTCTGAACTCTCCATTGACGCAGATTGAACCAACGATTTTACCAAGGATTTTTGTCTCGAACGCTTCCAAAGTCCTTCGTCAGAGTTACTCAACGTCCAAGTTGGTGCTGCATATAGTAAGATGGGCATGATAAGGCCATCCGTTAAGTTAACCTTTGTCTGTTATTCATGCTGATATTGTTCTTAAACACATCAGCCAGTAGTTCTTATCACTGCGGCCTAGCTATAGATTTTTTTGTCAGTGTCGACATTCAAAAGTAAAGAGAAGTGTTCCCTCCACGACATCAGTGTACTTTGGATATCTGTCACTAGATTCATATTTGCGACCTTGCAAAGCCCCGGCCTTAAAACCATCGACAAGGCGCCTTATTTTTTCGAAAAATTTGCAAGCCTCATTTCTGTTGCCATCTCAATTTTCTCGCACTCATGTTTTTCAGCCTCTCGCTTTTGTCGATTGAAAGGTCTCTCTTCCCTACTCTTCTCACTCAACAACAGCATGATTTATAACCGACTGCAGGGTGGCTTTGCAGACGAAGTCCTTCTCTGTAATGGCGTCAAAACACTCTTCATCGTTCAACTGTTTTCATCGAGGGCGGCGATAGCCCATCACTTCTTGGGCAGTCTTACGCATTGAGTAGGATATGAACGTTGACTGCGCGTATATATTGTCGGTTTAAGCGGGAGTGAGATTCGAGTAGCGAAAGCTTCGGCTGTTTATTTTGGTTGCCACTTGTCTACACGGAGAGAATTGTGTGCAGAAATTATGCGCTACGGGCACAACTTATGCACAAATTGTTCACGAAAAATGACCAAGAACAGTTGTTCATAATCTATGCACACTTGTTCATAACTTAAGTTCAGCACTATGAGCATGTTTTATGAACAACTGGGCATAGATTGTGAACAACATTTTCATAGATTCTGAACAACTGGGAAAAGACTATGAACAACTGGGCATATTTTATGAACAACTGGACATAGTTTATGAACAACTATGCACAGGTTATGAACAACTATGCATATGTTATGAACAACTGGGCATAGGTTATGAACAACTGTGCATAGGTTATGAACATAATTTTCATAGATTGTGAACAAATAGGAAAACATATTTACACCTCCTGCTAATATTAAAGAAACTAAATTTAATTTTGTTTTCAAATGTCTTTATTTCAAAGTACAATTGCTTAATAACTAATATTATATACATCGTATATTATATACATATTAAAATTCAATAAATCATATACTTCAGTATTAACATGTTTATTTTATATAATTTATAAAGTCATTGATTTTTTTACATTTCTATAAAATTCTTATCATAAAACATAGTCTAGTGCTTAATATTGGATGAAGCTCAAAGGGTTTAGGAAATTCAATTTCTGTAATGGATTTTAATACATAATTTTCTGTTCTTTCCCCAATAATATAAGCATAATAATGCAAATCAAAATTTTTAATTTTGTATTCATTAAGTAATAAATATGTGGCGTCTTCTAATAAAATTATATCGACAATACTATAACACACTCTTAAGAATGAACACTTAGGAATGATCAAAAATGGTTGAAAATTTATGTTCTTGCTCACACAAAATTCTTTACGCTTGCTTATAGTACTTTGGTCAGCAGCGCTGTTTATTTCAACGACGATGGAATTCCTAGCGTCGCCTGTGCTAACCTTCCACGTCTGTTTCTCAATTGTTTTTCTTGCCACAGGCTTAAAAATTGCTGCCAGCACCTTCGAGACTTCAATTAATTAAATCTGAATTAAAAGTAAAAAAATAAACAGAAATGTATTAAAAAAAGTATATTGTCTAGCAACATCCACATGGTCTCACATTTTTGTATGAAGTGTCAATGCAGATTTCTAAAACTTCAATGTATGTACACTATTTCGTCATTAAAAAACCATCGTTAAATGTCATAACTGCAGTGATAAATATATGATAATAACTCAATACTTACCTCTGGTTTTTTTTATTTACACAATTATATATTTCTAAATAATATTAAATGATTTATAACACACTACTGTCGCTTCTAAACACAACCAGCACTCTTGACGCAAAGAACATAAGTGAAACTAACTTGCAATTAATGCATACTCATTATCCATATGTGTACGCATTGTTCATAATCTATGCAAAAATGGGCACAACTTATGAACAAGATACACACATATCAAAATGTTGGGCAAAATCTATGCACAAGTAGGCATAACTCATGAACAATAAGTGTTGATAGTCGTTCATGCACAATGTTCATATATTATGATCAATAGAGTTTAATTTTCAAATAATTAAGCTATGAACAATGTTCACAAACTGTGCACATTTTTTGTGTATAACTTATGCACAATTTTAATAGATTGTGCAGAATTTATGATTATTAGGCATAATTTATGCGCAAAGCTGCATATTCAAAAATGTACCTAAACATTTTATAGTTATGAACAGCTTGTGCATTAATAATGCACAACAGTTTTCTCCGTGTAGCTTTCTCTGTGTAGCATTGCGAGCACTTTCAGTTGCGCACAGACCTGTGCGGGTCTTGGCTGCAACAAGATAATGACCCGAGACTATGTTGGCACCACGTACTTGCGTGCGTCTAGTTCACTGAAAATATGCCTTCAGGCAATCAAAACGCAATAAATTTGGGTTATCAGGAGATAGTCAAGTGGAGCATCTGAATATCAAAATGATGGCATCCAGTGCTACTAACGACCATGTTTCGTGCTGCGGTGATGTCAATTAACAACATTCCGTTATTCATTGAATCTTTTTTTGGTCTCGTCATCTTTTCTTCTGTCTGATAGAGCGCACATATAAGACTGATATTGAATTAAATAAGTTAAAGAATTTAACCTTGAAACGAATTAAGGCAATTATGGGTAATAAATAGGAATTTATTCCATTTCTTCACACTTTAAATAAATTATACAAATAAACCTTGTTTTCACTGATCGCCTACTTTAAACAAATTTCTCTGGTTTCATACACGCTTTTTATTAAGGACTGAGGTCAAATTACTAATTGAATTATTTTTATAGGGTGACTCCGGCGGACCTCTACTTTGTCCATATCCTGGAGAAAAGGATAAATGGTACGTTGGTGGAATTGTCTCATGGGGCATAAGATGCGCCCATCCAAAGTTACCTGGTGTCTATGCTAACGTCATCAAATATATACCCTGGATTCACGAGCAGATACAAAAATACACGAAACCCAGCAAAGAGGAGGAGAAAATTTCTAAATTTCGGAATGTGCCGGGTGGTGGTGCGGGTACAACGCTCAACATATCACCCGGAGCAAGTCCCTTCAAAAGTAACAGTAGTAAAAAACACTATGGCAGCAACAGCAACCAGAATCGCAGTCCCATGGACGTCGATTATTATGGTAGTTATGAGAAATCTTAAGGCACGGCGAAATAATGTCGAAAAGTGTTATTTTTATATTCTTATATCATCTGTATTGGGTCAAAAGCAGAAATTTACTTTTTTAATAATAATTTGAAACCATCCAAAAAATATTTTATAGCTTAAGTAAAATTTAGACTAAGACAGATGTTAGTTGTTGATCCTTAAGTAGAGGGAAAGAAAATGAAAAAAAAAACAAAAGCAAAACTAAAAACTAAAAGTAAATCTGCTATAAAAACAAAAAAACAAAAATTTGAATGCATCATATCTGAAAAATGAAAACACTCCCACTATAAAAGTCATTATTATACATACAGTTTTAGATATACAGAATATAGGCTGGCAAGTGAAGCTGGTTTTTTTTTGCTACCACCCACAAGTTGTATGATCAAAAATACAGTGGCTCAACATAATCAATTGTCAATTTTATGAATTTACGAACTTGCGTTTTATAATGCGATGTAACGAAAACACTTAAGTATCTAATGATATCATCTAAATATTTATCAATTCAATGTACCATATCCTGAAACACATCAATTATATATTCACAACTTTAAATTATTTACTAAAAAAACTTGAGATCAATTGAGAGAACTTAACTCAACTGTCAATTCTACTTTTCTTTCAAATCTTCTGTAGCAAACTAATGTATCTTATTGCGTTTTATTTAATGTCAAAATTAGAGTTACGGGAAAAATTATTGTTGAACTGTCTTTTTGATTTAAGAAGATTTAAAAATGATTTGATTTTCTTTCATGTGATGCGAAACATGGACATATCATAAGAAATTTTTTATTATAACAATTTTTTTTTGTGATGCAGATGATGTTCGCTCCAGACGGATAAATATTTTTTGGACATTTAACAAATTCATATTTTCATCAATTTTTATTACATATGTAAAAAAAATTATATTTATTTTGCAGTTTCTATGCGGACAACTTCTATTTATCTGTTTCCTTAATTTGTTCATAATAACTTGACTTTGATTCTTTTTAAATTTTGACCACCAGGCATTTTTCCAACTTGCGGACAACTTCTATTTATCTGTTTCCTTTATTTGTTCATAATAACTTGACTTTGATTCTTTTTAAATTTTGACCACCAGGCATTTTTCCAACTTGCAACTTCCGAAATGGAGGTGGCATTTTTTGATCTGTCACTTCATTGTCTTTAACAATTGGTTGCAATTATTTTCGAGTACGGTAATGCTTTTCGAACTAAAACTTGCAAATAATTAAGCTTTATTTTTCCTATCAGACCAAACGAGTTAATTAATTTTTAAACAAAGCTCCCAAATGTTTTTTTTTAGAATTTAATATAGAATACGAAAATCAACGATTCGAAGAATTTTGTCCGCTCTAGCATACATGTTAAAAAGCTATTGCAGCTAAACATTAGTTTATTAAAGGCTTTTTTTAAATGGTTTATAAAGATAATTTAAAGGGAAGAAAACTAAAAATTCAAAAACTTTTGGGGCAAAATGAGGCTGCATATTGATAAGCCCAAAGCAACGTTGAGAAAAGCTTGCTCTGAAATGGAAATATTTGCAAAGATTACTTAAATTGATAAAGCTTTTTTAAGACGTTTGTATATTTCACAAAAATCACTGTAAATCAGCAATTTTTTAATCAATTTCAGAAAATTTTGATGTTTTTAAAGAAGACTTGACAAACACCCTACTTAGAATCTAGGAATGAAACAAAAACAAAAAGGTGATTATTCTCTTTACGTTTTATCTTATCATAACATATCTCTGCAAGTATGACCAAACTTAATAGCTGTTTGGAGAGAAAATAAAATATCCTTCAAGTTATTAGTGCAAAAGTTTTTCTAAAGTCACAAATAAAAATGTTATGAGCATGCCCATTACCTCAAAATGATTGAGTCCTGCAAAAACAAACGTGTAAGACAATGTCAGAGTTCAAGCATTGCAACGTAATAATTAACGTCTTATAACGAAATTTTATCGAAATCTGAATATTAAGTGTGTTAATCTAAACTTGACTTTCCGATGGAGAGAATGTATAACTTTAACACTTGTAACTTTGGTTGTTTTTTCCAGAAAATTGACTTTACATTTTTTTTTATTTGTTATAGCTATATTTTCAAACTCAAGGTGCTCATTAGTTGTGAATTTATGATATAGTAAGTTGTAACAGAGAACTTCAAGGACATTTAATTTCATTTAGTACTCGGCTTAGAGTTGACATGTCTATAGAGTGCAAAGTAATGACATCCATGTTTTCAAATTTTCTGCTTCTAGCTGCTATACATTTTTTTGCTGGCATTGGTAGCAGTAGTGCACTTTATGACAACCTAAAGAAGCTACTGAAATTAGGTCTCTTCCCGTACTCCTTAAGTTTTAGTCCAATTTAACAGTTTTAGTCCGAGAAGCGTTCCAGCACACGAAAAAATGGTAAAAGAGAGTGCAATCGAGAGAGTAAAACATTTCTCCTCCTTGTCAAAAGTTGCAAGTTTTAGTCCGAGAAATTTCTTCGGGTAAAAATGGTAAAAGACCACCTCTGTCCCAGCCCCAAAAATTATCGAAAAAAAAAAAATGTATAGACCACTTGAAAGGGCTTAATTTGCACCTTCAGAATATGTAAATTTTATAATTTGCACCCTTATAGTTTTTGAAATAAATTAGATTGAAAATGGAGTATATGATGCAATTTTTAAACTGTCATATCTCGCTTAAAAATGCATATTTCAAAGTGCACCTTGGCCCGAAAATTTGCAATTTTGTTATTCTAATTTGCACCTTCGTTAAAATAGTAGAAAATTAATCGGTTCTTCGTAAATAATGTAAAAATACGTAAATCGCATGGATGTCAACCATCGTAGGGGGGTGTATTTTTTTATTTTTATTTGTCAATTAATTTGAACGAATGGCGCCAGGCACACTTCATTGTGACCCCATCACAAAAAAGTCCCTAGTGAAATGCGCGGCGCGCGCGTGTCACTTATACGACGCATGCGCAGAATGAGCTATCGAATTAAAACATTTTATTTTGCATTTTCAGAAAAATTCGATGTATTTTTCGCTTGTTCTCAATGGTGCAAATTAGAGGAGTAAAGTTGCAAATTATTGACGCAAGGTGCACATCGAAATATCAATTAATTACCGAGATATGAGCATTTGAATTTTGCAAACTTTGACATTTTTTTTTGCAAAAAGTACGAGGGTGCAAATTCTAAAATGCTTATATTCAGAAGGTGCAAATTGAGCCCTTTTGAATGGTATATATACTTTTTTTTTTTGGATCATTTTTGGGGCTGGGACAGAGGTGGTTGGTAAAAGTGTCAAACAGCTTAAAATCAGCTGTTTACAAAAAAGCCAAGAAGTTGCGATACATCAAAACTTCTTTGAAACTATTAAAATGGAACCCAGAAACGTGGGAAAATGTGTAAAAACTAATATAAATTCTTAACTTGAGAATTAATTTCAATATTATTAAAAATCTTAGGCATTTCGTCTGCAATGCCGGTGCTTCACATCAAGGCAATGCTGGACAAACTGTCTTATTTGACAGTTTTTACAATTTTAGTTCGAGAAGCGTTCCCGTACTTTTTTGTGTTTTTCTCTATTTTCAAAAGATTCTTTCTCATTTTCAGACTTTTGACAGTTTTACCACTTTTAGTCCAAAAAGTACGGGAACAGACCTATTAATTTATCGGCTTCTAGCTGCCTAAAAAATTAGATTAAAAGTACTTAACCTCATTTTGAAGTACATTTTCAAATTGTATAATATCTATGTAATAGTGTCTCATCTGTGAATTCAACACTTGATAAAATTTTTTTACCTTTGGCATCATCGTAATATAGTGCCAACAATAAATCTTAAAAAAATAAATTCGCACAGAGTTTTGATTAGAATAATCTATCCCTGCAAACATTTGGAAGACGATTGCAAGTTTGGTTGATTTGGCGACGCTTTTCAATCGCCGTAGCGATGATTGCGCTATTTTTAAAAAAATTTCAAAATCTTCCTTCACTCAATCTTTGGAAGATGAACGCTTTTCGATCGCCCAAGGGATGAATGCGCAATTCAAAATCTTCATTCGCTCATTCTAGATTCGATTGTTGTAAGATGGTTTTTTTAAAAGTTTTCAAAATCTATCATTGGAATATGAAGCAGGTTCTGAAAAATCGTTAAAAATAATAAAAAGTTGAACTTGTAAAAAAATTCATTGAATTGGGAAGGACAATATCTGTCCAGCCCGCTAGCTTAAACTTACAACAACTTCTAACGTTTAACAGCGATGCTTCGCAACAAATCGCTGAACAGCCCTAAAAGCGATTTGTTTGACACTCTTGTCGGCGAATCGCTTAAAGTTATCTTTACTTTCTAAATCGTTAAAAATGAAAGTTTTTAAATTTAACATTATAAAAAAAGTATTTTATATATTTAAAAAAACTTTTCTGTGCATTTTTAAGTAGCAAATATTAAAAAAAAATTAAAGTTTGACAACTTTGGTTCCTACTGATGAACCAGAAGAAGACGTTCAGTTGATGTCAATTTTTATACAGAATATCATGCACTTCGATTTTTTAAAATCCATTGAGTAGATGCCAAGATTTTTATTGATGAGCTCCAAAAATATAGTTTTGAAAAAAAAACACGTTTAAAGTTTTTTTACATGTTTTTATTTCTACGCGTTTACGCGTTAAGAATTTGTGTATAACCTTTTTCAAGGCCGAATTTTACAAAGGACAGTATTTTTATAATGTTATAGAACATTTTTATGGAAAAAATTACTTTGCTTTTTCTCAGATTTAGGAAGTTAAGGTCACTTTAGAATTCTCTTAGCGATTTGTTGGCGAATCTTTCCTGCAAATCGCTTTTATGGCCTCAGCTGCTTACATTCGGCGATAACCGAATGACTCTCAAAAAAGCTGACTGGCTATTGACTTATCTTCCAAGCTTTTCGCTTGAGATGCTCAGGCGTTTGAAAATATTTGCATAGTAAGGGCATAAACTTGAAATTGTAAAAAAATTTAACGCCATTATTTTCAAAATTGTCTAATTAGCAGGAAAAAGTTAACTCTTTACTTGCAAGTTTATCAATACTCTAAGCTTGAGAGGAGATTGAAAGTGCACCTAATCTAAGATCGTCGTTAATAGCATACATTTTCACAAGAAAAGCGGCAGTGTTGTGGCAGGGCAGAAATTGTGATGTTTTTAAAAAAGTTTTTGCCTAAAACTATACTTTTTTTATGGAAAATAAAGAGGTGTTCTTTTGATATTCAAAGAAAAATATCATTTTTTGAAATAAATGATCGGATGTTTATTTCATAATAAAGAGGAAGGTATGCCGTTAATAATGAAAAACAACATCCGTCAAATAGCCACCACGACCACGCTTACAGGACCATATCCTTTTCATGAAATTTTCCATAACAAAATCGCAAAGTGGGTGCCCTATGTCCTCGATAGACTCACGAATTCCATCTTTGAGGTCTTGAATCTACGCTGGACTGTTGGCGTAGACCTTATCTTTCACGTGGCTCAAAAGGAAGAAGTAGCAAGGTGTTAAATTACAAGATCTTGGTGGCCAATTGTGATCACCTCTTCGAAAGATAACACGGTGCGGAAACTTTTCCCGCAAAAGATCAATGGTTTCGTTGCTTGTGTGGCACGTAGTGCCGTCTTGTTGAAAGTAAACGTTGTCCAGATCAATACCATCCAACTCCGGCCATAAACAATCATTAATCATCTCTCGATAGCGCAATCCATTCACCGTAACTGTTGAACCAACCTCATTTTCGAAAAAGTATGGCCCAATGACCCCGCCGGACCATAAACCGCAGCAAACAATCACACGTTGAGTATGGAGAGGCTTCTCAACAATAACTCTTGGGTTTTCCGAACCCCAGATGCGACAATTTTGCTTGTTGACGTAGCCATCGAGGAGGAAATTAGCCCCATCAGTCAAGATGATGTTTCGATCGAATTGCGGATCATTTTCATGCATTTCAAGGACCCAATCAGCAAAGACACAACGTTGTTGATGATCGGCCGGCTTGACTTCTTGAGTTAACTGAACTTTAAGAACCTAAGACCCAAGTCTTTATGCAAAATACGACGACAAAAGAACGACGAGGAATGTACAAACCTGGGTTTTCTTCAACACTTTGGGCTACAGCAGCAATATTCTCAGTTGTTCTTAAGCGACGTGCACGGGTTTTATTCTTCACAACACTAACTTGTCCCAACAGCTCGAATTTGTTCACCAATTTCTGTATTGCAGTCCGACCAGGTGCTTGACGACGACCAAAAAATGCTTTAGTTTTGCGAACTGTGACTGCAAAATTTTCACCATTTTTGTAGTGAATTTTTATAATTTCAATGCGTTGTTGAAGCGTGTATCGTTCCATTTTTAGTAATGGCGTAGTTTCTACTTCTCAAATGTCAAAAAATAACAGCTTCAAAAGTGACAGCTACCGACATAGCGGGCTATTCAAAATAACACCTCTTATTGGAAAACCTCATGTTTAGGTAATAGAGTTATCTTTGAGTTATTTTTCAGCTAGAAAGAATAATAAGAATCAAGCTCATGAAATAGTAATTTACCCTGTAAAAGTGTGCGAAAATATACCCATTTCCCCCTCTCAAACGATTTTTTGCTCAACTCGACCTACTCCTTCACCTCCGTAAATATATGCAGTCCTACTCCGGAATATTTTCCCAATACTTTAAATAAAAAGTAATCTTTCATACCGTAGTTATAAATGGTAAAATGCATGTGAAAAGTTTCAGAGCACTTTCATGTCTTCTATTTTGCTAGTGCCACGCCCAGTCGTCGAATTTCCAAAATTTTTGGCATGACTATTGGTAGTGACTAAATTTCAAAAGATTAGTTCATAAGTTGTCCACAAGTATATACAATTTTGTTGTTTATAAGGTGGGCATGATAGGAGAAAAATTACGCACATTTTTTAATACACGCTTGTTTATATTAAGTTTATGCCGTAAAATTAAATTTCTGAACCAAAGTGATCTACCAAGCACTAAATATCATTAACAAACATTTAAAAGACGTAAACTGTAAGCTCTTACAATGGCGGTACACATTTTTTTCTCTCTTCTAAAAGTCCCTTTCTTCTAACTCTCTTTTCTAACAGAAATGCCTTCATTTTATTTAAACTATCTATTGATAAGAACTATATCGCTACCTTATTTAATCAATATTTAACCACTTCACAAAAAACAGGTTATGGTTTTTGTTACTTTATAACAATATATTTGTGTACTTTGTATTTCATTAAAAATAGTTTTTCTCACAACTTCAACGAGCACATACTTTATAATACATTCTATAAACTTCTGAACGCAAACTTCTGATAAATTGTTTTCACTAAGTTTGGATGCTGCACAGTACCATAGTATTTTTTAAAAGCCAACTGCATGACTCGATTTTAGTTTCTGTTTAGTTCAAATATGCTTGTATCTAAGTTTTTGCTTGTATCTACAATTTTATAATTAAGATAACTTTTTGGATTTTATGTACTCGTAGGCGATTGGGTTGTATATTACTGAAATTTGTTAAATTGCGTTAAATATTTGAGGTCATACTTTTTGATAGCAATATTTGGAAATTTATTTATCAATTTTACAATAACAAGATCGAACCTGGAGCTTGAAATGGTTTGAGATGAGTATAAATTGCTCAATTGTAATCATTGATTGTAATGAATTAAAACTCTTAGGCTGATCGCATAGTGACGGCCGAATCAGGCAGACAGACAGACAGGCAGGCAGGCCAACCCGCTCTACAAATAAACACCGCGTAGTGAAAGCAGATCATATCATATCAGATCAGATCAGATTGAGGAAATAACTTTTTTTTATTTTCTTTAACTGACTTCATGGTAATCAGCTTCGTTTTGCTTATTGAAAAAACAAAAAAAAAGGCAAAATTGCACGTATTTGTCAACAAAAAAAAACAACCCTCGCTCTATCATGTGCGCCGACTCAGCCGCTACTGTTGTTTGTATGGGTGTTCTTTTCGTATCTATTCTGTTGTTTATGTTGTCTATTTTCTGTTGTTTTGATTATTTTTCCACTTAAAAGATGACGATCACCAACAACATCAACATAGGTGCACAAGAAGAAATATGTACAAACTTCACACTCGTTGCTATGTTGTATTTTTATCATAAAATATCCACGTGCGCTGATGCTTATTAAGTTTGCGTGTGTGTTTCGTTAAACGAAAAAATAATAAATAGAAAATGCATAAAATATTGTTCAAATCAGATCAAATTGAAAAATAACTTTTTTTATTTTGGTCAATATAAATAACTGGTCAATCAGTTTCGTTTTGTTTCAGTGCGACATATGTAGTTTGTTTTTTTCGCATTTCTTTTGTTATTAATGCATCTCCACGAAAAATTTACCAACAACAGCAGCGACGCAAAACATTCACTGAAAAGATGACGATCGCCAACAACAACAACATAGATGCACAAAAACAATCACTGCTGTCGATTTCACGCACTTGTCGCCAAAAAAAAAACAACCCTCACTCTATCATGTGCGCCGACTCAGTGGCTGCTGTTGTTTGTGTGTGTGCTCAAGAACAAAAACAAAATTCACACTCGTTGCTATGTTGTGTTTGCATGGTGTTGTTTTTGTGTTTTTTTTTTTATAATATATGCACGTATTTATTAAAAATATACAAAAAAACCAAAATAAATATCAAATGCATAAAATATGTATTCTTTCTTGCGTTAAAAAATTGTTTTCTTCAAACATTAACAAAAATTAGACAAACATGCTAAACCAGCAGCAGGAAACCAGGACTGACCTGTTTACCTGCTGAACCTGCTATGGTCTGCCTGCCGTCACTATGCGGACTTCGAGCAGATTTCTATGAAAATGTATGAAGCCACTTCTCTCGCTGTAGTGCCTGCCTGCCTGCCTGACTGTCTGTCTGCCTGATTCGGCCGTCACTATGCGATCAGCCTTACTCAAAATCAGCAATACGCAGAATTTTCAAAACCAAAAATGCTGTAGATCATTTTTGATCTACATATTCATACATATTATTTTTTGATCATTTTGACATATAGATGTCACATGTGATCTACTAATTGAACGTGATTGAGAAGCTTTTTTTATGAAAATTGTAATATTCTATTCCCTTTAATGCGATCAAATGTATAATTCAACAAATTAATTCCAAATATTATTAAACAAAAAAAATAAACAAATTTAAATTAATCAATAAATTAATTCCAAATACTATTAAAAAACAAAAATGTTTTACAATAATTTTTCACAATGCCTAAACTTGTTATTAAGACGTTATTTTCATTCGCAATTATGTTTGTTGAAATTTGAGGAAAAAGTTTGGAAAAACAGCGATAGTTGTTCACAATCCCAACAATACAATTTTATAGCATATAGCATTAATATATAATTTATCCAAGAATTTTACTTTTTGACCAAAAGTACATGAAGCACTGCTTAATATATGCCGCATCCTATTTAAAAATCGGCTATATCACACCCATTATTGGTCAATTGTTTTCAAACCACAGTATATATAAAAAAAAACAAAAGAAATTCTAACGAATTTATAAAAAAAAAATTTGGTTAGAATATTTTATACCGTTACTAAGTAAATAGATAAATGGGCCTTTATGTTCATGAAAACTTTAAGTTACTCAATGTAGAGAAATGCTAAAAAAGTAGTGTTCAAATTATAGAATAAGCATATTGAAAACATATTATATACAACTAATACATATTTATATATACACAAAATATAAAAATACTTAAAAAACAAAAAAAAATTGATGTATGTATGCATACATATGTGGCTATTAGTATTAAGAAAATTTTTGGAAATTATGGACAATAAAAAAAACATAACCTTTAACTTAAAGGAAAATCATAACTTTAAGCAGTTATCCAGTTAAACAAGGACAATAATAAAAAAACTTAAATTTAAATTTGAAATAAATTTTTAAAAATCAAAAATAATTCATTATTTTTATACGCAAAAAACTTAAAAAAAAAAGTAAAAGGTTAAAGCAAGTGCGAAGAACTTTTATTTCGAACTGCTGCAGAAATTAAAAAAAATAGAAAATAAAAAATATTACAACTTTAGATTAAATCAATGTATGTATTACGTAGTATAAAATTGTATAAATGTTGCCTGCCTCAACAGCTTAAAAGTTGTAAAAGCGTACTTTAAGCTAGCTATACTATATATATATATATATATATGAAAGAAATATTTGTACTATTCAATGGCTAAACATTGCGTTTAATTAAAAAGCAAAAACAAAATAAGAAAAATATTAAAAGTAGCAAATCAACAGAATTCTAATGAAAACTGAAAATTTAAAACAGCAGTTATTCAAAACAAAAAAGACAATGTACTGAAGACAATAAATATATATTATACAACATAAGTTTAATAATTTTAATTTAAAAAGAAAATAATTCTCTTTTTTTAATGATGTGAAAAGAAAAAATAAAACTGAAAACAAAACAAATCAAAAGTTTAAAAAAGTAGCAGAGTTTTAATGCAAACAAATTAAATAAAAATAAATAATTAGTTATAAATGCGCAGCAAAAGATGATATTTATATATTTAGTTGTTAACTTTAAGTTTCCACAGTAATAATTGAGAAAACCTTTATAAAAACAAAAACAAAACACTTTAGAGAATATGTTGAAATATATATAATAAACTTATATATATATAAATAATAGAACAAAATTATATGCGTGGGTTTCAGCTTTAACATATGAAAATTATGTACTATTTAGTGGTATACATACATATATATATATCTATATATATATATATAAATAAACATACATATACATACTTATACACAAGTAGAATATTGTATGGAATGATATACAAACTTTATACATACTTATATGTATATGAAATAATGTATGTATTGTGCTCTTCAGATAACTTTCGTTCTTTCGTTAAGTTCTGCTTTCAAAAATTAAATTTATTTTCTTTCTCGAATACGAAATAATAAAATTTTTCTTATATTTGGAATATATAGTATTCTAGCTTTGAAATATACTAGAAATCATATTAAAAGAATGCTTCATTATTAAACTTTAATTGAAACATTAATTTTTTTTAATTTCTTTTTATTTTAAAGATGATTTGACGGGCTTGTTGAATTTTGCATCATTGACTGCTCTATTGAGTGTTTAACAGTTCTACTTCTGTCTCTGCGTGACTTCTAGTACCTAACTAGTATTCATTCACGAGTTAATTTCCTATATTTGAAGTTACATACTTATCAAAGGTGATCCAATACGAGGTCCCTTTCTCAACTGGATTGTTTTGACAGCTGTTATGTGTCAAATGGCTTAGCCATATGACGTTTGTGTTCAGTATTCAATACGATTCAATCATGAATAGACTTACTTCTAAACAACGTTTATTAATTGTGGAAACTTACTACCAAACTCAGTCATCAGTTAAAGAATGTTATAGAGTACTTCAGCATCATTTTGGTCGTTAATAACGTACTGAGCGCACTATTCCTAGCACTATCATCAAATTTCGAACTAATTTTACACTAACGGACATTAATCATTCAACCAGACATAAAATAGCCTGTAATTTTTAAAATATAAATGATGTAGCAGTGAGTGTTCGTGATAACCGTGAACAGTCAATTTATTACCGATCTCAATCTTTGAGCATTTGGGCAAATTGGACTCACAGTACCGACCATTTAAGAGCTAGTCGTGGGCTACATTTGAAGGAAATAATTTTTAAACATTAAGTTGTAGAAACCGAACTATCATTCCAAATAAAGATTGGCGTCAAGACATTGTTTTTTTATATATTTAATTTAGAAAACAAAGTAGGAAGCTCTTATTGGATCAGCCTTTATAATAAATTGTACATTTATTGGTATTTTTGAAAAAGTTTAGTGTAGCACTTTCGACACAATATATTGAAGCAACTTAACTCAGAAATTTAGAAAGAAGAATTTTGATAACGGAGAGGTTTTATTAAAAATTTATTAGAAAGAAAGCAGAAAATTATTAAAGCTCTTTAATTTGCATTATTTGTGATTCTATTAAAACAAAATTAATATTTATACTAGTATGCATATGGATGATGTCCTTTGTTATGGAGCAGGACAAGTCATTATTTTATAGCAGTCTGCAGATGCGATGATTTGAGACCGCCAACACCGCGGAAAGATGCCTCTTTATTGACAATTTTCAACAACTGCAAATATTAATTCCAAAACTTTAGAATTATTAAAAAAATATAATTTCAACTACAAACTTAGTTCTTTTGCTTGCACTCTCTTCTTAAATGAAATGGCAACTGTCACTTTTCACGGCAAAATAAATGGTCGGTTTAATTAAATTGCCGTGAAAACAATGTTGCCAGATGCATGTTGAGGAATATAGCACTAGATGTTCCGCAGCGAAACATAGTACATGAGTGGAAGATTGAGTAGATGATTTGAGTGGAATTTCACGTAAAACCGAACGGAGTACTATTATTAACGCTGGAATGTCCTAGTGTTATGAAACCGTTGTAAAGCCGGATTCAAAATGAAAGCAATGAAAAAATTATTCTGACCAAAATGTTTATATCTATAAGTCATACTAAAATCATTCCATTAAAATGCGAAATTTAAGTTTTTCATAAACAACATTTGTTATATTTTACAATATATCATTTGAGATGAAAAAATTCAAATTTTGAGACCTTATGACCAGAGTTTCAAGTAAAAGCACATTACAAAAAGTATTTAGCTTGAAAATAATTTGAAAATGGCGAGATATGTTTACCATCTCCTTAACATTGAAATTAAGTAGTTTGAATTTTAAACGATTCTTCGGGTTTTTCTTGAAACAACATTTTTTCAACTGGCGGACAGTTAATCTCGGGATTGGCTGTACCGATTTTGAAAAACTTTGTTTTATTTTCTTTATTAACATATTTTCCAAGGCAATCTACCAAAAGATCTTAGAGAATTAAAAAAAACAAAATTACTGAGCAAAGGTAAAAGGTCCAAAAATGTGGTCAATTTTTTTTTTCTTCTTTTTATATATTGCCAAATGTTTTTTTTTTTTCTTAAATTTTTCAAATATTATGGTAGATTCCCAGGCGGAAGGCATCCACCTTTAAGAATCTTCTTTTGATTCAGACGTCCTATTCCAATAGTTAACCGGATAGTTAACCGCTATATGGACACCGGATTTTTCATCACTTTACTTTGGTGCTATCTATAACTCATACAAATCATGAAAAAGTTCCTTTATTTTTTTTCAATCTTCAAAGATGTACAAACTATTAAAAAAATGTATGTTAATATCTAATAAAGGCCCAAGTTTTTAACTTTAGAATACTGCTTACTTTTTCCCTTTTCGAAACTGTAATGATGGCTTAAGAAATAATAGATTTTTTAGCGTGAATGCAGAATTAAATATCATTTAATTTTCAATGACTATTTTTCAACCTTAAAAACATGCATTTTTTTAAAGCATTCATATCTAAAAGCAATTTCCTTATAAATATTTTCAGTACTTTGGACAATTATCAAGATATTGTTAAAAAAGCAAATTGATTTTCCCAAACTTTTTTAAAAGTTGTATAAGTTTGAATTTTAATTCTCTAAACAAGATTTTTTATAACTTCTTTTCATCAACGAAATACTATCATTCTTTCTATCAGTATTTATAGGATACCAGGGACATACTATAGCTTATTACAACAAGAGGTAATGTTGTCTGAGCCATGGCTGACGCCTGAACAGTACTACCTTTTCGTGTATTATGCATCATTATTATTTACCATAAGACTCCATGAAACAATATTCTGTATGATCAGAGGAAGAGTCACTCGTAATAGAGAACTACCACCTGAAATTGTTAATGGATATACTCCACTATGCAGAGTACTGTTTTTATCAGATTTTTGAGCGTTAAAGTTGCCACCTTTTGCACGTTCTTATGATCAAACTGCATAGAAAACTATGACATAAAAATACTTACAGTAAATAAAGTAAAATAATATGAAGAACATTTTTATTTAAAACTTTTCCTCTCTAACTCAAAAAAATACCCATCAAACCCATCTGACTCTCAAAATTTTTTCCTAGAGAATCTCTACTTGTGTTTTAATTTTAATAATGGACTTTCTTTTTTTTTATGAAAGTATTTTACCACTTCTTTTCTTATTTTCTTATCACTAACAGTTCCAAAATGTACTTTACTTTTGAGAGGACAGCGTTGAAGTTCAGCTAGAACTTCAAATAAATGGGCTGATTAAACAAATTTTGACTTATGAAGAAACAAACATCATAAATATCATAAACATAAACGCCTCTGCAGAAACAAACATCATAAACAAGAAGATTATAACATTGAACTAGTTGAGCAGAATTTTCAAATAATTGCAGAAAAGGAAATCTAGTTCAGAAGAAGTAAGTTTATGGCTAAGAAAGCTAAAACTTTATTTCACCCAGAGACGTATTTACATATTTCCCTAAGCAAACTAATACAACTGAAATAATACAAAATTTTGTCATGGGAATTCGTGAACCTCGAAGAATCAACATTTTCTTATTGTGGGCAAGTCAGGCTATCCTGTTGATTTATTTTTTATCAGGTTAGTGCGATAGAAGAATCCTAATTTCTTGGGAGCGGGAATGAAGACATAGTATTTGTCAAATGGAAAGGCAATCGTATCAAAGCATTCAGCAACCTTAAGGAGTTGCTGAATATAATAACTTCATGGTTGGATTTCTTGGACTATTTTATAGTTTACTTTATCTAATCACCTATTCACTTTAAACAAATTATTAGGGGTATTATCGCTGCCTTGCAAAACCCTTGCAAGGTGTAAGAATTGCATAAGTTGCAGAATCTTGCAACCCGTGCACGACACAGCAACAAAATACAAGCGATAAAAGTTTTGCAATTCGTGCAATTTGTGCAACAGTGAAACCCATGTTTTGAGTGGATGTGCAACCGTGCACTCTGATTGAGACAAATACTGAGTTTCCATGGCGAGTTAACTCGGTGTTTACTCGGGGATAACTCGCTATGGAAACGCGAGTTGAGTTGAGTTTCGTTAAATCTACGAAACTCCACGAAACTTGTAGGATTTGACTAGGTTATATCTGTCAAATTTACTGAGTTTCCATGGCGAGTTAACTCTGGGTTTGGGTTTTCGTTGAGTTGACAAAATGACTTTGCTGACTCGATAGTGTTTCCATGCACAACACCGAGTCGAGTTGAACTTGTCAATTCTTTTTTGTAATTTTTGTTATTTTTTGACTAGTTTCTGCGGCACTCCAAAAAACTCTTGCATTCGACATTTTAATATTTTTGTTAAAATAAAAATTTTCATTATTTTTTCAATATTAATGACAGCAATCACTTTGACAGATAGAACCTAGTTAAATCTTACAAGTTTCGTGGAGTTTCGTAGATTTAACGAAACTCAACTCAACTCGCGTTTCCATAGCGAGTTAACACCAAGTAAACACCGAGTTAACTTGCCATGGAAACTCAGTAAGTGATTGCTGTCATTAATATTGAAAAAATAATGAAAAGTTTTATTTTAACAAAAATATTAAAATGTCGAATGCAAGAGTTTTTGGAGTGCCGCAGAAACTAGTCAAAAAATAACAAAAATTACAAAAAAGAATTGACAAGTTCAACTCGACTCGGTGTTGTGCATGGAAACACTATCGAGTCAGCAAAGTCAAATTGTCAACTCAACGAAAACCCAAACCCAGAGTTAACTCGCCATGGAAACTCAGTAAAATTTGTTAATTTTAGTTCGTGTGAGTTAGAGTAAGTATTTAAATTTTTTGTTTTCGACTGTTCGCGGCATTTCTTTTAATATTCACAATATTTGTGATTTTGTGCGCTCCCGCAGTGTTGCATATTTCAGTATTGCAAGGTTGCATTTTCAAAAATTTTGTACCTTTGCAATAATGCGAGAATACCCCTATTGATTAACGAAACCACCGAACGATCCTATATTCCACCTAGGATAGACGGAAAAATATGCATACAATGGAAACCTCGTAGCAGTGGGAGGCTAAGCTAATTTTTTAAATCACTCATATTTTTATTGAACAGAATCTTTAAAATCAGTCACTTTTCCTAGCTAATATACATTTTATACTAATTCTTAACCTAAAGGGTGTTCCAATAGTAGGTGAGGTACTTCCATATCGATTACAATCTGCATTATCGACCCTTGTGCTCCATATTTTGTAAAATAACAACGCATTTTGTCGAATTTTTAATCTTAAATTCCAAGTCATGGTGCAAACACAATGACCGATTCACCAAAAATTGGGTCACAATCACCACATTAGTGAAACAACTGTGCGCATCATTGTGAATACATTTTATCAAACTTTGCCCGGACATCATGCAGTGCTGAGAAAATTGCTGCCATAAGTGCAAGTGTTGTCGAGTCCCCTGAAATGTCTATTCGTCATCGTTCGCAACACTTGGTCATTTCTGCGACTTCCATGCATCTAATTTCTCACTTGGTCTTGAATTTACACCCATAAAAAGTCTATTTGACACAGCAGCTATTGCCTAGTGACCATGCGTTGTACATTCGCTAAACGGGCCTTGCAAAGGATTGCTGCAGATGATGATTTTATCCAGAAAACCATCTTTTCGGACGAGGCAAACTTTCAAACTGCCGTATCTGGGCTCAAAAAATCCACAAGTTTGGTGCGGTTTATGGGTTGGAGGCATCATCGGGCCGTTTTTTTCGAAGATGAGGACGGAAACACCGAAAATGTCAACTCTGAACAGTACCACACTATGTTGGAGGACTATTTTGTGCCGAAGAATAATGCTAAGGGTCTGGACGATGTGGTGACCGTGGCATGCAGGTAAAGTGTGTGACGTAGCATGGTCGAAGCCCGAGTTCGATCCCCAGTCGCGGCGAAAAGTTTTTTCAATAAAAAATTTTTCTGATCGGTCACCAACTCTCTGCAGACAATGGCAAACCTCAGAGAGTAAATAATGCCATGTAAGGCTTCTTGAGAACATGAACTTTAGCATAAAACATGTAGGTCCAGTTCTCGGTCAATTGTGTGCAAACATTTAATAACACACACAACACAATTGATCATAAGAAGCTCGGTCAAAGTCCTTTCAAGAGCTGAAATGGTCAATTTTTTTTTTGTCTGGACGATGTGTGGTTTCAACAGGATGGCGCTACACCACACACAACTCATCTGAGTTTGAACTTATTGTGTCGCAAATTTCCAAACCGTGTAAATACTCGTCGCGGTGATGTAAATTAGCCGCCCAGGTCATGCAATTTGACGCTGTTAAAACTTTTTTCTATTGGATTACACGAAGGATAAAGTCTATGTGAAAGATCCAAACACGACTTCAGACTTGAAGAGCAATATAGCATCGGTGATTCAGGCCATTTCGGAGGCCATACTGCAAAATGTTATCGAAAATATGGCCGAAAGAGTGCGATATCTACGAAATAGTGGCGGTGAACGTATCAACGAAATAATTTTTTACACATAATCCTATCGTGTGAACTTTCGAACGAAATAAAATATTCTCAAAAACTACGAACCGTTTGCGTTGTATTCAAAATCAAAGTACCATACATAATATTATTATTTTTTATGTTATCTAATGATTACATTAGATTCTAATGGAATGATCCTCCAATTTATCAGACTCAAAGTAAGACCAGTTGTTCATGTGAACATTTGACAGCGGCCTAACATCAAAATCATTCGGGGCACTGAGGGCAGCACTGTTGCCAGATTGAGTTAAATTTCCCTAAATGAGGTAATTTTTTACTCATTTTTTGGGCAGAGGTAAAAAAGCTAATTTTTGGACTAAAAAAGGTAAAGTATTGCAATATAATTATTTTTTAGATTTTCAAACATTTTAGGTTTTTACACTTTTGTTACCTCACTGAACGTACTCTCAAGTAGTCCTTTATTATTGGGAGCCCCTTTTTGTACCAAAAAATAACTAATGTAGGATTGTTTAATTTTTGATTTGCTGCAAATTTTAACTTATTAACTAAGGAAATTGTTAAAAGACACGAAGACAAAAGAAGTATCTCAAATGTTTTGAAACTGCATTGAATATTGCTTAAAAGAATATCGGTTATAGAAATTCATGACCAGTTCCTACAAAAAAAGTTAATGGAAAAGTGGATAAAAGAAGTCCCTCACACATCGTGAATTGGAAAAGTTGTTGGCAATAGGAAGAAACGAATTGTTCAAGGCTAGCAAAGAAATGTTTTATTGTGGAAGTAGTGAAGCGAGTTATAACGACTGTTAATCATTTAAAAGTTTGTAATTTTTTTTTAGAAAAAGCTAAATTTTCTCAGAAAGTGATACATTTTTTCCCAAATAGTGGTAAATTTCAGTTCGGCTATCTGGCAACACTGGAGGCCAGTGTCGAAACACTCGAAGCAAGTTGCACAAATTTGTCAAAATTGTCGCTCTCTGCTAAAATACTCTACCTTTAGTCCCAGCTACTGTGCCTTGAACTGTCTTAAAAAAAATTCCAGACAGTTGCAGACGTGAGTGTGTATAGGTGAAATATTATGAATGTATTGCAACTGTGTTAACAGTTCTATCAGGTGGAAACACCTAGTAATATAAAACCATCTAACAGGACCTTGACAGAAAAGATACTAGCAAGTCAAGTGGTATAGTTTCAATTTTTTAATGTAGTACAGAGTCTGTTTGATTTGACATGATCTTCTTAAGAAAAAGATATTATTATATATTTGTTGCATTAAAGAACTCATTTATTTATTAACTGATAAATACGACTATTAAATTCAATATTTGACAAACAGCAATGGATGATACATCGACTGTTTTCCTTGATGTCAAGTGCCTATTTCAATAATATGTCGAAACACTTATTGGAGCATTCAATAATCAGCAATTTTGGAATTTTGGAGTTATTCTTGTTAAGGTGCTTCAGAAGTACTTCACATGTTGTAAGCGGTGTTCTTGCATATTAAAATCCATTATGAAAATTATTTTTTTTTTCACAAATTCAGAAAACTCCATGGCTCTGCTTCGCTTCCCAGGTATTTTAGAGTCGTAAACGAGGTTATACTCTCAAGACCTCGATAAATTGCTTCGCAACAGCTTAAATCGAAGCACACACAAAAAACTCGCCTAAAAAAATATTTATACTTGCCTTCACAAGCAGCTTCGAAGCATAATCGGGGAAGAAAATTTCAAACCTTAGTTACTTAGAAATAATATCGAGGTGAAAACGACCAAGAAAATTTCAAATGACACCTCTTGGAAATTAAATTATGAGTAGGGAATGAATTAACACACGGGTGCAAGTCCTCCTTCTGGGATCCTGGGGTGCATTTTTTTTTTTGGAAAATTTGCAGACATCTTTTAGAAAATATAACCTTTTCCATTCAATCGAATAAAAAAGCTTTTATTGAGGTTATAACATAATTATAATTATTTCATTTAACATATTCATAAAATTTTTTAAGAATAGCATTAACGATATGATATAAAAAGAGACATGGCTTTAAAAATTGTTTTCTTTAATTCATCGCATAATCTTTATATAATTTTAACTTTGTCTGAATATAAAATTTCTACAATACTCAGACAAGCAGGGTATTTTTTATTGGAACTTTAATATTGAACAATGGTATTAAGTTACAATGATGCAAATTCAAAGACGTTCCGTTGTATACTATAAAGAAATTGAAATGAAAAAATCACTTTTTGATATTTCACTTAGTTTTAAAATGTATTTTTAAAATTTATATATTTCCGTTCTCTCCAAACAAAAAGAAAATAAAGAAGCACAACAGCTATTAAATGCTTCAAGAGCTTTATTTGGAACTTAACTAGAAATCAAGTGTTGTATCAATGAATTTACATATATTTACAAAAAAACTAATCTAAGGTTATTACTTAAAACTAAGAAGTTAAAACTAGACAGAGCAGAACTAAACTAAACTAAACTAAACTTAAGTAAACTCTAGATCCATTGTGAAAATGAAAAAAAAAACCAAAAAATAAAAAAAGTGTTGAACTAGATATAATTTAGAAAATGTAAAAAATGTGTTAACTAGTTCGCAAAAAAGTTGTTGCTCTCTTGAAGCAGACAAAAGCTAACTAAACTGTAATGCTTTATTTTTAGAGATATAAAAAATAAACTTGAATGCACTAAAAGAAAAATAAATGTTTAAGAAAAACAAAAAGAAATCAACAAAAAATATAGTGAAAATTAACTTAGATAAATAAGATGATATTTATATAAGCATACATAGATATAGACAAATGTATACATTTAATTATATAACTATGCATGTTTATATAAATATAAACCAAGCTATTCAAATATTATATACAATAAATATATATATATATACACACATACCTAAAAATATACTAGATATATGAATTAGCAAGTTAAAAAAACAAAAGAGAACAATGTGTTATGTACAATCAGTTATGTAAACAACTAGTAAATATGTAATGTAATATTGTGATGTCAAACTGCTTTACTTTTTTACTTTGCCTGGTGATTGTTTCTTCAAGTCATGCATACATAAATTAATAAAAAAAAATAAAAAAAAAAACAAAAACAATGATGACAATAAAGCCATGTAACGGTATCTAAATACTACAAGCTTAATGAAAGAATAGTACTAGCTTTAGTGTAAGCTTGATAATAAAAAAAAAAATATGTGTGACTTTTATAAGTCAATTGCTAAGTTGTTAGACCATTTAGAATAAAAACACATACATACAAACATACTCAAGACATTTTAAAAGAAGCATATTTAATATTCGAGCATATAAATTTAAAACAATAAAATCAAAACAACAATATTCGAAACTTGTTTATTTTATTATTTTGTTTTAAACACTGTTACACCATTTCTAATGGTTCTTATTCAGAAAAAAAAATTTTAATTAATTTAATTTTGAAATTCAGAAAACAACACTTGAAATGCAAAAATTCCATTTAACATTCAGTAATGATCGATTGAAATTCAAAAATTCTATTTGAAATTCAAAAGTTCTAGTTGAAATTCAATATAGATCAATTGAATACAGCAAAAATCTTTTGAAATTCCAAACTTCGATTTGAATTTCAGAAAATTTCAATTGCAATTTAGAAATTGAGAAAAAACATTTGAAATTCTATTTGAAATTCCGAAAATATATTTCCTGAAATTCAGAAAAGATCAATTCGAATTCAAAAATTCCATTTGAATTTCAGAAAACACCAATTGTTATTCGAAAACTTCATTTGAAATTAGAAAAAAAAACATTAAAAATTCATAAATAGCATTTGAAATGCAGAAAACATCAATTGAAATATAGAAATTAAATTCTTAATTTAAAAAAGATCAATTGAAGTTATGAAATTACATATGAAATTTATAATAAATTCATAAATCGATTAAAATTAAAACATTTTAATTTATGTAAGTTCAGAAGTTCGAGCTGATATTAAAAAAAAAATCATTTGAAATTCAGAAAAATATCATTTGTAATTAAGAAAATTCAATTTGAAATTCGGAAAATAGACAATTTAAATTCAAAAGCTCTATTTAAAAGTAAAAACAAAGCTCGAAATTCAGAAATATTATTTGAATTCGGAAATTTCATATTTACTTTAGAACAGATCAATTGAATTTCAGAAATTCCAGTTGAAATTCAGAAAACATCAATTTAAACTCAGAAAATATTATTTATAATTCAGAAATTCTATTTGAAATTCAGAAATGATCAATTGAAATTTAAAAATTCCATTTACAATTTAGAAAAGTTCAATTGAAATTCAAAAATTTCATTTGAAATTCAGAAATGATCGTTTGAAATTTACAAATTCTATTTGAAGTTCAAAAATTTCGATTGAAATAAAAAAAATAAATGATATTAGAAAAAATGACTGAAATTCAGATATTTTAATTGAAATCCAGAAATTCCAGTTGAAATTCAGAAAAGATCAACTGCAATTCAGAAAAGATCGATTATGTTCAGTAATTTTGAACTAAAAATAATAATTTAAATTTAGAAATCACGAACTCAATCGATATTGTGTGAATTTCAATTGTTCTTTCGTGAATTTGATATTTTTGATTTCTGAGTTTCAAGTGATATTTTTTTAATTTTAATTGGTCTTTTTTTTGTAAATATCAATTGATGTTTTTTATTTTGAATTGATCCTTTTTGATTTTCAATTGGTCTTATTGAATATCATTTGATATTTTCTGAATATCAATTGATGTTTTCTACATTGCAATTGATCTTTTTTGAATATCAATTAAAGTTTTTTAAATATCAATTAATTTTCTTGAATTTCGATTCATCTTTTTTGAATATCAATTGATGTTTTCTGAATTTTCTTAATAGAATTTCTGAGTTTCAATTTATGTTATTTTAAATTTCAATTGATCTTTTCTGAAAATCACTTGATGTTTTCCGAATTTCAATTCATCTTTTCAATTTCAATTGATCAACTGAATATCAATTGATGTTTACTGAATTTCAAATGGAAATTATGAGTTTCAATAGATATTTTCTGAATTTCAATTGATCTTATTTGAATATCAATTGATCTTTTTTTACTTTCAATCAATTTTTGTGAATATTGATTGATGTTTTCTGAATTTCAAATGAAATTTATGGGTTTCAATTGATTTTTTTGAATATCAATTGATTTTTTCTGAATTTCAAATGGAATTTCTGAGTTCCAATTAATATTTTTTGAATTTGAATTGATAATTTCTGAATATCAATTAATGTTTTTTGAATTTCAATTATTCTTTTTTGAATATCAATTGATGTTTTCTGAATTTCAATTATCTTTTCTGAATATCAATTGATCTTTTCTTAATATCAATTGATGTTTTGTGGAATTCAAATGGAATGTGTGTGTTTCAATTGATGTTTTTTGAATATCAATTGATTTTTCCGAATTTCAATTCATCTTTTCTGAATATCAATGGATGTTTTCTGAATTTCTAATGGAATTTCTGAATTTCAATAGGTATTTTCTTAATTTCAATTGTTTTTTTTTAACATCAATTGATCTTTTTTACTTTCAATCGATCTTTTTGAATATTAGTTGATATTTTTTGAATTTCAAATGGAATTTCTGAGTTTTAATTTATGTTTTTTGAATATCAATTGATTTGTTCTGAATTTCAAATGGAATTTCTGATAATGGATTTTTATATGAATTTCAATTGATTTTTTTCTGATTCCGAATTGGACATGGTGTAGTGGTTCGTTAATATTTTGAAATTTACAATAAAATATATATATATAAATATATTTATTTATTACTTTATTAAAATAATTTCTTCGAAATATTTAGGAACGGTTTGAGATGAAAAATGTGAAAAAAATAAAACAAAAACGCACATAAAAATAAAATGACACGTAAGCTTTACTTTATACAAGCACAAAATTATTCATATACATACCTACACAGCAAAAAATTTGAGGATAAATTTTATACTATTTGGTATAAATATAAATCCATACCAAAAATGTTATAAAATCTATGCCATAAAATCATATAAACCAAATTTATACAATATTGGGATAGATTTTATCCGAAAAGTGTATAAAATGTTTTTAAACCAGGTTGGTATACATTTTTATAAGAAAAAGTATAAAATCTTTAAAAACCACATTTGGTTTTTTTCATAAACCAGGAATAATATCCACATTTCAATTGATGGATTTCATGTTATATTTGTGTTTTTTTTTTTTATATTTACAAAAACAAATTGACATGAAAAATAAAGAGTAAAAAATGTATATACTCAGAAGTTTGCATGTTCGATCATGTTGGCAGAGCTTCCTGCAATATTTTTGTCTTAATATGTGTGTAAAAAAAAATATTCAAAGGAACTATTTGCGCATACCATGATAACTGACTGAAGAAGAAACGCAAACTGATTGTCTGCTAGCTTCTGCTAGCTAGTTCGGTAGCTTCGAAAATTGGACTTGTACGTGAAAGCCGAGTGACTCCGTGAGGTTCTCGTGTGCATAACTGGAATATGCATATGATATTTATAAATGTATGGTTTAAAAATTATACTATTTTGGTGTAAAATAGCTGTTTGAATGGAAATGCAAGTTTTATAATATTAAATGGGATAAAACTAATAATAAATTTGGAATAAAACAAGTTCATACTGCAGAAATGTTATAAAGAAGATAAAATTTACCCTCAAACTACATAAGTATTAATGCTATACATATAGTACTTCATTAACACTGTTATTTACAAAAATTTATATTTAAATATTGATGTATGTATACAAGATATGTTAGAAGAATTGCTTTTCGAAACTTAAAACGATAAAGTTTTATCATTTTAAAACTTGAAGTATTGAAATTTTTTCGGTTTTCTTAGCAAACGCGTTTGGTCTACTCTGCGCACTAGTTACCAGATAACTCCTAGGTGCAGTAGTTTTTGTGTTCTCTTTGATTTGAGTCTATGAAGGAAGGCATCAAAATTTCCAAGAATTTGAAATCTTTTTTGGATTTCCAATATCTATGTAGTCTACACTGGCGAGCACTTAAACCGAATCACTTAATTTTTGTTTTTATTCAAATGCTATTTCCTAAGTTTGCTGATAAATTGTAGTTTATTATCTTTTTTTTTATTGAAATC